>OV651816.1:40277779-40585279 GCA_927349885.1 Psylliodes chrysocephalus | reverse complement strand
AAAACTGACATAACTATTAATTTTGCAAACAAAACGAAAATAATGAAATAGGCATGACAACAGCGTATGTTATACCCTCCTGTGTCCCTTAGAATATGTCTTATTCAGGACCGCACGATATTTATTTGTAGTTGGATCTCCTCTTGTGGTTGTGCGTACGCATTTCTAACTATAAATCGTATGATATCATTATGGCGTCAAGCGTTCCGCAAGGGTCGCATCTACGACCATTATTGTTTAACATTCTTAAACGATATTAAATCCTCATTCCTTTTATTTGCAGAAGATCTTAAATTATTTTCTAATGCAAAATCAGACCTTGACTGTTTACTATTGCAATCCGATCGTCATTGACTGGTGTGTGAGTAATGGCATGGAATTAAATGCAACTAAATGTCATGTTACAATTTTTTATCGATCTCAGGATATCACTCATTTTCAATACTGTATTTTTAAATTGTAATAATTTTCATATTTTTACATTGTAATAATTTTTTTAAAAAGGGACCTTCCCCGTTTATTATTAATAAATAAAATAAAAAAAATAACAGAACAAATAGAAGAGCCGGAAGTGGCAGGTACGATTCATATCTACATTGACGGTTCAAAAACAAAATAAGGCTCAGGATGTGGAATATACGTTGGTTATATATCTATGAATATATTCCTCCAGATCCTTAAAACTAAACATAAAATGGGGGCTGCGAGCACACTGGGATTCTCATAGCAGCAAAAGAAATCACCAGAAACAATATCATTGGAAGGAACATGCTCGTCTATACAGATAGTAGACAAGCACTACTCGCCCTGAACATATAACGAATTTACTTAGGGTTAGAACTAGAATGTCACGAAGCTTTGGCCGAAGTATCCATCAACAATGTGTTCACCTTAAGATGAATCAAGGGTCACGTTATATCGCAAGGTAATTATCTTGCTGAATTACTAGCCAAGAAAGTAGCCAACCAAATACTTTTTGGACCTGGACCTTCCATTGGTCTGACAAAATCGATAGTGACAGAGCTAATTGAAGAACATTCCATTGTAAAATGCAAAGAAAAATGGAATGAAACAAGAAACTGCAGAGTTAACTTTTAGGTTATCCTGACAACACTGCAGCAAACAAATTCTTGATTAGGACTAGATAGAATCTGCGCTTAGTCACAGGCATTATCACTGGTAATTGCCAAGTACGGAAGCATCTCCATAGTATAGGGCTGTAAAAATTCGCATATCCTATACGATTGCTCGACGCTCTCATTTATTAGAAGATTTGTGTTTGGCGAGTATCGGCTAACACCAGCTACTATAAGAGAAGCACCTCTTGGCGATGTTGTCAACTACATTTAATATGTAGGCTGGCTCACGAGTTGGGAGGTGCCTATTATCTTAGGAGGATGTACAATGGGCATAGTGACGTCTATGTGCTATGAAATAACCCATCCTCCACACGTTACAAATACGGATACAGAAATAAATAACTTTGCTAGTGACATGGATAAGTAACACCTTCATCCCTTATCAACTTTAAGCCATTGTCTAAAACCTTATTTAGACTATACTATTTTAAACAAATGATGTATTCCTGTTGGGAACTAAGGAAGTTTTAAAGATATTCACACTAAAAGTGGATATTCCTCATTTAAATTTATTTTTGAGGAGGTAATTTTGGATTTTTTATAAAATTATACTTAGAAAATGTTTTTGTTGTCGTGAAATACTTATCAGTTAAAAATTTTGCCACTGGCGTACGGCATCTCTTCTACATTTTTCGCCGCTCTACAAAAAATTATTTGGACTATACTTTGGAATTTTTTGATGTTTTTTTATTAAATCATGTACTCTTGTTGGTAATTTCTCAAAAACCTCCACTTTATGAGTTCTTACCAGAGTACATGATTTATTTAAAAACAATCAAAGAATGTAAAAGTATAGCTCAAATTAGTATTTGGCCAGTGGTGTAAAATTTAAAGGGGATGAAAGTGTCACTTATCTGTGCCGTACGCCACTGGCAAAGTTTATTTAACTTATTGGTTTGCTGATAGTTGTATCTTATGATACCAGAAATGTTTATCGAATTTAGTAAAATTATACTGAGAAAATTTCAGCTGTTAATAGTTTTTGTATCCGGAAACTAGTAATATTTTATCTAAGCATGTTTTGTTTAATCGCTTTATTTTATTTAGAGAATATTCAGTGTGTCCCTTAATGAGAGATCCGGTATAGATTTCATCAGTTTCGACTGAGAGCCATTTGCCATAGGGAAACTGCGGGTCCTTTTATTAAACTTGAAAAAGCATTTTAATGTTCCGTACAAATCCAGGATTATCTCAAAACACAAACACAATTTTTTTAGGCAAGTCTTGTTTCGACCAAGCCACAGTATTTTTTCATGTATACTTAACACTCTTTTTACAGTTCTTTAAATAGCTTCAAAAGAAAAATCAAGCGGCCTCAGATCTTCTGAACGAGCAGGCCAAAGAATAGGACCTCTGTTTCTAATCCATCTTTTTCGATACAGCCTCTTTGAGTAATTTGTCACAATTGGTATATTGATGCCAAACTAGGCTTATCTTTCATATAAATGAATATCTTCGATTAAACATGGCAGCTCATTTTGCAAAAAACAAATTCCTTCATACAAATGAGTCCCAATTAAATTCCTATTAAATAGACCTTCCAAACCAACTCAAAATGTGCTTTTCGCTCCCAACGCGGATTTTGGTTGGACCAGTAATGAATAATGAACCACATTTAGTCTCAACTCTTGTACTAAATACATTTTAAATTGATGGTACCTACATATACTTTTATACTTCTATGTATAGTATTTTTACTAATCCCAATTCCTTTTGCCAGTATTCGGAGAGAAACATGAAAGTGTATTGCTAGGTAGGAAAAAACTTTTATTGTATTTTCTTTACGGCTAGCAGTGCTTGATTGTTTTCATGTCTTTACACCTGAAGGAAGAGAACCAGTTCGTAACTTTGCCTCTACTTTCCTGAATGTCAGGGTTACGTACTGGAAATCTTTCCTCATACGCATTGGCTGCTTCTTGGTAATTATTATTATTTCCAAAGGTATCCTAAATGTATAATGCTAATAACCTGACAAAAATGAATTGTTTATTATGTATTTAATGTAGACTTTTGATTAGAAACTCAAACGAAATTAATAACTCGCTATCAATATTTAATATTTAAGTAAACCTAAACTAAGATCTAAGAACCGTAATAACAAATCTCACGATATTTTATATCTTCCAATATTTTATGTTGTAAATAAGTATAAAAAAAAAAAATTTTTTTGAAATTCATAAAAAAACAATTATTTTCATTTTAATAGACATTTCTAGAAAACAAACTATGTAATTCCTTAATATTTATTTATTCAATTATTTTAAAGTTATTCATCTCCAAATAAAAAATCTGATGTGTCCAACACATGACTTTCCTATCTAGTTATTATAGGCTTTATCGGCGGTTATTTTGTACAACATATTATACCTCCTCTATAAATATTTAGGGAATAAACTAAATATATACATTTTCCACATACATTTAACTCGAAACATTTTTTTACAGATATTCATTGAAAACGAAAGTACTGAAAAATTTAAATTTAGTACTTTTCTCCAATTTTTCCATTACGGTTCATTTTCGAAAAATCATGTAAAAACAAAAATTATAGAGATCAATATCGCAAACAACTTTTAGTTTAACAATTTTCTTAAAAATCAGAATTTTGCACATTTTCTCAAATATCTCGAATACGGTCCATTTTAGAGAAATTATGTATAAAATAAAAATTATAGAGAATTATATTACAAACAACTTTTATTTGAACAATTTTTATAAAAAATTATTTTTTTTTACATTTTGTCAAATTTCTCGAATACGGACCATTTTAGGAAAATTTTGCATAACACAAAAATTATAGATAATTATATTAGAAGTAACTTTTATTTGAAGAATTTTCTTCTCCAACCGTAAATAACAGATATATTCCATAAAATATAAAAATGACCACCTATAAAGTACCCCCCCAGATGTTCCGACACTGCCCAAAATCTAATCAGCTCATTGGACGCTGAAACAAAGCTTAAGTTTAAAATTTGGTGTTTTTCTGTGTATCGGTTCATGAGTTATGCGTTACACACACACACGCACGCACGCACGCACGCACGCACGCACGCACGCACGCACGCACGCACGCACGCACGCACGCACGCACCCACACACACACACACACACACACACACACACACACACACATCATGATTCCTATACTTTCCTTATATCTGTATACAGATAGGAAAGTAAAAAGCTATTAAATTAGGCAATCTATTAATTAATCGTAGTTGGTTCTCGTGGAGGACAAATTATACGAAATTTAGTTAATATTTAATTAAACCTAAACGAAGATATAAAAACCGTGAAAACAAATCTGACGATACTTTATATCTTCTAATATTTTATGTTGTAAATACGCACCAAAAATTTTGTTTTGAAATTCAAAAAAAAATTATTTGCATTTTAATAAACATTTTTAGAATACAAACTAGTTACTTAATATTTATTTATTCAATTATTTTAAAATAAAATTAATCTTCGAATAAAAAGCGGAGGATAAATTATACGAAATTTAGAGGATATTATAAAAGTCTAATCCGAGTAACGTGTTGAGCAAAAGGCTGAAAATTTATAGATTTATAATTTAAATGGATTTTTTCGTGTTTTTGACAATAAAATATGCATCTAGAATCTAGGTTTATAACAAAAAAAATCCATATACAAGCATTTTTTTGTCGTCCGGTTTTTCTACTTCCGGATTAGGAAGAAGGTTAGCTTCTACTATATTTAAATGAGCCAGTCAAAGACAGTGGTCTGAAACTCAAATATTTTGTAATTTGCTCTCGGCTAAAACTCAGTTTAGTACAATTTTATTGTTGCTGAACTGGAGAGTGGTCTGGGGTCTTATTTAAAGAAACAAAATATCGTAAAGCTTTCTTTTATGTGCAACAGACTAAATGTCTGATTAAAATTGACAGAATATGATTTTAACAAAACCGTAAATGAACCCACGTAGTACTATGCGGTTTACAGTGCAAGGTAAATACCTTTTTAATCTAAATTATTAATATTGATGATGTTAGAGATTATCTGGTAAAATATAATATAAAAATGTGTTTGATTTAATAGTTATTATCTTGTTTTGTAGGTATTCCTGTACCCAAACGAAATTGAATTGGAATCGCCCTGTTATACCCTCGAGAGTTATAATTGGAAATTTCTTACTTGTATCCTTGCAGTTCAAACAACTTTAGTGGTTCAAAAGCTCCAACCTGAACCTGACTATATAGAAGTGCGTTGGGGTCAGTATCAAACAGCTACTATCTCGAAAGTAAGTGATGCTATGAAATAAAATCCTTATTCCAATATTTTGTCCAAGAATATGCGATAGATGAGAGGTATTTGTAGATATGGTAACTAGTCCACAATATGGTAGTTAGACGAATAAAAGCTAGGTGGTAGTCAATAGTTGGTAGTTGATGGCCTGAAAACAGGATGAATCCAATATGTTAAAAGTTTTTATGATGAGATGAGATCTAGGTAGCTTACCGTGAAGAAGTAGCGGCCTTCCAAAGATATTGTATGCAAATCCACTAATGTGTATAATCAGCTTTGATTAACTTTTGTTATACAATTATCTTTGATGGAATTTCTTTTGTTTTAGGCTTATTAAATCCGAAATAAATTTCGATTTTATTAATGAGTCCACATGGCCCAATATCAGCCAAAAAAAAGAGGCAGAACCAGGAAGTGAGAGAGAAAGCATACTTCCTTGATCTAGGTAGGAGATTTTTGATGACAATAATTAACCTAATCGTAGTAGGCTTTTATGTTATTATTTTTAGACAGAAGAGTACCTAATATTTTGAACAATAATGGGAAAAAGAAGAGTTCAAGTTCAAGGTCAATATTGTTTGTACTTTGGAATGTAAACAACAATTCAAGTAAAATAAATAATTATTAAATATGTATTAGCATTATTTTAAACTGTAAGTATTTATTTATTTTTTTCTTTAGTTTATTTTAATTTTAAAAATCTCTGTTGCACAAAAGTATTGAGCCCGTAACAAAGTAAATCGTTAAATATAGATTTACAAATAATTTACTGTAAATCCTACGTTTATGATATTTACATTTGAGTAAGCATATGCGATGAACCTGCGATAAACACGTATTCGAGTTGAATATGTAAAATAATGAATGAAAATACAGATTTACTACTACTACAAATATCGATTTTCTTACTGCGCGAAGTTAGATTTCATGTTTCGTATGAGAACGAATGCATTACTACTGCCGTAAAAGAACATTGCATTTTACCAAAGACGCTTAGATTTTGAATACCTGTTGGCTTCAGAAATTTTGTAAACAATCCTATTTGTCTTGGTTATATATCTACGATTAAAACTAGCGTATTGGAAATAGGTGCTTGGGATGGTGTATCTAGGTCTACATTGGCCGATATCCAGGAAAATTATGTTTCGGTAGCTAGAACCGTCCAGATAGCACAAAGTCGTCTTAAAGACGTCTTTAAGACGTCTAGCATAAGACATTCGAGACGTCTTTAAGACGTCTGGTATTTCCTGAAAGACGTCTTTAAGACGTCTTAGAAGACGTCTGATGTTACAAAAAGCGACGTCTTTAAGACGTCTTATTAATGGCTTATATTGGTCTGTAGAGCTTAAAATAATCCATAAATAAGACGTCTTTAAGACGACTTATTAATAGCTTATAATGGTCTTGTAAAGCCTTAAATAAGCCATAAATAAGATGTCTTTAAGACGTCTTATTAATGGCTTATAATAGTCTTGTGAAGCTTTAAATAAGCCATAAATAAGACGTCTTTAAGACGACTTAATAATAGCTTATAATGGTCTTGTGAAGCCTTAAATAAGACGTCTTTAAGACGTCTTATTAATGGCTTATAATGGTCTTGTGAAGCTTTAAATAAGCCATAAATAAGACGACTTGTAAATAGCTTATAATGGTCTTGTGAAGCCATAAATAAGACGTCTTTAAGATGTCTTATGAACGTAGGACGTCGGATATCTTGGTTATTAAAAAGTAGAATAACCTTGCAGATTACAAAATAATGCAAAAAATAGAATTAAAATATTTATTGATAAAACATCTATTAATCACAGGTCACTAAGAGTTATTTTCTTTGTAGCGCATTCGATTACTCCTCTTTAGCCATAACTGGATTGATTTTTCTCTTTGATTTGTAGTTACCTTTGTATAGCTCCTAAAAAGAAATTTAGTTAAGAGCATCTAGTCACAGAAAATTATACTTTGCAAAAGTTAGTAAAAACCGACAGAACAGTTATCTATAAAGCAAAACAAAAAATTTATTTCTAAGAATTTTAAATCAAAGAATTTTTATAATAATTTAATGCAATATGAGCTATTATGCTTAATCGCCTACTTTAACAATTTTACTTTAACTTCACTCAAAATGGCTATCTAATAGGGAGTTTTTGATATTATTAGTTCTTAAAATCTCCATAAAAACAAACAAAAATGATATTTGACGAATATCTGAATTAAATCTTATATTAAGATGTTTACTTTTAAATTAATTTAATTATTCTTAGAAGAAACAGGATATTAATGTTCTATGTATATAAACAAATATTCATTTATTACCTGTATTCCAGGAACGTGCTACATCGGTAACACAAACTATTCTTCCCTCTCTGGTTTTTGTTTCATATTATTTAAGTAGAAAGAGACACAAATGCTCAAAATAGCCCAAAGTCGCTTTTGGTGGCTATAATCGTGTACACAATAAAATAATCAATAATCCACAATGAGTTTGGGCCATACAAATTTTTGGCTTGGACTTGAATGTATTTCTTCTTTTCTTCGTTTTATATGGGCTTAATCTTTTCACTTTTCCACTGCACTTGATATTTGATTTCAATTATCTTCTCCAAATATTACACTGAATATTTTGTTTAATTTTGTATACTTTTTAAATTCGGATGGTCACTTTTATACTAGATATTTTGTGATTTTTATGGGATTGCTTGGCTCCCGATTCGGAGAACGCCATTTCAATATTGCCACGATGGTGTCCGAATCGGAAGTCCGGCTTGAATATAATGTTAAATCAAACGTCAAACTTCACTTCATTTGATTCTTCTTGTTAAATTTGAATTATGTAAACCGTGCAAGTTTCCGTCCGACTGAAAGACGTTTGTAAGACGTCTTTGAGCTTTCACATTAATATATGGATTTGACAGGACGTCTTTAAGACGTCTCAAGAACGTCTTTGAGCTCTCACATTAATACGTCTGAATTATGGCTTTTGAAAGACGTCTTATAAGACGTCTTAATAACGTCCTAGGACATTGAGACCAAACCAAGACACAAAAAAGACGTCTTTCAGACGTCGTGTGCTATCTACAGTTATGGGGTGTATTATTTATTGAACAAACGGTTTTATCGAGAAATTTAATATAATAAAAAAGGGTAGGACTAAGCATGCAGTGCAAAACTACTAAAATTAAGAATAGCACGCGACATTTCATTGCCGATGAAACTTTTGAACAATGTGAGTGACTAACAGATGTGAGAATAATTTTTTTTATCAGCCCTGTTTTCTTTTTGTAAATGAAAACGGCGTTTGCAACAAAAGTGGTTTTGGGGATTTAAATAATTTGCATCAAGTAATTAAACGACATGTTATATGACATATGCTTCCCTTCTCCCCAATTTCATCGCACGCGCCTGGAAATAACCTTCCAGCAT
Organism: Psylliodes chrysocephalus; assembly: GCA_927349885.1. Taxonomy (NCBI): domain Eukaryota; kingdom Metazoa; phylum Arthropoda; class Insecta; order Coleoptera; family Chrysomelidae; genus Psylliodes; species Psylliodes chrysocephalus. The sequence goes on along the minus strand of OV651816.1, from coordinate 40,576,454 downwards.
ATATATGCTCGAAGGAATAACATAAGTTACGCTTAGGAGTAAAATGCGTAAAATGTTGAAAACACATAGTTGTGTGTCATGTGAAGTGTGTCGCATAATATTGCAGGTACATTCCAAAATCAGTGAAATGCCTTTCATATCTAAATATAATTTCGTGGTAATACTTTTGAAATACATGACACTCGTACTTTAATCGGGATTGATGTTCATAACTTCTAAAAAAATGTTGATAATAAGCCTACTACTCATTATAGTTACCTATTAGATATATATTACCCTTGAAACTATGCATCGTAGTAGTCTAAGCTAATAGGAAAATAGGAAACGTTTAAAAATAGTTTTTACAATTTATACAGGATGTTACAAAAATATATACAGTACATTTTACCACAGTTTTTTGGATCGAGAATAAGTCGATTTAAGCTAACTTGCTTACAGGAGCTCTGTTAAGCTGGCCCCCGAAATTCGAAAATTTTAGTATTAGAGGCGGCATACGTTTGACCACATATTAACCATATTTTTTGACCACCCACTAACTTTTTTTGACCACCCTCAGAAACCTAAATATTTAAAAAAATGTTAATGGCCGAGTGCCAGCTGGTCCCCGAAGTTAATATTTTTTAACTGACTACACCATGAGATTAACCAATTTTTGACCATATTTGACTAACCCCTTAAAATATTTTAATGGTGTAGATTATAGGAAAACAAAAGTTCTTGGATGAATTTCAACTTTAAAAGACTGATAAATGGTCAGAAAGGCACAATAAGACCCAAAAATGTTTAAAATTATGTAACGCCGTTTGATTACCCCCTAAAATTTCTCAAAAGAATTAAAAGAAAACATTTCTCAATCCAATTTCTAGTTTAACAAAACGGACAATTTTTTGTTTTGACGTTTGATCACACCCTAAAATAATGTTAATGTGCCCAAGTAGTGTGAAAATTCAAAAAATTCAATTTGGAAATCGAATTTTAAATTTTAAAAACATAGTCAATCAACATAAATGCACAATATAATTTAATTTATTATTGATTTAGAATTATATTTTGACGTTTGATCAACCTCTAACATAATTCTAATGTGCCCAAGTAATGTGAAAATTCAAAAAATAAAAGCAGGAAATTCTATTTCGAATTGGTATAAATGGTCAAACGATTGAAAATTATCTTTTGACGTTTGACCACCCGCTAAATTAATTTTATGTTCCCAAGTAGTGTAAAAAATCGAAAAATAAAATTTAGAAATCAAATATATATCCCCTCGGAAAACTAGTCAAATGACTTATGTTTACAATAAAGATCCATAACGATTTAGAATTGTGTTTTGACGTTTGACCATCCCCTTAAATAATTTTAATGTGCTCGAGTAAAGTGAAACTTTGAAAAATAAAATTTGGAAATCGAAATTCGGCTTGGAAAAATCAAACGACATAAATTTTTTTTTATTGGTACCCTATTTTACTTATTTAAAGTACGCCTCAGCGTGTTTAAAACGAACTTTAAAAAACGCGCGTTTTAAAGTTACCATGGCAACATCAACAACCCGAGAAACGTGATGTCTAAATGCCAACTTTTTAAATATTAGGCATTCCAAACTGAATGCCTATCAGTGGGCTTTGACGGGTTATGATATTGCAAAATTATGGCAACCCTGTAGACCTGGTGATTTGACAAGGTCAATGAAATAGATAGTTACATAGATTGATTATCCATATTTTTCAAAATAAACATAAGCGTATGCCTTGAAGTAAAAATGTAAGCAATTATTTTTATTTAATATCTAAAGGCTAAAAATTGGTTTTAAAACACATTTTTGCTAAACCGATTCAAATTAATAAATATTTGCCAGGCAATATAGCCGCTCGTAAACGACCAGCTTTGAGCAATCTATATATGTATGTATCATTGACCCTGTTAATGACAACAGGGTTGCCATATCTAAACTGTCATTACCCACTGGTAGCCATTTGGACAGGTCGTTGGAATGCCTAATTGATCTGACAGGAGTGCCTTGTAATGTCAAATAAAATATTTCTGAGAAATTTTTCAAAGAATTTATTCAAATATTTTTTCACATTCTTAATTGTTTAAATGAATGTGGAAAGTACAATTAGTATTGTTTGAAATATTAAAACTTCGGTTTTTTAAATCAGAGGAAATACTGTTCAAATTAAGATTGCTAACATTCTTGGAAGTAAATGAAGTTGTACTTCAATTAATAGCACTTCCAATAATATTTGAAACATTCTTCTTATTGTTAATGCTCTCTTCAACGTAACCAGTCGCCACAGCTGCCGATTTCCATCCTACTTGTCGTTGGATTTGATCTATTGTCATGCTATTATTCGCCATATGGTAGCGAAAGTACGTACTGTTCCGACATTTTCTGGAGATAAGCGAGAACAACTCGTTCATCTATATGTGTAACCATTTGCTCTTCCATTCACGTGTTGAATTTATCGTATTCTTTTTTATAAACCGCTTCGGATTTTTGTGGTATTAAGCGCGATTCTGCTTTATTATTTAAATACTCAATATTTGAACTCATTTTAAACATTAACAACTGTTGCGACAATTAATCTTACGTGACAGATTGAAAATAAATTTTTGTTTGTCTCACGATACACATACTAACGGTATGCTGACTTTTGATTTAAATTTCGTCCAAATCGCGCAGTGACGTAATTCGGGACGAACTTTCAACTTATTCTGACACTTTTTGATTCAATAGTGTAAAATAATTTAATAATTTATTTGTTTTTGTGTTAGTAGCGACTATATTTTCCTATATATAATAGGAAAAAACTGAATTAATATTTAAATGGCCGGGCTGCGCGGTGGAGACTTGCAAAATCCATAATGCGAAATCCAAAAATAGTGTATTGTACACGTATTGTAAGATATTTTCGAATGCCACATAATGTGGATAAATTCTTATCGAAGAAAGGACAAACTTAATTTAAACAATAATGGTTAGTAAAATGCACAAGTGTAATAGGTTTAGAGACAGTGAAAAGTTGCTAAAATAAAAAATATATAAATACTTTTTATTTTAGCATAAAGTTGCCCTATCCACTTAGAGGAAAGTAGTAAACATAGACGCAAGAGAAGAAAACTGAATTCCAGCAGGTGCATGGTGCCTCATTAAGCAAAGAAAATAGGTATTTTAAAATTTTAGCAGATAAAACAGTAGTTTCCTGTCCCATACAACGGTCTCTTTTCAAGAAATACTATGCAAGAGCAGGACAAGAACATATATAAGAATAAGATACATGAATAGAAAAATTGGTTTTGAATATTTTCAAAGTAAACTTGACAAAAAAAATGTTTAAATTTACCAAATAAGAAATAATTTTTTGTGTACTTACTTTTTATAAATAAATAATTTGTTTCTGCATACTAAGAAAATAAATTTAAAGAGAACTACCACGCCCAGAAAGTACAAATTTATTTACCTTAAACCTTCATATTTGTAAACGAATATATTACAAAATAACCAATAAAGCTTAAGTAACTGCATAAAATCTACAACCGGCGAAATATCTAATTTCAAACACCATCTCCCATTTAGTACTAAAAATTCTATGTCCCACGTGACGTCACCGTCAGTCAGCTGCATGCGCAGGAACATACCGTTAGTCTGTGTATCGTGGTTTGTCTCAATTTCATGACAACGAGGTATACTGATGTTACATCACAAATTCAACCATTTTCAGTTATTAGTTCTTATTTCCATTTTTTTGTAGAAATAATACCAATATTTAGGATTTCAAAGTATACCAATAAAAAAAAATAGCGTAAAGTATTCGTGGATAACTGGTCTTTAAAACACTTGCTCTATTTACGAAAAATCGCGCGTGTTTTAAAGACCGTTATATCCACTTATACTTTAATATACTATTTCCGAATTTTACACTACTTGGGCACATTAAATTTATTTAATCAAACGTCAAAACATAATTCTAAATCGTTATGGATGTTTATTGTGGACTTAGACCAATTTTTTAAAGTCAGATAGACCGTCAGATAGTGACCGATTTAGGTGCCCCATTTTCTCATGCAAGCCTCAAAGAGGGTTGAAAAGTACATCGATGTAGAGTAGAATAAAATAAAATTTACGAGTGGCTCTTGGAACACATGAAAAATTCGATTTTCCTTATCAGAAAAAATTTTCGACGCCAAAATGCACTTATACATTCGGGTCATTCGATAAAATATGTTTTTCGGACTAGTGACGACGTACGTTTTCATACATTCGATGGGCTTGTGTGGAAAAATCTGGCAAAATCTCGATTTTTCCTTAGAAGGTTATTTCAACCCTTTAGCCACTTGCAAATTAATGCCTTTGGTTTTCCGAAGCCTAGTTTTAATAATTAATCACATAGTAAAAACGGCTTGTATGGAAAAATAGGCAAAAATAACCTTTCGTTTTTGTTAAGGGAAATCGAATTTTCCATGTGTTATCCCCAGCAGCTACTCGTTAATTTCCTTTTATTCTACTTAAAATCTATGTACGTTTCAACCCTCTTCGAGGCTTGTATGCGAAAATGGGACACCTAAACCTGTCACTATCTGACGGACTATTATTTTTGAAAGTTTCACATTACTTGGGCACATTAAAATTATTTTAGGGGATGGTAAAACGTCAAAACATAATTTTAAATTGTTATAGATTTTTATTGTGCACTTATGTCGTTTGACCATTTTTTCCAAGCCAAAATTCGATTTTCAAATTTTAATTTTCGATTTTTTACACTACTTGGGCTCATTAAAATCATTTTAGGTGGTGGTCTAACTTCAAAATATAATTCTAAATTGTCATGGATCTTTATTGTATACTTATGTCGTTGAACTATTTTTTCCGAGTGAAAATTCGATTTCCAGATTTTAGTTTTCGAATTTTCACAATACTTGGGTACATTAAAATTATTTAAGGGTGTGGTCAAACGTCAAAACATAATTTTAAACCGTTATGAATCTTTATTGTGTCTTTATGTCGATTGACCATTTTGTTAAACTAGAAATTGGATTGGGAAATGTTTTCTTTGAATTTTTAACCCCTTGGGGTCTTTTGAGATATTTTAAGGGGTGATCAAACAGCGATAAATAATTAGAAACGTTTTTGGATTTTTATTGTGCTTTTCTGACCATTGATCAGTATTTCAAAGTTGAAATTCATCCCAGAACTTTTAGTTTTCTATAATTTACGGCTTTAAATTATTTTAAGGGGTGTTAAGAAAAATCTAAGGAGTGGTCAAACATGGTCAAAAACTACTTAATCTTACAGTGCAGTCAGTTTTAAAAAATATTAATTTCGGGGGGGCAGCTGGCACTCGGCCATTAATATTTTTATAAATATTTAGGTTTTTGAGGGTGGTCAAAAAAAGTTAGTGGGTGGTCAAACATGATCAATATGTATGCCGCTTCTAAAACTAAAATTTTCGAATTTCGAGGGGTCAACTTCACAGATTTTTACTACTTTAACTTTTCTACTTTAACACTGTAATCTTTTTACTTTATTTAATATGTAAGCAAGTTAGCTTAAATTGTGTTATTTTCAATCCCAGAAACTCTGGTGTAATTTACTTTACATCTTTCTGTTACACCCTGTATATTTTAACAATTACACTGAACTACTGCTTCAACGTTAAATTGTTTAATGGTTTGTAACCTTAGCCAACAGACGTTTTTACTTCTTAGTACTCGTACAAGTGATTACGCTTTAAAGTTCATTGAACGGCAAATATAAACCACAATAAGGCACAGACTATATTTCAATGCAGAATCTGCAATTTTAAAACAGTTTATTTTATTTGAAACAAACTGTAATTTTATCCCCAGACATTAATAAACAAAGGTTCTGCAAAATGTTTCTACAAATAACATACCATATTCCTTAGACCAAAAACAACTCAGTAAAAAGTTGATTTTTTCAATAATTACACATTTAAAATTTTCTAGATCAATGAAAGAAAATGATTTTGAGTATGAAATTTGGATTGTGTAACTCATTTACTATAAAAAGGTACTTTTTTTTAATAATTTGGAGTGTAGGTTTCACAAAAAATGTATAAACGTGAATTTTGCCAAAACCATGATGGTAATCGAATCTTGTCAAGAGTCAATTTTTGGTAGTAAATGAGTTAATAAATCCAAATGTCATGCTCAAACCACTTTTCTTCCATTGACGTAGAAATGTTAAGTGTGCAATTAATAAAAAATGGATAAATATTTGTTATAATTTTGATAAATTTTATATGTATTAATTACAAAAAAATTAAACTGAAAATAAAATTCTGTATTATAATTGCAATATGTAGACAAAATAAGGTTACATTAATATTGTAACGTTTATTTAATTTATTTGTAGTTTATTTATTTATTTAAAACACTATTTACAATTTATTTATAACGTAATAATTAATTTATTTAATACTTAGACACTATTATAACTCACAATTCTAATTTATTTATTACAATTTGTCATTACTGTTCAACACTTCATTTGAATCTTCTTGTCCGTCGACAAACTCGCGCTATTTATATAAAGCCAGCTCTGTACCAGAACTCTCTCGGCTTTTCAGAACCTTCGAAAACTGCATCTCTATGGCTCAAACGCGCACCGAGATCATTTCCGAAGTTTAGAGAAGCGGTACATTTGTTTCTGTATGGCCAGCGCTAGACTTCCTGTCACGGCACGGTAATAAATAAAGCACGGGGTTGGCTTTGCGCAAAATTGCCCCCTCCTTAAGAACTAGAACTGAATGGTTGAATCTGCAACTGAATCCTTACAATTACAATTTCCAGTTGCATAGAAGTAACAAGGGACGGTTTTTATTGAAACCTGGACCCTTGGCGAATGGCTGCAGACCAGTATTCGGAACTCGGAATCTTGGAAGATTACTTCCAGCATGTTTCTAATAATCCTCCAATTTAGCTGGTTACTCTCTATTCTTGACATGGTTAGTTTCTGTAAATTTGACATCAGGATAAGTAAATCGATCGCGGAAGGTATTGTTTGTTATCAGATAGAAAAGGTAACGCGATCCATCTTGAAGTTTCAATGCTTTTCCATGGGCTAGTTATTGATTTTGAAGTTCTGGTAATCGACCAAACTTCTTCCGCAACACAGATGCCAGACCTCGAGCGTCGTTGATGTTGGCGGAAGTGCTATGGACCAGCGAGCAGATCTTGTTGTTGCTCGGTTGTAACACTATATCTTGCTTTTTCGGTACCTCCACATGTACCCATAAATTCTTCAAAGACAAGGTCAGGTGATTCTTGGAGCTGGTTTACTTCTTCTTCCTCGTCATGGTTACCCTCAAATGGTGCCAGCTGGTTTTGGTGAACTACTTTCGGTTTACCGTTCTGGATCTTACTTATACCGTAAATAACATCATTAATTTTTTTCTTGAAGGTACAGACCTTCCCAAGACCTTTAAAGCTTCTGAGAATAACCCTTTTTTCTTTTTGGGTTATAGAGCCAGACTTTGTTGCCTTCCTTGAAACATCCTTTTGTGGCTTGGACATCGTATCGCTTCTTTATTCTGTCGCTGGCGATTTGCAGATGAGAGCGAAATAACTCATGCATGTCGTACATTTTTCGTTGGGGTCCATTACTCATAGCACAGGTGCTACATTTCTTACACCAGTCCTTTACATCATTGGAACTGTTCAATCAATAAAACCTTTCACGAACTCTCTGAGGGGTTTTCTTAACAACGAGATGTCCTCCTGATGGACTGTCGTGTAACTGACGAAGTACTTTGGCTACTCCAGTCTTCTGTTTTCGGAACCATCATCATTCTCTAGTACTCGCTTTAGTAAGCCTTCTTCTAGAATAAAAGAGTCCCACTGAGCCCCATATAACTTGATTACTGGAGAGAGTTTTGATACTTCTTGCCTGGTAGGTCTACGATTTTCCTCTTTCCATTGTCTCATCTTCTTTAAAACGGGATCGTTCTCTTGTTCTTCCCTAAGTTTGGCAGGGACCCTCATCGCTGACAACCATCGTTCGTCGTACTGTAACTTCTTTAGCAGATGTGGCCAACCCCTTTCCGAACAGAGTTCCTTGACGAACACCTTCTTCACACTTTGAAGATTCCACCATAACAGGCGTTCCTTGTATGCTCTTTTGACTCTGTTTTCTAAATGCGAGTTCCATGTTAACTTGCTGTCAAAGGTGAGATTTAGGTACTTCACGTCTGTAGCAAACTTTAGTTTTGTGTTTAGAAGTTCTGGAGGTTTTAATTCCATTTTCATCCTTTCTTTGTGAAAAAGACCATTTCTGTCTTCTTAGGATTGATAGACAGTGAATGGTTCTTGCACCACTGTTCTATAATTTTTAGAGCTACTTGCATTCTTTCGGAGAGTATTTTCTCAAATTTCCCTGTTTGCAGAATGACTAGGTCATTTGCATATGCTATTGTGTAGTGACTGTCATTATTGAGGCGGCTGATGAGGGTGTCGTGAACCATATTTCACAGTAGAGGTGATAGCACCCCTCCCTGTGGACATCCCCTCGCAACCAAGCCTCTTATATTCACATCTTCTACACATATGTTTACTGCTCGCTTTGAGAGCATGTTATGTATCCACCCACTAACCATTCGTGGAACATTCCTATGTTGGTTAGTAAGTGTATTATCTTTGGGAAGGTGGTTTTATCAAAAGCACCTTCTATGTCTAAGAGAACACCCAAGGCAGACTCTTTATACGAACTTGCCTCGTTACTGTTAAAACTCGGCCTAACATGTACGTTACGGATAACGTAAACATTCAATCATAGGACCCATTAGTAGCATTTATTAACAGCATTCATTAACAGTTTTTATTAACAGCATTTATTAACAGCATTTATTGACAGCATTTATTAACAGCATTTATTAACAGCATTTATTAACAGCATTTATTAACAGCATTTATTAACAGTATTTGTTAACAGCATTTACTAGTAGCCTTTATATCTATATATTAAAGAAAATGGCAAAAAAAACGCAAAATATCGTACTTAATATCGTTTTTCTAATGTTCTTTTTTTGTAAAAAAAGCATATTCAAATTATTTTGGAAAAGTGAATACATTTAGGCTTTCTCTACAAGTATTTTTTTTATTATGAAAAATGAATAATAAACTATAAAAAATTGCACGGTTTTATTTCGTATTATTAGTTAGAAAGAGTAAAGTAAATTTTTGCCTTTCAAAATTAGCTCACTATTCAATCAAAGTTATTTTGCTGAAAACTAGACTAAACATAAATATTTTTGTCATACCTATCTATACACGTAAAATAGAAACTATATGTAATAAATTCCTGTTTTCAGTGATTAATTAAATAATAAAAATTATCGAAATTGTTGTGTAAAAACGATAATTATTATAAGGTTTATAACATTTTCGTGCAGTTTATTGGAAAATTTTAATATTTTGCAACATTTCAAAGGCTCAAATAAGCCTTTAAAACTATAGACACATATAATTATAGTCTAAGTTAAAAAATAGATATGAATTTAGTGGAATGCTGTATACATAGCTAGAGAATAACACATCAGATTACAAAGATTAATAATAAAATATTTAAACCACGAATAAAAAAAATTGGTTTGCTCCAAGGCAGTGTTCTTGGGCCACTCCTATTCATTCTTGATATTAACGGTTTGAGTAAGGTGTTAAGAAAATGTACAATACATTTTTTGCAGATTGGTGAGAATTTTATTGAAGTTTTTGAAACATATTTATATGAAAGCAGTTTATGAATTTATACTATTAAGAGGAAAATATACATTACAAACTGCGGAGCAATGGTAGTTTACACGGAAAAAAAATTGTAGAACAAATTTCTACAATTGTAGAATTTTTCTCTACAATAAATAGTAGATATAGGGACAGGGACAATTTGTAGTAAAAATTTCCAAATATTTGTGGAGAATGTATTGTAGAGTTATTATCTACAATATTTAGTAAAAAGATCCAAATGCATCATAAGAATTGTTCTACAAATTGTTATAATTTTTGCTATTCATTGTATGAATTTATATTAAAAATGTATTGCGTTTTATGAAAATAAATACGAAAATTTCACACAATAAATAGTAAAAATTCATACAAATTGTAGTAATTTTTATTAAAATTTGTAGTATTATTCCATAATTATTATAATTATAACCTAGAAAAAAATGTTCCATAATAAAATATTCAGTTTATTGTTTTAATATAAAAGATACAAATTCTTAATTACATTATGTAATAAATAACAGTAATAATAACGCCCTCAGTCTCAGTTGGCTTTTCTGCACCTGAAAAATATGAAATAAAAATTAATACCAATTGAATTGTTCATACCCTTAAAACGGGGACATTTATCACCTTTACACTGATTTGGATATTAAATGACCAAGTCAGATAACTAACAAAAATGAGAAAGTAGGTATGTCACAATTAAGACAAAAAACATCATTGAACTTGGCACAAAATTCGATCGTTGGGCACAACATTCGATCGTTGGCCACAACTATTTTTTTTAAATAATCTACTAAGGTTATTTAAATTAGTTATCTAAAGGTAAATTATTCAGAAACAATAATAAATGTACTTACCACCAATAGAATTTATTATTAAAATTTTCTCAAACGCATCTGTGCTTATAATATAATAATGTGTTATAGGTACTCGTATATGTACCATGCTTTGTTATGTTAACATGGCGAACGGCTACTGCTGTCTGGCCGTTTATGATCGACGTCAGAAAACGTTGGCCAATAGCAGAATTCTGTTTTGTTGACATGACTTAGAATTTCTACAATATTATAGAATATTTTTGAAGAAGGGATGTAAAGTATTACTATTTTTTGTAGAGAAAATTACTATTTTTTGTAGAGAAAATTACTATTTTTTGTAGAGAAAATTACTATTTTTTGTAGAGATAATTATTAATATTTGTACAAATTTTTACAGAAGTTAGTAGTAGTAATTACGATAATTGTAATAAATTTCTACTTCTACAAACAATAGTAAAATATACTAAACATTGTGGACTTCTTTCCTATTGTTGTAGCATTTTATTCGACAATTCAATTGCTACAATAACTAATAGTTTTTAACTATAAATTGTAGTAAAATTTTCTACAAATTGTTAGGTATTTTTCTACAAGTCTACTACTACAACATTGTAGTAAAATTTTCTAGTCACATTTTTTTCCGTGTGTAGTAGGTATAAAAATTACAACTTAATGGTAAAGCCCATAGGCGCCGGAACTCAAAAATTGCTTTGGGTGCCCGGTCTCTATGCGGAAAGTCAGGGCTCCTTCCTCCCTCTCCACACAACACTTAGGGTCACCGCCGGTTTTTAAAAGCACTAAAAGCCATTTTAAAGCGTTGACTTTATGGCCTCTGGCAACCCTATATGCTCGATGCAGCCATCACTGGTATTCAGTGGTGCTGCGGTACCAATGAAATAAGTAGAAACACAATATAAAACACTTATTAACTATCATGAATTTAGAAGATTTTTGATGATTTATTGCTATACACATAATGGAGTATTGTACATATACAGGGTGACCATTTGAAAACGAAAAGATCCAATTTTGGGCACCTTAGGTCATTTACGAAAATACGCTTGGCCGTCAATATTTGATTTTAGGGGGAAATGTTTTTTTGTCAGTTTCACTCCTTGAACGGAAACCCTATAGCGGGGGTGAAACTTCCCCCTAAAATCTTATTTTGAAAATATTTTAACCTAGATTATAACCCCCGAGTTTTAAATCGTTAGTGTCATCAGTTATCCGTTGTCGCAGATTTTCCAGTGATGTTGTCTGGGTGGCACAAATTTTAAGTTTTAAGTGGCCCCATAAAAATCTAACGGGGTTAGATCTGGATATCGTGGGGGCCACTCAATACTTCCTCTTCTTCCGATCCATTGACCTGGAAACGTTCAATCCAAATACTGACGAATAGTCAGTGCAAAATGGGGTGGCGCACCGTCTTGCTGGAATATTAAGTTGTTTGCTATATACTGATCATCACTCTCAATCAACTCTAGTAATTCTGGACAAATGTCGTTTTCTAATAATTCCAGGTACATTTCTGCGGTTAGAGTTCCAGGTAAAAAAAGGGGCCAATTATACGGTTCCCAAAAATTTCAGTTCAAACATTCAGTTTTTCCGGATGTTGCGTATGCAGTTCATGAAATATTCTGGAATTTGAATCGGACCAATAACGACAGTTGTGATGATTTACCGTACTATTTAGGAAAAAAGTGTATTTGTCAGAAAAAGACACGTTGAAAAGAAATTGCTGATAATTTATTGCTCGTTTAGTCATAATTTCACAAAATTATAATCGCTCTTGTACCAGATGTATTTTTTAGGAATGATACTTGTATTTTTTCAATATCATCTGAATGCTACTTCTCTTAATACCAGATGTTATCGCCAACTGTCTTGTGCTCAATGTGGGTTCTTGATCAACACCCTAAAATCGACACCTCTGTACCATTTACTACAGCATTTTCCATTTCACGTTATTTGTTAGTTACTGACCTTGTTTCCCAACATTTTTGGACTAACTCCAAAATATAATTGCGATGGACTTGTCGATTTTGATTGTTAAACACTTGGGCAATTCTATTAGCACATCCATTGTTCGCAAAAAAGTATTTGCATCCTCTCAGCAATTGACTAAACCATTATCACTGATATGCCACTTTTATGCCGACTCTATAACGAAATAAACTACACATTACTACTTTACGGCGACCAAAGAATGTCATCTAATAACAATAAAACTAGAATTTCTATATTTTTAATAAGAATGTAAAGATTATGTTAAACCGGTTTTGTACTTTTGGTTAGCCACTGTATGTACTACATAGTAGCAATGTAAAACTCGGGGTTATAATCTAGGTAAAAATACCTTTAAAATAAAATATCATTTGACCCCTATTTGCATTTAACATTTTAGGGTTGAGTCTCATCCCCGCTAGAGGGTTTCCGTTCGGGGGGTAAAACTAAAAAAATGTTACTCGCAAACACTACTGAGAGCTGTTTCTGACTCTAAATAAACGTTCCTTTTTAACGGTGCTATATGTCAACAAACTTATGTTCGGTATATGTAACAATTTGTAGAGATAACTCATGTATAATGATAATATTAATATTTAAAGGTTTTTAAATAAGAGCTTGAAGAGATCATAGTTAAACTTCATTATTCAATTCATATTTTAATCTTAACCAGCCATACTCAACCTTTTTTTCCTTCGGGCCACATTCGTATATGTGCTATGTTACACGGGCCGCAATATTTTTGGATGATGACCTTTTTCTTAGGACATCTATCTAAAATTAGTTAGTGGGGATCTCTAATAAACACAAAACAAAACAAATATATCCCGTTGTGTTACTGCAAAAACAAGATAACTCACATTTTTAGAGTTTCGATAAAACACTATTCAAACGTTTAAAACTGAATAAAAAAATCAGTAAAAGCTTCAAACCGTTTATTAACTTCATTAAAGAAGGTATTAAAAACATTGTTCACAAAGTATAAACTAATAATCTATGAATAATTGGTAAAAAAGAGAGAAAAATGTCACTTAACTTATTTTAGCTCTACAAAACTTTGTTTCATCCTTCCATGCATCCCTCTGAATAAATAGTGTGCGAGTTTGGCATATAAAGCCGAATTCCCCACCCTCGGCCATTGATAAATTAAATCTATTTTTCTGGTGGAATGTATTTAGGATAGCTGAATCTTTAGATACGTTGTCTATTAGAAAGTATGGTTTAAATTCATATTCGCCTGTTACCACTAATACTTTTATTTACGAATTTTCACATAAAGATTCGCTCGTTACGGCTTGACGAATCGCTCGTTACATCTTGACCAGTCACCCGTTACATCTTGACCAATCACTCGTTCACCACGGAGATTCGAACATCACGTGTTATTATCTAGTGGTTGTTTAAGGTTAGCTGTGTCGCGGAAAAAAGGGTGACGTAATCATCTCGTGAATTTCAGAACAATTGAGAAAGGCCAGAGATGGCTCTAGTCATAACAAAACAATGTTATAATATTTCAACAAATACATTCAACAAAAATAAGTAGCGGCAAACCACTCCCAAAATACTGGTACGTTTTCACTGGAAATCACCGAAATCACTACACATTTTCTCGAAAATTCCAAAGTCATCATCTAAAATCATGGTCGAAACCAATTCGTCGCACAGGTACGTTTTGACCTTATTGGTTTCCCCTCGGTTCTGATCTTTATCTTGTTTTGACAGGAACACTATTAAGAATCGGACTAAATATATTAACATAACTTAAATGCCTATTATCTGGTTTTGGTAGACACATTTATCAATTGAACACAATGTTAGGAATATGTTTTGGTATGCATGCCACTCCATCTTGTTTGTCCATATTGTTAATGTATTAACATGGAGTTAGTTTTTATTGGCTATCTGTTTATCATGTATATTTACTTCTTTCACATTTGTAGAAAGTGTACCTACTTAACTCGAAAATTCCAAAAGTGGAGCTATCTTGTTTTTGCAGTAACCCCACAAAATTCCAAACGTTTATTTAAAAATTAGCATGCTATTTAGCGCTGCGACCAATAATGGTTTTGCGGGCCACAAAAAAGCTTGGAGGGCCACATGCGGCCCGCGGGCCTCAGGTTGAGTATGGCTGATCTAAACGGTACTTAAGCGCAGTAAAGTTGCAACAACTAAACAATATAATGAACTTTCAAAATTAAATTCAATTTATATTTAGAATTAAATAAGTTAGCTAAAATTTTTGACCCTAAGAAGTTATTAAAGTTATAAATAAGTACGTTACAAAGATTTTTATGTGAATTTTCAATTTCTATTGATATGATATGAGTAGTTACTCATCTGCGTTTTACAATATCAATACATTGCTAAAACTTCTAATCCGAATCAGAATCTTGATATTATTATTTTTGAACTTAAAAACGTGGTCCAATAGTCAAAATATTTGGTATAATAATTATATATCATCAATTGCCACTGCCACTGGTAAAATCTAAAATTTAAGAAAGCGTATAATAATAATAAGACATTATTCATATTTTAAATGGATTGCTTACTATCATGTTTTAGAAATAAATAAAGTGTAATTCATAAACATATCCCAAATAATTTAAGATTCTTTGCGTCAGTTTAATAAAAATTAAACGAAATTTTTCACCATTTATTTGGTATTTTGTCCCATACTTCCATGTCTCTAATAGCTCTGTTGTCAACTAATTCAGGTAAGGCATATTGCATATAAAAATTTTGAATTTTGTTTTGCATCTTTTCTTCCCAAAAGCTGTCATTATGAAAAATGTTCTCCACTTTTATTCCTAAAGGAGTCCAAACGCACAAATTGCAAAAATCGATTTATCTAATGTGCAGCTAGCCTTGAATTTGAAAATACCAGTTGTGGTTCTCTTTAATGGTATCGTCCTTTTCCCAAAAACTTATTTCTCTTCTGCATACTCCTTCTTCTACAGTCAGCACTCCAGCTCCATATGAATATTTTAACTCTATCATAGAGTTTTGTTTTTTGTTTTAAATTCCATCCGGACTGGCAGCAACATAATCAAATTCGAAATCAATAAAAAGTCCACGTTTAAAAACTTTTTCTTGCAATTAAATTTCCAAATCTTATTTTGCTCTGGATTTATTGTCCATGCCATATTGGGTGGTTATAGCAAAAAATAAAAGATTTTATAAGATTTTTTAAAGAAGACGTTTCGTGTTTTCACAAATATCTCCAAATTTTGAAGTAGTGACACGTTTTCGTCTTTCATTGAGCCACAATGCACAATCAGCTTGATCTCATGTCACATTCATTTTTTTCTCATTTATAGAGATTGGCAAACTTTTTAGAAAATCTTTTCTTGCAACGCGTATCAAAGAGTGCGACAGATCAAGCCACGCGCGAAAGCAAGAAAAATGATTTACTTAGTTCGAAAAAATATACATTACTTTACATTAAAGAGTTGGCAACATGCTGGAATTAATTATTCTTAACTCGAAGATGTATTCATAAAAAAAAAACTCCCGTGCAATATAAAAGTTATCTTCTTTTAATTTTTTTAATAAATAAATAATAAAATTAATTTAAAATAATTGAGCGAAATTAATGTATGTAAAAAATAACAAAGTGTACAGACATAAAACAAAATAAATTCAAATCACTTGTGTACTGTTTATCACTTGTAAATAGTAGAAAAGGATATACATTTTGTTGGTGTCACCTTCTAGACCAGCGTTACTCAAAGTGTGGTCCGCGGAGCCCTGGGGTTCCGCAAAGCCTTTGTGAGGGCTCTGCAAAGAAAATAACAAAAAAAAGCAGTACCCATTGCTACAACGGGTCTTGGCTTGAGGACCTTTAAATTTTTTTGTTTTTTTTTTTTTTTTTTGGAGTATATGAGTTTGGTATTTTGGGTTGGAGGACCTTTTTTGTATTTTAGGTTGGAGGACCTTTTTTGTTTTTCTTTTTATATCAGGAAGAGGAAGGCGTATATGATATGATTTTGGTATAAGGATCTTTTTTTTAGAAGTCACAAAGAGGAAGGCGTATATGATTTTGAGAATTTTGTTGTAGGGGCTCCGCAAAGAAACGGGAGGGACCTGGCTAAAGCAAGGAGGGCTTTTTTTTCCGAAATGTGTTTAGGGCTGCGTCAAATATTTCACTTTTCAAAAAGGTTCCGTCACCAAAAAAGTTTGAGAACCACTGTTCTAGACGAAAAAGCTTTTAACGTATTTGTTTTCAGTTTTATTATAAAAAAAATAAATGCTCTTGTAGGTAAAAATTAAATATATTGTTCCCTTCTGGCATTTTTATTTCTATTTCTTTTCGTTAGAAAGACATCTTTTTAGATATTTTTCAAAAGAAACCGATAAAAATATTCAAAAAGTAGCTCCAGAAGAGTACGGGTTGAGCCTTTACCTATACTTACATAATTTTTCTTTTAGTAAAAATAAATAATAATCCGTAAAATTGGTGTACTATGAAACCCTTGCGTATTATATATTATGTCGATCTTAGTACCTATTACAGAAATGATTTACGTAAAACAATTGTACAAATCTATAAAATTTATTTATCCCTCGTAAAATATCGGTAAAAAACATTATAAATTATTTTCATTCAAAAATATTAATTTCTTAAAAATCTAACAAAGTATATTTTTGACTACTTTTTTTTGGAAAGAAAAACCGATTCAAATTTTGAAAAAGTGTCTCCAGTGGAGCACATATTGAACATTTACCTACATCCAGATATTTTTTCTTTCAGAATAAGTCAAAAATAAACTTTAAAAGTGGGGTACTACGGAACCCTTGCATGCTCTGCTCTAAAGCCAAGTAAATACTCCTCTTAAATGACAAAATAATAGAAAGGGCCAATACGTGTATCGTGGGTCAATGAAATAAAATATTTAGGGTTTACGTTAGATACTGAGTTGAAATATTGAAATTCAATAATCATAAATATCCCTATTACATTTAATGATACTATATTTTGAAATTTTTTTACTTGTCGATGTTAAATTTAAATAAATAATTAGCTACCCATAAAAAAATTTCTACACTTTAATTTTTTATTAAGATGGTTATTTTTTATAATTTAAAATGCAAATACAAATGTGTGTATATTCATAAATTATGGAAATGAATTAACGAATTAATTATTTTCAAGGGTAAACTTAATATTTAAGCGAGTTTGATAAAATTGTAGCTCCTAAGCGAAACCTAAATTAAACGGTGCTTTTAATTATACTAATTTATATATCTAATTAGTTGTGCTATCAAAATGTGAAAAAGTTAGTGGCGTACATATTTTTTGATTATATTTAAATAATAGTAATAAATAATATTTAAGGCGCTCATTCACACGCGCGCATAATTTTCCTAAACCTATTTACATCTTTTTATTGCTGAAATATTTGCTTTTTGGGTACATTGTACAACTAAAATTTCATTTTAACCATTAAAGCCGTATTGGAAGTATTTTTCAAAATTTCTAAAACAATTACACCTTGTAGTTTTGAAACAAATCATCTGAGGAAACTATTTGTCTTATTTTTGGATAAGGAATTACACCAGGAGTGATGGCGCACATGTGTAGTTAAATAAAATGAAAACATTAAATTAACAACGTAATGCTAAAAGAATAGTATCCAAGTAGATTCATCTAGCTTAAAGTGAATGTTTCCAAATTTAGACTTGTTTTTACAATTTATTATTTGATAAGAGAGAAACATTTGAAATAGCTAAATTATAAAAACTTTTTTGGAACGAAATCATCCCTATTTAAATTATTAATAAGAAAATATATGTTAATTAGACTTTATACACTATAAATTATTGTGATAGCCAGTGGTGGCTCGTGGTAATTTAAAATGGGGGGTTCAATTTTTTTCCAATAATTTTGGCATTTGCAAAACTTTGTTCAAGCGCCAATATCCCTCAAAATTTCTTTGACACCGTCCGTTTCAATACAATTAAATTCTGAGTCATGAAAAGATTGCTTGATAACATCACTTAGCTGTGCCATTACTAGAAATGGTACATTGCGCTCTAGAAGCACAGAAACTATTTTAATTTCTACCGTTTTTAATTAATCTCAAACTGACACTTTCGAGGAACTTGTCAATCTAATATGTTGGTTGGTTTTTAGGGAGAATAAACGTTAGAGCTGCTAGTGAATGCTGAAATATGCTTTTCATGCTTCGCAAAAACATTATGCTCTTTTAGTGAAGCAATTATTGATTAATTTTTTTCATTACCTGGGCTTTGAAGACAAGATGAAAATAATTAGTTTTGTTCCCATTTCGCCCAGTAGATCTGTTCAAAACTTTATTTACAGTACATCACACTAAGGGCGGCTCCGAGGCGAATTTTGGGAAGGGGGCATTACCATTAGCTATTCCCTTTTTAGCATATTTTTTTGAATAAAAGGTTCATAAATCTTAAGAATTTTCATCTCTGGCCATGGCCCCCATAGCACCTCCTGGAGCCGCCCTTGCATCACACTATAAGTAAAAGCAATCGTATCAAGTAAATTCAAATACGCACTGCAAACCGCAAACAAAATACAAAAATCGATAATTTTTTTTAATTAATCTATTATTTTAGATTAATCTAATACTGTTTTCAAATACTACAACTATTAACTAACGTGCTATGTTTGTATCTAGTGTCTGGTGATAAATAATCGATTAATGGAAAAATCGATTGACCTAAAATAATTGATTAATCTAAAATAATCGATTAATCTAAAATAATCTAAAATAATCTAAAATAATCTAAAATAATCTAAAATAATCTAAAATAATCTAAAATAATCTAAAATAATCTAAAATAATCTAAAATAATCTAAAATAATCTAAAATAATCTAAAATAATCTAAAATAATCTAAAATAATCTAAAATAATCTAAAATAATCTAAAATAATCTAAAATAATCTAAAATAATCTAAAATAATCTAAAATAATCTAAAATAATCTAAAATAATCTAAAATAATCTAAAATAATCTAAAATAATCTAAAATAATCTAAAATAATCTAAAATAATCTAAAATAATCTAAAATAATCTAAAATAATCTAAAATAATCTAAAATAATCTAAAATAATCTAAAATAATCTAAAATAATCTAAAATAATCTAAAATAATCTAAAATAATCTAAAATAATCTAAAATAATCTAAAATAATCTAAAATAATCTAAAATAATCTAAAATAATCTAAAATAATCTAAAATAATCTAAAATAATCTAAAATAATCTAAAATAATCTAAAATAATCTAAAATAATCTAAAATAATCTAAAATAATCTAAAATAATCTAAAATAATCTAAAATAATCTAAAATAATCTAAAATAATCTAAAATAATCTAAAATAATCTAAAATAATCTAAAATAATCTAAAATAATCTAAAATAATCTAAAATAATCTAAAATAATCTAAAATAATCTAAAATAATCTAAAATAATCTAAAATAATCTAAAATAATCTAAAATAATCTAAAATAATCTAAAATAATCTAAAATAATCTAAAATAATCTAAAATAATCTAAAATAATCTAAAATAATCTAAAATAATCTAAAATAATCTAAAATAATCTAAAATAATCTAAAATAATCTAAAATAATCTAAAATAATCTAAAATAATCTAAAATAATCTAAAATAATCTAAAATAATCTAAAATAATCTAAAATAATCTAAAATAATCTAAAATAATCTAAAATAATCTAAAATAATCTAAAATAATCTAAAATAATCTAAAATAATCTAAAATAATCTAAAATAATCTAAAATAATCTAAAATAATCTAAAATAATCTAAAATAATCTAAAATAATCTAAAATAATCTAAAATAATCTAAAATAATCTAAAATAATCTAAAATAATCTAAAATAATCTAAAATAATCTAAAATAATCTAAAATAATCTAAAATAATCTAAAATAATCTAAAATAATCTAAAATAATCTAAAATAATCTAAAATAATCTAAAATAATCTAAAATAATCTAAAATAATCTAAAATAATCTAAAATAATCTAAAATAATCTAAAATAATCTAAAATAATCTAAAATAATCTAAAATAATCTAAAATAATCTAAAATAATCTAAAATAATCTAAAATAATCTAAAATAATCTAAAATAATCTAAAATAATCTAAAATAATCTAAAATAATCTAAAATAATCTAAAATAATCTAAAATAATCTAAAATAATCTAAAATAATCTAAAATAATCTAAAATAATCTAAAATAATCTAAAATAATCTAAAATAATCTAAAATAATCTAAAATAATCTAAAATAATCTAAAATAATCTAAAATAATCTAAAATAATCTAAAATAATCTAAAATAATCTAAAATAATCTAAAATAATCTAAAATAATCTAAAATAATCTAAAATAATCTAAAATAATCTAAAATAATCTAAAATAATCTAAAATAATCTAAAATAATCTAAAATAATCTAAAATAATCTAAAATAATCTAAAATAATCTAAAATAATCTAAAATAATCTAAAATAATCTAAAATAATCTAAAATAATCTAAAATAATCTAAAATAATCTAAAATAATCTAAAATAATCTAAAATAATCTAAAATAATCTAAAATAATCTAAAATAATCTAAAATAATCTAAAATAATCTAAAATAATCTAAAATAATCTAAAATAATCTAAAATAATCTAAAATAATCTAAAATAATCGATTAATTAAAAAGAATAGATTAATTGATAGGAATAAATTAATTAAATAGAATCTATTAATCGAACAATACGATTAATCTAAAATAATTGATTAGTCGATAAGAATAGATTAATCGAACAGAATCGATTTTACGAAAGGAATCAATTAATCAGAATCTAAAATAATCGATTCATTAGAAATAATCGATTACTCGAAAAGAATCAATTAATCGATAATAATCGATTATTCGTAAAGAATCGATTATTTTTAAGAAATCAATTAATCCAAAATAACTGATTTTTATTTATTTTGACAATCGCCCGGCCCTAACGTTTTTAGCAATAATTGTAAGCAACAATAGTTATTTATGCCACAAGTGCACGTTTAGTGCACGTCGAGTGCAATAAACACTTTTTGCACAACTTGCATACAATATTTTTTCTACGTTCATGCAAAAACCAAAAAATATTTTATAGAACTGCAGTTGTATTATCCAAATCATAGTAGGCGTGATCGTGTACCTTTGTTTGAGGCATTTATTTACGTTTATGTTCATAATTTGTAATGACATTTTTAATAAAATATATTTTTTTTATTTATTAAATGATTGAAAATAATATAAAATATGCAATTGTTTTTAAAACATAACACAGAAAATGAAAATGTACTAAATATTTGGCGTTGATTTGAATATTTATGTTTGTCATGATCATAAAACGCTGTAGTAAAATGACAGATGAGGGCAATAAAATTTTTATTGCACTAGTGCAAAGAAGAACCAGTTTTTTCACTAAATATAGTTCAATAAAGTTTTGTTTTTTGCATGAACGTAGAAAAAATTATTGAAATAGAATGTTTTATTTAAATAATTGGAATTTTTTATTAATTGATAGAAATCTACTTATATCTACAAAAAAATTGTCTACTAAAACTAGCCAAAAAAGCTGAAAATCTACCAAAAAGCAGAAATATACTATATGGGGAAAGGTTGGATTAAAGGCTCTCAGTCAGCACAAAGACTAATTGTTGGACCTGCGTAGGACCAAGCGAAGTTAACTGTCGTATTTTAATCGTGCAATGTATGCATATAACGATGCTAAAATAGCGTGGTTTCACGGATCTGTTGACCTCTCTTTTTAACTACAGTCATTCGCGGAAACCTCTCGCATTCAATAAACATATTGCACCGACAGACGCAATCAGCCAGAACGCAGTGGGGTACCAAATAAAAGTAGAGATAAACACGTACGAGAATAATAAATATATTAAAATTAAATTTATATTTTTAAGTTATTTATACGATTTTTAAATAATGTTTTTATGAAATTCAACGGGGTTTACTGCACAAATGAACCAATGGATAAACCACTCTTGATGATAACATTATTTTTTAAATAGACTACTCAATGAAGATCGATCAAAATATTTTCCAAAAATGCCTTGAATATGACACTATATTTAATTTGGTCGATTGTCAATAATTTCTATGTAAGAGCAGTACACATTTAGTCAGTTTTTCCGAATTCTTTGCAAATTTGTAAATAACAATTTTAGAATTTTTTTTTCAGTACGATTCTGTTCACTAACTTATAATATCGTTCCCTTAATACTAAGGGAGGATAGGGCAATGGTGGTCAGCGGACAATGGTGGTCAAGCACATAGCTAAAGCATGAACAGTCCTTTAAGCGTGTAAAGTGAATTACGTCTCCCTCCTCAATGCTCCGAGCGACGAGCACTCTGCGCCGTCATTCCGTACGTGGCGTTCGTACAAGGCTAGTGTTTGTTGTTCTCGCGCCAACTTGATATAATTTTACGTCTCAACAAATTAACAAGGTAAGCTGATAAATATTCCTTAATCGACGTAAACGCTGTTTTGTTATTTGAGACTTCATCATTATTATATATTAATACTCATTTCGAATCAAAATATGTATTTTTTTATTTAATAATTTTTTTTTCAATGAAGTCCGTTGCGGATAATCGTGGTCAACTGACCACCATTGTCCGTAATGTTTTTATAATTGTCGTATTGTAACTAAATCTAATCGATTTGTTTTTAGATGCCAAAAAATCGACCAAGAAAAACACAGAAGGCTGCATGATCTTCGGAGACGTTGGACAAGGGTCTAAGGCTTATGGCTAATGGAACATCTATGAGAAAAGCCGCCGAACAAACTGGAATTCCATTTTCCACTCTACAAATTCGACACAAGAAGAAATTGTATGAAAACCCATCTCTAGGGCGCAAAGCTGTATTTTCTGCAGAAATTGAAAAAGAGATAGCTGATGTGGTGAAAAAAATGGCTACTATATTTTACGGCTGCACAGCTATCCAAGTAAGGAAACTGGCTTATGAATATGCAGAATGTTTAAAATTGCCACACAATTTTATTAATAATAGTAAAATGGCAAGGCGAGACTGGCTTGAAGGCTTCTTAAAGAGAAATGGAATATCGGCAAGGAAGCCAGAAGCCACCAGTATAAACAGAATAACGGCCTTTAACAAAACAGAAGTTTCACTTTTCTACAAGAACTTGGAGAAACTTAAGGAGACCTATAAATTTACCCCCAAAAATATTTATAATTGTGATGAGACAGGGATCTCAACAGTCCAAGATCCGGGAAAAATATTAGCTCCAAAAGGACAGAAAAGGGTAGGATCCCTTACTAGTTGGGAGAGAGGCAAAAAGATTACCGTTATGTGTACGATGAGCGCTGCTGGGTCATTCATACCCCCAATGTTTATCTTCCCTAGGAAACGACATTCCCCTCTCCTGGAAAACGATGGCCCTGCTGGTACTATATACCGCTGCTCAGATAATGGCTGGACCAATGAAACCTTTTTTGGAATGGCTTCAACCACGCCAGCCACATTTCTCATGATATTTACAAGCACTGCAAAGCCCACAACATTCACATGCTATCCTTACCACCACACACGTCTCATAAAATGCAGCCGTTGGACGTGACGTTTTACGGACCACTTAAAGCTGCCTACAAAAAAGAATCTGACTGCTTTATGAAAAGCCACCTTGCAGAACGAATAACTCCGTACGATTTTGCATTGTTATTCAACAAAGCATATTCGAACGTTGCTTCTATAAGTAAGGGAGAGTCTGGATTTAGAGTCACCGGTATATTTCCAATGAACTCAAATGTGTTCAGTGATGAAGACTTTTTACCTGCTAAAATACTGCAAGGCGAACCAGTGGTAATTCAAGATAACGAAAGCCTTTTTCCTCTTGAGATAACTGCATCTCTGACATCATAAGAATCACTGGCGGTTGCATCAACATCTGCACAAGAAGCTCAGGTGGTTGCATCAACATCTGCACAAGAAGCTCAGGTGGTTGCATCATCATCTGGGCAAGAAACACCGCCAAAAAAACGACCAAGGGTTGAAAATTTTATAAATAAATTTTATAAGTTCTTCAGGAAGATAATGACTCTTCATTATCTGACGTAGATATTGAGTACCTCTGCCTAGATGATGATGCTGATAAGGACCCAGAAAATCATCATATGCGGAGAATTCGGTCGAAACAACGAGGTATGGTACAGGTGCACTTCCTGTGGGCTTTGGGCTCACTCTGCTTGCACTGGTTGGGATTTCGCTACAGGATACGTATGTGACATGTGTTAGAATATTTGACCATCATAGTTAACATCATGACTACCATTGCCTTCACGTGCGTACAATGGTAGTCAAAGCAATTATTTTTTATTTTTAGTTCTATTAGATGGATACTTTAAAGATGATTGTTTTGATCTCAAATTATAATAGTC
This sequence comes from Psylliodes chrysocephalus, assembly GCA_927349885.1. Taxonomy (NCBI): domain Eukaryota; kingdom Metazoa; phylum Arthropoda; class Insecta; order Coleoptera; family Chrysomelidae; genus Psylliodes; species Psylliodes chrysocephalus. Next base: position 40,551,429 of record OV651816.1, on the reverse strand, counting down.
CTTTAATGTAAAATTAGTATGTTATGTTTCTAATAAAGCTGTGATTAATATTTTTAGTTTTATTCCAAAAAGTGCTTAACTGACCGCCATTGCCCTATCCTCCCCTACAACTAGGTAACTGAATGTTTGTGATTTTGTGTTATCTACTATTAACAGTAGAATTCTGCACGCTCTTTTTAATGCTACAACTAGCTAATTTTTATTATTTATTACCAAATTCCCATTGATAATACTGGAAGGGAAGTATGTGATGATTATAACATAAGCGAGAGCGAGTGGGGAATATTTATCATTAATTACATTAATTATTATTTGTGCTCTAACTGCTCTCTTGAAAAATTACAAATTTTGAGTAACCTAGTTGTAGTATTAAGGGGACGAATGTTATCCCCATACCTTCATGGCTATTTCCTATAATTTTTTGATTTATACATGATCTAAGCTTGTACAATCTCGTAAAGCACAAGATACCATTATGTCCTCAAGGTATTTCAACAAACACTATATAAAAATGAAACGAATGCAAGAAAGATCAAAAACACAAAAACCACATCACAAAACTCATACTTTAATGTCACAAATGACTTTAGGATGGTAACAATATGGCGCAGGTAATACCACTTCAGTAAACGAGTAGCGACTCGTCTCCCTACTACCTCCATGTAGCTATGTTATCTACTATTTTTTTGTATAATTAGTATTAACAAGTTATAAAAGTAATTTTAAAAAACCTACTTCAAAATCATTTAGATGCCCTTAAAAATTAAGAATTTTGATTGTCTCATAGATCATCTAATCCAGACCAATTGTGTAGGAAACTACTCCTGCGGTATCCCCTATCTAACAAAAAAGAATCATAGAAATCAGACAACATGGTGAAGAATTAACGCTGAAAATACTTAAAAAATGAGGAGTTTGATGATTTTCTTATGAACCCCATTATTAGATCTTGAGCAGATTTATTTGGGACCACTCCTGAGGTACTTTCTGCCTAGCAAAAAAGGAATCATAAAAATCGGACAACGTAGTAAAGAATTATTGCTGAACATACATAAAAAAAAATATTCCAACGAATTGAGAACCTCCTCCTTTTTTGAAGTCGGTTAAAATTTAGATGTAGTTGCCATTCAAAATGGTATTCGTCCAAAATCGCTTCAATTTATAGGTATAGATTTTGGGAGCACAAGCATTGCACATATTAACTGTGCCATGAATATTAGCATTGTATAATTTATACAATGATATTAGCTATATATGTAACTAAAAGTTACTAAAAGGGAAATGGAAAGGGAAATGTATATATGTAGATATTTCCTTTGTGAGCAATGAATACTGTTTTTATGTAACTTTCGTACTATAATCCCTAGGAAATTCAGAACATGTTTAAGATGTCAGGAAAAAGAAAAGGAAGAACTATAAATAGCAAAAATTTGCTAGAAAATTTAGTATATTTGTACAAATGTACGTTACGTACTCTTGATTTTTTATATATCTTAGCTTTTGGGACTTATAATAATTCATCTGAACAGCTTAAAACTATTCTACTGAGAATTGATGACACCACACAGGAATATACAACATAGCAAGTTACATTATATTAACTATACACTTATACAGGCTCGATGTTCAGAGTACAAGGTTAGACTGCATGGTATAGGCCAGTATAGGGCCATTATGAAGGTGTTGCGTATAAGCAGTGGCTAGAAAGTTAATATACATATCATTAATAATTTACATTAAAGTATAACAATTTGTGTTGTCCACTTAATATACCTATACATTTTCTAACAAGTTTTTATTGAATGTGAAGTTCGTTTTTATTTTGAAACAATTGACAATTAATCCATACAAAAGAAGTTAGTTTTCAGGGGTTATAAATTGCCTCTTTTAGATAAATGATCTGCAAACGGTACAATTGTATTACTTTATTTTCAAAGGAATCACTGACTTAAATTTTTAGGTAGGTAACATTTTCAGTTTCTGGTACATAAAAACCAAAAAGAAAACTCGACTATAAAAAATTTAAAAAAATATTTATATAAGTTTAAAAGTTTCTATTACCAATTTTACCATTTATAAGATCTAAGGAATATGATATATTGGGTTTGGTCAATAAAAACAATAATTATGTTTCTTCTCTCCCTAAAATGCAGTGGCGGCTCGTGGGCACTAGCAGCAGTGGGGCACACACTGGAAAGGAATCCCGGGATTCGTTTTCCCTTAGGAAAACAAGTTCTCCGCTTAATGAAAATTAAATATATTTCAAAACAATCGGGGCAAACAAAAACGATTTTTGAATGTGACTACAGGGAGCTAAATGTGACCACTCAAAATGTATTTAACTATGTATGTGGCTATTTAATCAAAAAATCATTACATATCCACTCTTGCGAAATTTGCGTAGATTTCTCAGAAGAATGCAATTTACTTAACAATTCTAACTTGTTAACGCATTTTAAAACATTCGACTCTGAAGAAAAGGTGTTTGGCAATTTAAAATCTCCCCGCGAAAAATTTCTCTTTTATATATTCAAATTAGAAATTCTATTTGATAGTTTGTCAACTAAGCCTGGAATTTCTAACGCATACCTTTTTAAGATGAGCAAAATAGAATTTGGTCATCCTTGCCAACAATTTGCGAAAATGTACACCATTAAATTATTTATAAGACTCAGAATTTTTTATACTCTTAAATATGCAAATAGAGATTTGAAAGCCTCGAAAAAGTCATACATAACCAAAAGAAAAATAAAAATTTTGTCCCATTTTATAAATATTATTGATTTTTTGACTGCTTTATAAAAAAAAGTTATTTTTCTTTGTAGTTTTATTTCCTAACTATTCCAATGGTCCAACTAACGTTTTTTCGTAATCACAATAAATAAATTATTATCATGGTCCAACAAACGCGCACCTTAAGCCGAAACCGGCCTTTGTGTGGGAGCCAGCCGGTAAAGATGCCTCTGCGTACATTCATATCTGGTCTAGGACAGCGCCCCGCTTGTGACGTATAATCCATCGCATGTGTTCATCTCTTGCTAAGCGATATTGTCGTTGTCCTTGTTTTTCGCATCATAATGAGAGAGAAAACAACAGAGGCACACATTTACTGTGCCCTGTGTCCATCTTCTTTCGGAATTCTCGGAACGTCGCTCAGTATCGTCCAGTAACGTCCAGTATCGTGCCAACGCGGTTTGCGCTGAATATTAGATAAAATAATAATAGGCATTGAGGAAAATAAGTTATTTTTTTTTGTTTATTATACTAGGGCACGTGCCCATGTGCCCTTAAGGGCAAACTGCCACTGCTAAAATGGATGATTAGAAAACGGTAAAACAATGATAAAATGATAAAATTGACTAATCTATAATTAATGGCGATCGTCAAATAACCATGTATGGGTTATTTTCGAAATGGGACAAACTACAAGCTACAAGTTTCTTTTTTTTTTCTCGACAAATTTATGACGATAAAGCGACAAATTTTCAAATATTCAAAAATTTAATTTTCAAACGTGGTAGAACTGACTTTACGAAAATCAAATATTATTTTACTAACTGGCAACTGCATTTAATTTTTAATACAAATTATGAGTAGACAATATAGCCGTAGAAAAAGTATGGTGTTAAACTTTCTCATTTTCATTCATTTATAGCATTCGCTTGCAAGCATCATACTCGCAAAAAAATATTCCTTGCTTCTTCTATGAGTATTACTACAGGTTATTTTGCATTGACAGGGGTTTATTTTAAAAAGGGGACGAACGACAAAAAGAATTTAACACCAAATTTTTGACAAAAAGTGACAATTTATCCATATAAAAATATCATTTATGCTTACTTTCATAATTAGTAGAGCAAACTTTCGATCAAAATTAGCATTAAATTGGGTTTATTTCAAAAAAGGGGATTAGCGACAAAGTTTTTTCATAACAAATTTACGACAAAAATCGACAAATTATCGACATAAAAAAAGTAATTTATGCTCATTTTTGTAATTTTGTAACTTTCCTCAAAATTAGCATTACCTACCTAGGATTTATTTCAAAAAGGGGACGAGCGACAAAATATTTTTTTTTTTTTTTTGACAAAATCATTTACGCTTATTTTCGCGATTGATAATGTCTGCTTTTCATCAAAATTAGCATTAACTGGGGTTTATTTCAAAAATGGGATAAGAAACAAAAAATTGTTCCACAACAAATTTACGACAAAAATCGACAAATTATTCACAAAAATAAAAAGTAATTTTGGCTCATTTTCGTGATTCGTGGTGTTAACTTTACCTGCGACAAATATTTTTTTTTACTTTCCAATCTGTATTCAGATATAAGGAAAGTATAGGAATCATGATTTTTTTCGACCTCGAGTTTTCGACGGATTTTTACGTTTTGAGGTCCCCTAAATCCGTTTTGACTATTTTCGCGATGATATCTGTGTGTGTCTGTATGTCGCATAACTCATGAACCGATACACAGAAAAACACCAAATTTTAAACTTAAACTTTATTCCAGCGTCTTATGAACTTATTAGATTTTGGGCAGTGTCGGAACATCTGGGGAGGTACTTTATAGGTGGTCATTTTTATATTTTATGGAATATATCTGTTATTTACGTTTGGAGAAGAAAATTCTTTAAATAAAAGTTACTTCTTATATTATCTAAAATTTTTGTTATATACAAAATTTTCCTAAAATAGTCCGTATTCGAGAAATTTGACAAAATGTAAAAAAATATTTTTTTTATAAAAATTGATCAAACAAAAGTTGTTTGTAATATAATTCTCTATAAGTTTTATTTCGGCCTGACGTGCAATGATTTGATGTTGGACAAAGTCGGAACATATGGGGGGGGGGGTACTTTATGGGGGGCCGTTTTTATATTTTATGGAATATATCTGTTATTTATGTTTGGAGAAAAAAATAGTTCAAATAAAAGTTATTATTAATATTATTATCTATAATTTTTGCTTTTTGTCAAAATTTCCTGAAATGGTCCGTATTCGAGAAATTTGACAAAATGTGTAAAATTCTGATTTTTATGAAAATTGTTGAAATAAAAGTTGTTTGCGATATCGATCTCTATAATTTTTGTTTATACATAATTTTTCTAAAATGGACCGTAATGGAAAAATTGTAGGAAAAGTGCTAAATTTTAATTTTTCAGTATTTTCATTTTCAATGAATATCTATAGAAAAATGTTTCGAGGTAGATGTATGTGGAAAATGTATATATTTAGTTTATCCTCTAAAATTTTATGGAGGTGCTGCAATAGGTTGTACAAAATAACCGGAAAAAGCCTGTAATAACTAGATAGGAAAGTCATGTGTTGGACACATCAGATTTTTATAACTAATTTACGAAAACATACTATCTGTATCTGACAAACCCATAGAAGAATTTTATTAAAAATTGGTAAGAACAGTAAAGAGGTAATGATATTTCCATTTTTTTATTTTTATAGTTCTGTAATTTCTGCTTATTTTTATTTCGGATTATGATAGAATATGAAATTTTAGAGTCAATATGGTATAAGTACAGCTAAAGTGATTAATTTTTTAAAAAAATATTATATACGAAAATTACCATTCCGGGCATTAACATAATATACATATATTTATGGCTAAAGTTAGTTAAAATTTAAAAGTTTTTTAATTGAATTACAGTAAAAAAGGTAGTAATTAACTTTTTAATGACATTACACGATCTTTTATTATGCAGGATGAAAAAAATATGTATAAATGTTAATATAACAAAATATCAATATCTTAAAGTTTTTAAGTGAATACATTATTTTTTATTATTTTATAATATTCTAGAGCCAAAAATTAGTGGAATTCGTGTTAATTTCTCTATAATAATTCTGAAAGGTTTTTGATAAAAAAAGAGCATGACTTTTTTGGATAAATTCATCTAATATTTTCTATTAAGTAGCCGTTTTAAAAGTAAGCATTAAAACGTCAAAACTTTAAACAGTAAAAAATTCGTTGGGAATGTTTTATTTTTTTAATAATAATTTAATTATTTCCACTATTTTAACGTAAAGATGACATATGAAGATTTCCTTAATTTATTATAATTAATAATGAATGTATTAAAGTTGCTCAAAGAACTTGTGATACTTTTGCTGTAATATACACAGGCAGATCCTGTCTGTCAATTTTTAATCATTAATTTTTTATATTATAAATTTTCGTATCAGCCAATCGAGATCCTTTTCTTTGGCCACCAAGATCTCCGGAGCTCACACCTCTAGATATTTGTTATATGGGGCTATATTAAATGAAAGACCTATCACACTTCTTTAACCACTAAAAAAGATTGCTAAGAATGATTACGCAAAATATTCCATTAGATACCGCCCCAATCAATTGAAGAATAAGTGGATGAAGGTGTCACATTGTCACATTTTTTAAAAAAATATTTTTTTTGCTTAATATACTTAAAATATACTATATTTTTTATTTGTGATAGTTCTGATTTCCAATTTTATAAATAACGGCTATTCATCATATAGGAAGGTGTCATGAGCCATATATCATAATGCAATTGTAAAACTTTAAACTTGTTTTTCTCGAAATAATTTTTTTGTGACATGACACCTTTATCCACTTATGTCTTCAATTGTTAGAGCCTGTACAAATACCATCGCCCCAAGATAGAAAAATGTTTAAAACAGGATGGAAAACAATTTAAATAATTTTCATAACTTTTGCGTTTACGATTTTAATTTCCTCACATTCTCACATAGTTTTTAAGGCGCCTACTCGATAGAAAATATTTCTTTTATCCCAAAAATTTTTTTAATATTCTTTTTTTAAGATGTGTATAGGATAATAAAACTTGAATTTCACTTATTTTTGACTGTAGAATATAATGAAACAATAAGAAAATAATGTATCTATTTAAAAAATTGAAAATATTGATGTTTGATTAAATCAAAATCTAAAGATGTTTTTTTTGCCTCGCCATGTATATCACAAGATCTCTTAATTACTACCTTCTACGTCATAATTCAATTAAAAACTTTAGTCAAAAATTTAAAATATTTTAATATACCCACTATAATCATCTTTTTCGACAATATTTTTTTATAAAAAATTTCAAATTTTAGTTATACACTTTATTACACATTACACAAAGTGACCCTAAAATTGCATGTTCTACCGGAATCCGGAATAAAAATAGGAAAGTTGACATCTACTTCCGGCGTAAGCGGAAATGACAGAACTTTCAAATTATTTGAGATGGAAAGATCATAATCGTTACCAATTTTTAATTGTATCTGTGCATTAGTTTCTCAGTTATACATGATAATGTTCCTATCAACAATTTTTTTTTATTTCTTCTGAAACAATTTTTATATTGTATATGAAACATAGAAGGATGGAACAAAGATTCATATTTTTTTTGAAATAATGTTTAATATATGAAGTGATCTACAAAAACTGTTTCTAAAATAGGCCTTGGAAAAATTCGCGTATGTAGGAGCGTTCAACTCTCCTTTTTAATTGTCATTTTGGATTTAATCCAGAGCTGCGAGTAAGTATCACGGACAAGACTCGTATATCTATCTTTGTCGGTCATGGCCTATTTTAGAAAAGAAAATTGTGGATCATTCTTTATTATTTTTAATAAATAAACTTAATAATTATTATTATTTGTTTAATTTTACCTGCTTCTGCACAAATTGCAGTTTCTTTTGATGCTGTGTTGGTGCACTGCTCAATTTGAATACTATCAAATTTCTACAATAAAACCAAATATTATAAAACAATGAAACGGGTAATAAAAAAAGGCACACAAACACCCAACGGTAATTTATAAGAATATTCTCCACGAAACCCATCACTGTTGTGTAAAGCGTTCCGCGTTTCCGACGCCGGTCATACGAATACGATCAGTGCTTGGCAAGTAGTAATAAAATATTACATAGTTACCTATCTGGTTTCTAATGATTACAGACAGAGAGCCAACAACCTTTTACCCTGCGCCATTCGTTTAATTCAGGATAATATAAATTTCAATAATTCTCCATTTCTAACATTTTAATGAAATAAAGATGAGCTTGATCGATGAAACAATGTTTTTATGTATTAAGAACACACCCTATTATCATCAAAAAAAGCAAGTTGACTCATGATAAGACTCCATTAATCCATTGTGTCAACGATTTAAGAGCAACAATAGCACGACAAAAATTATCTACAAGAGTTTTACTTTAACACTTTAACTGACTCTGTTTTATTTAATAATGTTATTTTAATTATTATATAATTATATTATAATTATATAAATTATTGTAAAGATAAAATATTCCGCTGTTGAGTAGAAACAGTGCTCCAATAAAAAATCAGTAACAATTTTTTTAAAACTATATATGCTTAAGCTTCGTATATTTTTCTTATGATAGAAATTAATAAAGCAATTATATATGTCTACATTAGGTTTGTTATTTTGTGTTGTAGATAGTCTTGAATATGGAATTGCAAAATTCTCCCTGTGCCTTGTGTTATACGTGTGTATGTCCATGTTTAGTGGTACCTGATAGTGTTTTTTGTGTATCCATAGTAATGTCTGGAGTATATATACACAGGGAAGAGGGAGAATTCTGCAACTCTTAAAGAGTGGTTTGCAGTGAGTACCATAGGGGACACCGGCAACAATTCGTACAGCAGCTTTCTGACAGCTAAAAACTTTATGTAGAGCACTGCTTCTACCCCAAAGCAATGTACCATAATAATAATAATAATAATAATAATAATAATAATAATAATAATAATAATAATAATAATAATAATAATAATAATAATAATAATAATAATAATAATAATAATAATAATAATAATAATAATAATAATAATAATAATAATAATAATAATAATAATAATAATAATAATAATAATAATAATAATAATAATAATAATAATAATAATAATAATAATAATAATAATAATAATAATAATAATAATAATAATAATAATAATAATAATAATAATAATAATAATAATAATAATAATAATAATAATAATAATAATAATAATAATAATAATAATAATAATAATAATAATAATAATAATAATAATAATAATAATAATAATAATAATAATAATAATAATAATAATAATAATAATAATAATAATAATAATAATAATAATAATAATAATAATAATAATAATAATAATAATAATAATAATAATAATAATAATAATAATAATAATAATAATAATAATAATAATAATAATAATAATAATAATAATAATAATAATAATAATAATAATAATAATAATAATAATAATAATAATAATAATAATAATAATAATAATAATAATAATAATAATAATAATAATAATAATAATAATAATAATAGAAGAAGAATAGAAGTTTATTGACATTTGTTTCTATACAGGAAGTACATTTTGGTCACAATATAAAATGGTCAAATTTTAAAATGTCAAAAAGACGTAACAGTATAATAAAAATAAAATTTAAAATTTCAGTACAAATACAAATAAAATACAAATACAATTTAAAATAAAAATATAAAATACAAATACAATTTTAAATAAAAATATAAACTAAAACACAATTTAGAATACAATTTAAAATACAATTTATCAATATAAAACTAGCTAAAGAACAAATTTACTAGTGTCAAACTGTTTGTTTAAATTTTAAGAACTCGTCTATACTATAGAAACATTCCTCAAGTAAGAACTCCTTGGCCAGATTCTTGAGTTTATTGTTGGTAAGATTTTTAATATTAATATTCAAGTGATGTGCTTGAAAGCAGTTGTATATTCTCACATCTATTTTGTTTTGCTTAGTTATAAGTAATCTAGAGGCCAGGGGAACAAAGTTGTTTGCATTTCTCGTATTATAGCTATGTAGATCAGCTTGTACGCTAAAGTTTCCTAAGTTAGTATGAATAGCTAACAGAGTTTCTAGTATGAAAACACACGGTAGTGGCAGTATACGAAGTTTCTTGAAGAGAGGGCGACAATGCGCGTCATAATCAGAATCTGCTACAATGCGTACGGCAGCTTTTTGTATAACGAATGCCTTATTAGCTGTGCTAGCATTTCCCCATAATATTATGGCATAAGTGAGTATACTATGAATTAGTGCGAAGTATACTATTTTTAACCCTGCTGTATTTAGAAAAGCTTGCATCTGCCTAAGAGCAAATACCTGTGATGACATTCTAGAACTCAAAATGTCTATATGTTGAGCCCAGCTTAGACCAGAATCAAGGGTTACCCCTAGTAGTTTTACAGGTTCATCTTTCTTGACTAATTTACTTGAGGTGAAGACAATATGTTGATTCTTTTTCTCGTTTAGTTTTAATTCGTTTGAGTTAAACCAAATTTTTGCCATTGAGACACAGTTATTGTTCATAATCTCGCAGTCTTTCGTCAATATAGATGTGTCATCCGCAAATATTAACGTAAAGCCTTGCTCAACTGCGTTTGGCAAATCATTTATGTAGATAATGAACAACAAGGGTCCTAGCACAGAACCTTGTGGAACTCCTCTATTTGTGTATTGTAGTGTGGATTCTGTGTTATTGAAACATACATATTGCCTTCTGTCAGATAAATAGGCTGATAGTAAATCTAACTCCTTACCCCGAATTCCGTAATATTCAAGTTTAGAAAGAAGGATATTTATATTAACACAGTCAAAGGCCTTGGTCAAATCGCACAGAGTTGCAGTTGTACTGGTACCTTCATCAAGACCTTCGACTATTTCGTCAATTAATTTCAGAAGAGCCTTCACAGTTGACCTCCCTTTTCTAAACCCGAATTGCGATGGAGTAATTATGTTTTTATACTCAAAATAGCTTATTAATTTATCTTTTAATAAGATTTCAAACACTTTACCAATAATAGGGACAATAGCTATAGGTCTGTAATTATCAGTAATATTTAGATCGCCTTTTTTGTGTACTGGCAAAATCTTACTAATTTTTATATCATTTGGCCAAATACCTTCAGATATACACTTGTTGTACAAGGTTGTAAGCGGTTGAACAATACTGTCAAGTGTAATTTTTAGCATGGCACTATTTAGTCCGTGGTAATCCAGACAGCTTGAATTCTTCAACCTTAGTATGGCTTCCCTGACATCAATATCCAAAACTGGTGACATAAAAAAAGAGGTTTGTGGTTTTGGCAACCTATTTATATAAATGCTTGTATCTATGTTATCATTGTTGATTGTGGGGGTTAGTTTATCAGCTATCGTGGTGAAAAATGTGTTTAGCTCATCAGATGTAAGTGCTGATGCTACAATGTCAGCTTTATTAGTTTTCCTCTCCGCATTAACAATGTTCCACACAGTCTTATTTTTGTTTTCGGATTTACTAATTATATCGGTACAGTAGTCATGTTTCCTTTGCTTAATAGATTTTTTGTATTTTTTTTTTTTTTTTGTTGAAATTTATATATACACCAGTCCTCAAGTGAGTTTGTCAAATTAAATTGGGATTTAGCAAGAAATACTTCTTTGCGCTTGCTGCTTAGCTCATGGTTATACCACGCAAATCCCTTTGCTCGTGTACGATAGGATTTTAGAGGAAAACAGATTTCACAATATGTTTTAAATATCTGTAAAATATTTTCACACATATCCTCAGGCCGTAATGCATCTAACTCTAAACCTTGCCAATCGAAACTATTCACTAATTGAGCGAATTTTTCAAGTGATTTGTTATTTATAACTCTCCTATTAATATTTTTTTTATTTGTATTAATAATATTTCTAATGCGCATATAAATGCCGTGATGATCACTTATATCCATATCCAAAACTCTAGTGGAAAATGCGTTACTATCTAAATTTGTTAAGACATTGTCTAGTTTAGATTTGGTGTTAGGTGTAATACGGGTGGGATCGTGTATAAAATGTTTCATACCAAACATAGCTATAATATTACGAATATCTTTTGAGTGTACGGAATTGCCATCTAGATCGCAATTAAGATCACCCAATATACTAATATATTTGTACTTCTGTGACAGATCGGACAATAATCTAGTTAATAAATGTTTAAATATTAGCTCGTCTCCATTTGAAGACGATCTATAAACCGTAACAAGTATGCTGTTTTTGTTAACAAATTCGACTCCGCAAAATTCAGCGTGAAAAGCAAGTAATTTGATAAATCTATTCCTTTTAAATTAATATTATGATTGCAAAAAATAATAATAATAATAATAATAATAATAATAATAATAATAATAATAATAATAATAATAATAATAATAATAATAATAATAATAATAATAATAATAATAATAATAATAATTAATAATAATAATAATAATAATAATAATAATAATAATAATAATAATAATAATAATAATAATAATAATAATAATAATAATAATAATAATAATAATAATAATAATAATAATAATAATAATAATAATAATAATAATAATAATAATAATAATAATAATAATAATAATAATAATAATAATAATAATAATAATAATAATAATAATAATAATAATAATAATAATAATAATAATAATAATAATAATAATAATAATAATAATAATAATAATAATAATAATAATAATAATAATAATAATAATAATAATAATAATAATAATAATAATAATAATAATAATAATAATAATAATAATAATAATAATAATAATAATAATAATAATAATAATAATAATAATAATAATAATAATAATAATAATAATAATAATAATAATAATAATAATAATAATAATAATAATAATAATAATAATAATAATAATAATAATAATAATAATAATAATAATAATAATAATAATAATAATAATAATAATAATAATAATAATAATAATAATAATAATAATAATAATAATAATAATAATAATAATAATAATAATAATAATAATAATAATAATAATAATAATAATAATAATAATAATAATAATAATAATAATAATAATAATAATAATAATAATAATAATAATAATAATAATAATAATAATAATAATAATAATAATAATAATAATAATAATAATAATAATAATAATAATAATAATAATAATAATAATAATAATAATAATAATAATAATAATAATAATAATAATAATAATAATAATAATAATAATAATAATAATAATAATAATAATAATAATAATAATAATAATAATAATAATAATAATAATAATAATAATAATAATAATAATAATAATAATAATAATAATAATAATAATAATAGTGTAATAATAATAGTAGTGTAATAATAGTGTACTGAAGAAAGCATGCAGTATAAGGGAAATGCTTGACGTACCACAGAATCCCGAGGAGATGCTAGAGGAGGAGCCGCAGTATCAGCCGAATAGCAATATAAAAGAACGTATTGCACGAAAAACAGAACAGCTCTGGAAAAGAAAGCCTATGCATGGCCAGCTTTTTAAACAAATGGAATCCATGGCAATAGACAAGAAACTGTCTTATACCTGGATCCAGTATGGTGACCTCAAAGGTGAGACTGAAAGTCTTCTCACTGCTGCACAAGAGCAGGCTATAACAACAAGATACACGGCGTACAAAATCCACGGGACTAGGGATAATGGGAAGTGCAGGATGTGTAAAGTAGAAAACGAGACTGTTACTCACATTATGTCTGCGTGCTCCATACTAGCGAAAAACGAATACATAACAAGGCACAACAAAGTCTGCACTCTACTACACTACAACATATGCAAGCATTTTAATATCCCTGTAACAACAGACCGCTGGTATGAGCACGCGCCACCACCAGTAGTGAGAAATGAGGAGAAACACGTTACCATCCTGTACAACTTCCCCATACAAACAGATCGCACCATACCAGCTAACAGACCGGACCTAGTCATCCGAGATGACAAAAACGGAACGACCTACCTAATTGACGTGGCAATCCCGGCTGACGCTAACATCAGCGTCAAAGAAGCAGAAAAAATGCTGAAATACAGGGATTTACAAATTGAGGTAGGTCGAATGTGGAAGACAAAATGTCTTGTTATACCTATTGTGGTGGGTGCTACTGGATTTGTGACAAATAATTTCAGAGAACATCTTAAGGGAACACCAGGCCTCCATAATATGTGTATTGTTCAGAAAACAGCAATTCTGGGTACGGCGCATATACTCAGAAAGGTGCTAAACTAAAACATCTAAAACTTTTATATTTACCACAGAGCTTCTGGGTCATAGTTTGACCCTGGCGAAGTGCAGATCTATAGACTTACCTACAAACTAAGTAGTGTTATAATAACAAATAATAATAATAATAATAATAATAATAATAATAATAATAATAATAATAATAATAATAATAATAATAATAATAATAATAATAATAATAATAATAATAATAATAATTAATAATAATAATAATAATAATAATAATAACACAAATAAATAAATCTGTGGTGCTTGACACGTGTCATATTGTCCGAAGATTTCTTGGCTCACAGACAAATTAGCCGAATCCAAGCATATACTGTTGGTGCACCAGCACCCCAGAATACTGCAAATATAACCCAGGTTAACCTGAGATAATTCTATCAAATAATAATAATAATAATAATAATTATTATTATTATTATTTTTTTTTTCTCCTTCTCAGGGTTGTTGATAAATTGGGATTCTTACGGAATCAGTCAATTAATCAGGCTTTAAATTTTTTCAAGTGTGAGTTGTGCGACTTTTATTCATTGGCAGGTAAGTTCAGAGTTTTTCTCACAATACGACAAGTTTCTAGTAAAACTGACTTTTGCATTGTTGTGAAGATATTTTTGTCAGTGATGTTTATTTGTTTTAGGTACGACTCCAACTTCTTCGAAACCAGACCAGTAGCTGAAATTACTATGGGAATTATGGTAATACTTTAAATTTTTCGATTTTTCGATTTTTTGATTTTTCGATTTTTCGATTTTTCGATTTTTCGATTTTTCGATTTTTCGATTATTCGATTTTTCGATTTTTCGATTTTTCGATTTTTCGATTTTTCGATTTTTCGATTTTTCGATTTTTCGATTTTTCGATTTTTCGATTTTTCGATTTTTCGATTTTTCGATTTTTCGATTTTTCGATTTTTCGATTTTTCGATTTTTCGATTATTCGATTTTTCGAATTTTCGATTTTTCGATTTTTCGATTTTTCGATTTTTCGATTTTTCGATTTTTCGATTTTTCGATTTTTCGATTTTTCGATTTTTCGATTTTTCGATTTTTCGATTTTTCGATTTTTCGATTTTTCGATTTTTCGATTTTTCGATTTTTCGATTTTTCGATTTTTCGATTTTTCGATTTTTCGATTTTTCGATTTTTCGATTTTTCGATTTTTCGATTTTTCGATTTTTCGATTTTTCGATTTTTCGATTTTTCGATTTTTCGATTTTTCGATTTTTCGATTTTTCGATTTTTCGATTTTTCGATTTTTCGATTTTTCGATTTTTCGATTTTTCGATTTTTCGATTTTTTGATTTTTCGATTTTTCGATTTTTCGATTTTTCGATTTTTCGATTTTTCGATTTTTCGATTTTTCGATTTTTCGATTTTTCGATTTTTCGATTTTTCGATTTTTCGATTTTTCGATTTTTCGATTTTTCGATTTTTCGATTTTTCGATTTTTCGATTTTTCGATTTTTCGAGGATACACCTTAGCAATCCAAGATCAAGTCATAAATACAGGAAACTATAGAAAACATATACTAAAAGACACTACAGTAACATCAGATACTATCGATCACATAAAAGCAGGATGTAATTATTAGCTGATACGGAATACACCGAGAGACATAATAACGTCGCAAAAATAATACATATAAAGCTGATCAATTTGAACAAAGTGGATGATATACCGACATCATTTTACCAATATTACCCTCAATCAATTATTGAAAATCCATATTATAAGATATATTGTGATCTACCAATTCAAACTGATAATTCGGGCCAATCGACCTGACATAGTATTTATACCAAACAATAACAATATACAACAAAAATTTAGAGAGAAAATAGACAAATATACACCAGTGGTTATACAAATTAAGAGGGTCACTTTATGTGTTAAAATTAGAAAAAATAGTTTTATTTATTTAATTTTCATTTCAGTAGTTACCTATTTATTGTAAGTTAAAGTGCGATATTGAAAATAATAGTTTTAATATGAAATAAATGTGGATCTTACGCGAATAATATAATAGGATGGAAAGTAGTGTTGTTTTTGTACCATCTTTAATGAAACACTAGATTAGAACTCGTATCTGAATTTGATATTAGGATTAAAAATCTGATGTGTCCAACACATGACTTTCCTATCTAGTTATTATAGGCTTTTCCCGGTTATTTTGTACAACCTATTGCAGCATCTCTATAAATGTTTAGAGGATAAAATAAATATATACATTGTCTACATACATCTACCTCGAAACATTTTTCTATAGATATTCATGGAAAACGAAAATACTGAAAAATTTAAATTTCCTACAATTTTTTCATTACGGTCCATTTTAGAAAAATCATGTAAAAACAAAAATTATAGAGATCGATATCGCAAACAACTTTTATTTCAAAAACTTTCATAAAAATCAGAATTTTGCACATTTTGTCAAATTTCTCGAATACGGACCATTTCAGAAAATTTTTACATAAAACAAAAATTATAGATAATAATATTAGAAGTAACTTTTATTTGATCAATTTTTTTCTCCAAACATTAATAACAGATATATTCCATAAAATATAAAAGTTGCCTCCCATAAAGTACCCCCCCCAGATATTCCGACTATGTCCAAAATCTAATCATTTCACGTCAGGCCGAAATAAACCTTAAGTTTTAAAATTTAATGTTTTTTTCTTTATCCGTTTTTGAGTTTTCTTCAAAATTCGAAATTTACACATTTTCTCAAATATCTCGAATACGGTCTATTTTAGAGAAATTATGTATAGAATAAAAATTATAGAGAATTATATTACAAACAACTTTTATTTGATTAATTTTTATAAAAAATTATTTTTTTTACATTTTGTCAAATTTCTCGAATACGGACCATTTTAGGAAAATTTTGCATAAAACAAAAATTATAGATAATTATATTAGAAGTAACTTTTAGTTGAAGAATTTTCTTCTCCAAACGTAAATAACAGATATATTCCATAAAATATAAAAATGACCACCAATAAAGTACCCCCCAGATGTTCCGACTTTGCCCAAAATCTAATCAGCTCATTGGACGCTGAAACAATGCTTAAGTTTAAAATTTGGTGTTTTTCTGTGTATCGGGTCATGAGTTATGCGTTACACACACACACACACACACACACACACACACACACACACACACACACACACACACACACACACACACACACACACACACACACACACACACACACACACACACACACACACACACACACACACACACACACACACACACACACACACACACACACACACACACACACACACACACACACACACACACACACACACACACACACACACACACACACACACACACACACACACACACACACACACACACACACACACACACACACACACACACACACACACACACACACACACACACACACACACACACACACACACACACACACACACACACACACACACACACACACACACACACACACACACACACACACACACACACACACACACACACACACACACACACACACACACACACACACACACACACACACACACACACACACACACACACACACACACACACACACACACACACACACACACACACACACACACACACACACACACACACACACACACACACACACACACACACACACACACACACACACACACACACACACACACACACACACACACACACACACACACACACACACACACACACACACACACACACACACACACACACACACACACACACACACACACACACACACACACACACACACACACACACACACACACACACACACACACACACACACACACACACACACACACACACACACACACACACACACACACACACACACACACACACACACACACACACACACACACACACACACACACACACACACACACACACACACACACACACACACACACACACACACACACACACACACACACACACACACACACACACACACACACACACACACACACACACACACACACACACACACACACACACACACACACACACACACACACACACACACACACACACACACACACACACACACACACACACACACACACACACACACACACACACACACACACACACACACACACACACACACACACACACACACACACACACACACACACACACACACACACACACACACACACACACACACACACACACACACACACACACACACACACACACACACACACACACACACACACACACACACACACACACACACACACACACACACACACACACACACACACACACACACACACACACACACACACACACACACACACACACACACACACACACACACACACACACACACACACACACACACACACACACACACACACACACACACACACACACACACACACACACACACACACACACACACACACACACACACACACACACACACACACACACACACACACACACACACACACACACACACACACACACACACACACACACACACACACACACACACACACACACACACACACACACACACACACACACACACACACACACACACACACACACACACACACACACACACACACACACACACACACACACACACACACACACACACACACACACACACACACACACACACACACACACACACACACACACACACACACACACATACACACACACACACACACACACATCATCGCGAAAATAGTCAAAACGGATTCAGGGGACCTCAAAACGCAAAAATCCGTCGAAAACTCGAGGTCGAAAAAAATCATGATTCCTATACTTTCCTTACATCTGTATACAGATAGGAAAGTAAAAAGGTAAATTGCCCAAATAATATTTGTATATGGGTAGGCTTAAGGGGTAAAATATCTTAAGTATATTTATACAGGCGAGCTTAAGGGGTAAAGGGGCATATATTTTTTTATGTACAGGCGTACAGGATAAAGGGGAGAAATATATTTACTTGGATAGACTTGGAAGTTTAAATGTGATTCTATTTTTATATGGGTAATCTTAATTGGTAAAGGAACTAAATATTTTGGTATGGGAGACTTAAGGGATAAAATAATCAAATGTTTTTATAAGGACAAGCCTAAGGTATAAATAGGCAAATATTTTTATACGGGCATTAATAAATGGATCACATATTCTTACATGGATATGCTTAACACGTTGACTGCGAAGCCGAATTATAATAACAATTCGAATGTGCCGACATGCCGTATATAGCATGTAAATGTGCGGAACGAGCAAAATTTATAATTACCGATAATTTTTAAAAAATGTATAAAAATTCTTTCCGTAGTCGTCCAACACTACTATTTTTAACACGCTTTTATTAGCTAGATATGTATGTATCTATGTAACGGAATCTTTAAACGTGATTTTCACACCCTTCAAAACGACGGATTGATTCGAAACATTGCACACTTATCAAGGACCGATGACAATGCAATAATTTAAATAGTTTATCCCATTATCCTGGTCAGGACCTTCAGGATTAGCGATTTTCCAAATTCGATACCGTATGTTATCCCTGTGGTAACTTTTTATCAAATTTTATTCAATGTTAGTGGCTGAGTGGAGGAGGGTGCATTTTTCACCATCTCTTTCGATCTTCTATTCATTTATGTACCCATTATTATGATTAGCAGTGTTGCTAATTGGACGCAATAAGCGCAACTTTTGCGCTTTTTGTCTATGTGTTGCGATTTTATTACTTTTTGCGATATTTATCTGCAAAGGCGACTGGTAATGACATTTTATATTTTTCCTTCTTACTCTTATAAATAATGAATTTTTATAACCAAAACAGACAAATACGCTTTTAATAAAAATTTGTAACGAAGTTACTTTTTTTTTTTATTTATTTAAGAAATATAGGATCCGTCGGAAAACCGAATTATTATTTTTTATTTTATTTTTCGTATTCATCATTTAGCTTTAACGTTAAAAATTCGAGTTTTCAAACGTTTACTATATATTTAATCTTCCCATCAAAATTTTTTATAAGTCAGCGGACGATCGCCTGCATTTCCCCACCTCAATCTTAATTAATTATAATCGAGTTTGCACGACGAGTAGCGAAAATCACCTGTAAAACAAGCTGCACCGGCCAGATCTGATTATCTTTTCGCCGACGCTTGAGTTAGTAAGTAGCAATCCTGAGTAGTACCAGCCGCCTCCGATTAAACAAAACCCGTTCTCCGAGTACAGGTAAAAAAAAACTGATTTCTTATCGCGTTATTTTTGGAAGTAAATAAAAGACACATTCCGATTTATACCGGCTTTATTTTCTATTGAATTTGAAATACCGAAATAATTAATATTAAAGCATTTTGCTCTGTTAAATATCTTTACATTTTTAGAAATATTTATTTTCATTTCTCGACTGAATTATTTTTTTTATTTTATTTTCCGATTTTGGATACGATTAAATTATTTAATAAGATAAATAGATTTAACGATTTAATTGCTGCCAGGTCTAGGTTAATTTTTTTACAGTAGTTGGTTCTTTTATTTCAATTTTCTTTCCTTTAAAATAAATACAGGGTGGTACTCGTAATTGATTTAATGATTAAAAAATAATGTCTGAAAACTAACTAGTGTTTTGTATGCGTGATTGTGTCGCTACACTACTAGTGATTAGACATTATCCGTGGATTTTTTTTATTTTTATTTTTTATTTTATTAAAAAGGGGTCACGACCGAAAACACATTTTTTTTATTTTCCGTATCTAAAAGTAAATACTATCTGATACCTAGCCAGTGTTTTGTATGCGTGATTGTGTCGCTACACTGCTAGTGATTAGGTATTATCCGTGATAAAATTTAGTTTTATTTTCCTTTAATTTTTTTTTTTCTTTCGATTAAAGTTTAAAAGAAAAGAAAATATTGTCTGAAAACTAACTAGTGTTTTGTATGCGTGATTGTGTCGCTACACTACTAGTGATTAGACATTATCCGTGGATTTTTTTTTTATTTTTTTTTAAAAAGGGGGTCACGACCGAAAACACGTTTATTTTATTTCCATACAGAAAAATAAATAGTATCTGATGTCTAGCTAGTGTTCTGTATGCGTGATTGTGTCGTTACACTGCTAGGAATTAGATATTATCCGTGGTTACATTTTTTTCTTTTACTTTGATTTAATTCCAAAAGGGTGGGATATTAGATGGGAAGTTAAACTAGTTACCTGGTACCGATTAATTTTATTTTTCATAATTGTTAATATTGAATTCTATTTCCGTATATATTCCCTGTTCATAAGTAAATGCTACCGTAATCCGATTTAATTCAGAACTCCGTGTTATTTGCTTTTATCTGTATATTTTATCTAAATCACGTCTGATTGAGCTCCGACCTGTCAAGCCATCGTCCGCAACCGCTTATTTTTGTTATATTTTTGTTCAGGGTTATAACGACTCATAAGGGGGTGGGCTTTGAAATATTTTAATTTTTTTATTATTGTTATTAGCTTTCGTAAGCAATAGATGTATTAATTTTCAAAAATTTGGCTTATAATTGTGTCGACCTTTCCCTTTTTCTCTTTCAGCTTCGACAATTCTTTAAACGTAACAATAACGATTAAAGCCCGTTATTGTTACCCTCTTATGTGTATAGTCTTACATCAACGAGACCCCTGGAGTTTTTCCGTCATCTCCACTAGAAGCTACCTGTGTTGTGGAGCAAACCACATTAATAAAACTGGCGCTCGAGTACTTCCGAGTCTTAGGGTGTCACTAGTAAGGGTAATATTTTCTTAGAGGCAAGAAAACACCTTACAAAATGGCGCCCGAGCAGGGACCCTGTTGATTTCTGTTAGTTATTTCCGTAGCCCCTAGTATACCCGATATTTTCTCTTAAAAATTTCTTTATTTTTTTTATTTTTTTCTTCAGATTGTAAACCCGTCCGTAAATTATTCTGCCAAGTACCGTATTTATAAGCCAACCGTAACAATAATTATTTATTATGTAGGTTTATTAAAACATACTGCATTTCAAAGCCATCCCCGGTCAATATTTTTTTTTATTTTATTCTTGTTCTACTTCAATACTTCTCTGTTCAACGATCTCAGATCTGTTTTTTTTTTTCTACCTGAGCAAAATCCACCCGTTTTCGGATATTCCCAGTTAATGTCCGACAAGAGTACTGATAACAGAATTTGCTAAAAATGCCGGACACCGCCGTCATTATGCCCGAACCGATCCGTACCCAAGACTGGAAAATTTCTTTTGGAAACCAAGATGACCCTGCCGCATTTCTAGAAAGACTAGACGAAATTTGCATTTCGAAAGGCATTGATAAAAACCGATTACTGCCATACTTGCCCGAACTGCTAAACGGGGAACCCGCTTTGTGGTTCCGTAACAACCGATCATTTTGGAACTGCTGGAATGATTTTGAAAGCGACTTCCGAATTTTCTATTTCTCTGTAAACTATCAAATCGACTTAGAGGTCGAAATTGGCCGAAGGTTGCAACGAAGAAATGAATCTGTAACTAGTTATATAATCGATCTTCAAACCATAATGAGACGACATGGGAACTTATCTGCTGAACAACAATTAGCTTGGCTATATAGAAACTTGTTACCAGAGTTCCGACAACAAATCCGAAAGACGGATTACTCCAACATGTCTACATTTTGTCAAGTAGCTAGGGAGTTTGAGTTGTTAAGAAAGGAACTCCAGAATGTTCCGACTATGAGCTCCGCTCCGAGATATAGTAGCTTGCGCTACCCTCAGACCGAACCCCGCCGATATCCCAATACTGATCCGTCACAAAGAACAGATAGCAACCCCGTTCTAATAGCTGCTGCAGTCCCAGTTACTCAGTATAAGTCACAAAGATTTGAACCACAACCATCCACCTCACGTGGAGAAGTGTTGTGCTGGAGATGTGGTGAGAAGAGACATGTCCGCACCAACTGTACAAATCCTAGTAAGTTGTTTTGCTCGAGATGCCTAAAGGAAGGCGTATTAATGAGAGATTGTACATGTAATCAATCAGCCGCAAAACGAGATAGAAGCTGTTCGGAAGGGAGGTCCAAACAGTTTCAACCGACACTAGCCTCTCAGGAAATTGTTACCATACCCGACCATGATTCCCGACCGCACTTGAACTTAGAAATAGAGGGTGAAAATTTCTTTGCACTAATAGACACCGGAGCTTCCAAATCTTACATTGGTAACAGACTAGCGAAACATATTTCCCATAATAAGCAACCCAGAAAAGCAGTACCGACTTCTGCAAGGTTAGCCAACGGAAATATAATCCGTATTCAAGACACCTACCAGGTAAAGATGAAGCTCGGCAATCAGAAAACTTCCGAAAAAATAGTACATTTTCCTAACTTAAGTGCCGACCTAGTTCTAGGAATGGACATCCTAGAGAAATACAATTTCAGACTAGAATTGGGAACAGGAAAAATTTCAATAGGTGAGATACCGATGCCACCTGTAGACAGAGCCGTTTCCTGTTACCCAATCGGAGTAATTGACTCCATTGGACCGACCCCGACTGTTGCCAATAAACCTGTAGTTGTCAGAGCCATGGTCCATGCCGAACGTGAACCTCGTACTGTTCTGGATGCTCCTGAAAAGTGGATGATCAATAGCAAAAAGGGCAAAGAGTCCACTTCTCTGAGTTCCCTCATCCGTACCGTTCCTACCTGTCCAGTAACCCCAACGACAAGTAAGAGGTCGATAGATTTCAAGTCAGGGTTACCGAAGACAACAAAGAACGAAACCAAAGACTCCAAACTCAGTGAAAGCTGTGATAAGGATGACGAGGAAACTAGCATAACACGTTGCCCGTTACAGACTATAACTACCCTTTCTGAGAAAAGGTTAACTACCGAACATTCTCGTAAACTAAATGAAACTGTATTGACCGCTTTTCACACTACTCAGGGACCCACTGACTTGATTCCGCATGAAATCCGTTTAACAAAACCCAAACCGATTAAACAACGACCAGAGCTTAATCCGAGGAATCTAATCCCCCAAAATCCCGCTCCGATCCAGTCGAAATTCATTTCAGGTGAAACCCCGTTGTCTATTCTACTCGACTTGCAAGTTCCCCAATGGGACCAGGTCCCATCGTTCACCGCTCCTTCTAATAAGCCCAAAATCCTTAGTTTGCCAGACATAGTACCGTCATTAGGGGTGCAAAGGTTTCCTCTGGTCAAGTCTCCTCGACCGTCTCTGCCAGTGTCGATTCATCTTTCCAAGGTCATACTCCCCGACCAATGCCCCTTACCGAATTCAACTATCGACCATCTGTGGTCCGACACCGGAGTGGCTCTCCAGGGTTATGAACCCTCGTCCGATTCATCCCTTTTTGAACCCCCGCATCGTTCCCACAGTTTTAGCATTAGGGACTCCGATAGTTCCTGTGACGTCATAAGTCTTTTCGGCTCAGACCTTTCAGATGAGGATCCTCTTTCCGAAGAAGATCCTGCTCCCGTTATTAAAAATCCGAGGGTATCAACCCCGGTCTTTGTTACAGATTTCACTACCCCTCACCCAGGCATTGCCAAGTGGTACGCCACCCCGCCTGATAAAGAGATCCACTTGCCAGTAGACCGAGGTCTGTGTTGGAGGTGTGGATATCCTGGCCACCGGAGGGATACTTGTAGTAGAAAGAAACTTTTATTTTGCTCCCGTTGTGGTATCGTAGGTACTATGTCAAGAGATTGTAAATGTTCTCAGCTGCTGACTCATCCGAGTATATCCGCTACAAGTAATAACTTCTCATTGCGCTCCCGATCAATTGGAGTGCAAACCGACCTATCTCCGCGACGCCATAGCGTAGGTATCCAATGTTATTTAAAGTACTGAAGTCCCGAAGAAGAAGCAAGAACCGAAGACGCACGAAGAATTTTACATGTTGTAAAAATTTTTTTTAGAATTTGTATTTGTTAGGTAGGTTGGAAAGAAAAATAAGCGTAAACGTGGTTTACTCTTATTTTTTTTTTACCGAAGAAAGGGGGGGATGTAACGAAGTTACTTTTTTTTTTTATTTATTTAAGAAATATAGGATCCGTCGGAAAACCGAATTATTATTTTTTATTTTATTTTTCGTATTCATCATTTAGCTTTAACGTTAAAAATTCGAGTTTTCAAACGTTTACTATATATTTAATCTTCCCATCAAAATTTTTTATAAGTCAGCGGACGATCGCCTGCATTTCCCCACCTCAATCTTAATTAATTATAATCGAGTTTGCACGACGAGTAGCGAAAATCACCTGTAAAACAAGCTGCACCGGCCAGATCTGATTATCTTTTCGCCGACGCTTGAGTTAGTAAGTAGCAATCCTGAGTAGTACCAGCCGCCTCCGATTAAACAAAACCCGTTCTCCGAGTACAGGTAAAAAAAAACTGATTTCTTATCGCGTTATTTTTGGAAGTAAATAAAAGACACATTCCGATTTATACCGGCTTTATTTTCTATTGAATTTGAAATACCGAAATAATTAATATTAAAGCATTTTGCTCTGTTAAATATCTTTACATTTTTAGAAATATTTATTTTCATTTCTCGACTGAATTATTTTTTTTATTTTATTTTCCGATTTTGGATACGATTAAATTATTTAATAAGATAAATAGATTTAACGATTTAATTGCTGCCAGGTCTAGGTTAATTTTTTTACAGTAGTTGGTTCTTTTATTTCAATTTTCTTTCCTTTAAAATAAATACAGGGTGGTACTCGTAATTGATTTAATGATTAAAAAATAATGTCTGAAAACTAACTAGTGTTTTGTATGCGTGATTGTGTCGCTACACTACTAGTGATTAGACATTATCCGTGGATTTTTTTTATTTTTATTTTTTATTTTATTAAAAAGGGGTCACGACCGAAAACACATTTTTTTTATTTTCCGTATCTAAAAGTAAATACTATCTGATACCTAGCCAGTGTTTTGTATGCGTGATTGTGTCGCTACACTGCTAGTGATTAGGTATTATCCGTGATAAAATTTAGTTTTATTTTCCTTTAATTTTTTTTTTTCTTTCGATTAAAGTTTAAAAGAAAAGAAAATATTGTCTGAAAACTAACTAGTGTTTTGTATGCGTGATTGTGTCGCTACACTACTAGTGATTAGACATTATCCGTGGATTTTTTTTTTATTTTTTTTTAAAAAGGGGGTCACGACCGAAAACACGTTTATTTTATTTCCATACAGAAAAATAAATAGTATCTGATGTCTAGCTAGTGTTCTGTATGCGTGATTGTGTCGTTACACTGCTAGGAATTAGATATTATCCGTGGTTACATTTTTTTCTTTTACTTTGATTTAATTCCAAAAGGGTGGGATATTAGATGGGAAGTTAAACTAGTTACCTGGTACCGATTAATTTTATTTTTCATAATTGTTAATATTGAATTCTATTTCCGTATATATTCCCTGTTCATAAGTAAATGCTACCGTAATCCGATTTAATTCAGAACTCCGTGTTATTTGCTTTTATCTGTATATTTTATCTAAATCACGTCTGATTGAGCTCCGACCTGTCAAGCCATCGTCCGCAACCGCTTATTTTTGTTATATTTTTGTTCAGGGTTATAACGACTCATAAGGGGGTGGGCTTTGAAATATTTTAATTTTTTTATTATTGTTATTAGCTTTCGTAAGCAATAGATGTATTAATTTTCAAAAATTTGGCTTATAATTGTGTCGACCTTTCCCTTTTTCTCTTTCAGCTTCGACAATTCTTTAAACGTAACAATAACGATTAAAGCCCGTTATTGTTACCCTCTTATGTGTATAGTCTTACATCAACGAGACCCCTGGAGTTTTTCCGTCATCTCCACTAGAAGCTACCTGTGTTGTGGAGCAAACCACATTAATAAAACTGGCGCTCGAGTACTTCCGAGTCTTAGGGTGTCACTAGTAAGGGTAATATTTTCTTAGAGGCAAGAAAACACCTTACAAATTATATATCAAAAATGTATTGAATATAGAGTAATTACTTGCGAACTCTTAAATTCTATAAATCATATTTCAGGCAATATTTTGGTTTTTTATTTTGGTAATAAAGTTGAGCTTGTTGATAAAAAATTGCGCTTTTGTATGCTGGCGTTTTGGGCTAATCGTTTCTTCGGTATTGGCAACACTGATGATTAGTCCCAATAAAAACTCATCTCAAGTTCGCTTTAGATGCAGTTAGTCAGTTATCCCTGTGGTAACTTTTTTTAGAAATATTATTAAACGATTCCGCTGATATCACAGAGGTAGTATAAAATGGGAATATCGGCTAAATGGTCTAATATTAAGGTGGATTTCAACGAAATCGTAAGAATTTTAGGTGATTCCCGAAATACGGATGCTGTTTGACCTTATAGTAGTTTACGACTCGGTTTTCCATAAACAAACAATTTAAAAAAAAGTTAAGCACGAAACTAAATATATGGATGAATATATACGGACGGAGGTAGGTATATTTGTGTAAATAAAATTGAATAAAAAAGCTTGTAGAATATTGCTTGATGTCAATTGTTATAATATTTTAATGACAGATATTGGTAAAAGTAGAGTCATTATGCAAATATCTTAAAAAACACCCCACGCTTTTCTACAATACAATAAATTTGTTTGTTAATCACATTATTCTTAATTTAAATTTATTGAAAATTATTTTCTACTTTTTAGTTTGCCTTTCTATTAAAGCGTATTTTTTATTTTTTTTTTTTTACTGTCAGAACGGTAAATTCACTGCCCAAAGAATGGGTATTATTAAATTTTCCAAAATAAAGAAAGATATTGCCGCATTTTTAAAAATATTTTAAATTTTTATGCGTAAGTAAATACCGTAAGTACCAAATATTTTTAGATGAAGAAGTAAGGAGCCCAAATATTTTACATGAGCATGCTTAAAAAGTAAAGGGGCCAATTGAATCGGTGAGTTCGAAAACCGTACATGTCCAAAATCAGCCTTCCGAGAAACACAATAAAAACATTTTAATGAGTCACGAATATGTACGGTTTTTCGCCTAATTTCACCAATGTAAACAGTTGTACTATGTTAACGGATAGGTAGCAATTGATGAAGAGACAAATTTTAAACAAAATGGCTACCTTACTTTAAAATGTCAAATTTTGGACTTGTACGGTTTTCAAACTCACCGAGTCAATTATTATTAGGTAAATTGTTCAAACAAGTTGAAAATCCTAATCAAAAGGCGATATGGAATGGTTTTAAAAATCAAGGCTTGTGACAATCATCAGGTGTTTTAACCCAAGTAATGCCAATGATTCACAAACCTGAAAATTCAACGTCTTTATACTATTCCCGGCTTTCGGTCTTTCGTTCCAAATCAAATCATTTCTCGTTTTTTACGCTACGGTTTTATCCTTATAAGCTTGAGTCTCGATAAGGTAGGAACCACCAATTAAGCGTGTCTCAAATTATACATTTATTCGTTTCGGAGACAATACCTTATTGTCAGACTTTTTCGCTACCCTATATAGGTAAGTAAGGTCTAACCAGAGATAACAGAGATATAAGAAGTCATTTATAAAATATAATATTCATGATGCCAAGAACAGTTCGCACTCAAAACATTCTATTTCTAGACGCGGGGCGAGGCGACGAAAGGTGAGAAGTAAAAGAAGGGATACAGTGAAGAATTTTACATAGTTTTATCAATGAATAACTGCCCGAGCATTTACTACTTAACGTAACTTTTCTTACCGGTGTAAGCCCTGTTGCCACTTCCAATCTAACATCACTAGGTTTTGGAATTTGTTGAAAATTATTACATCTAATTTAATGAAATTACTTCTAATTTGGTTAAAAATGCCTATTTTTTGTTCTAATGTTCAATTAAGTCTTTGTAGGAAGTATTTTTTTATAATTATTTAAAAAAAATCATTTACATTAGCCCTTATGATCGAAAAAAAAATTTAAATGTCTCAGTTTCAACCGTCTACAAATTTGTATAAAAAATCTTCTTCTAGAAATATACCTCTCATTTGACGAACAACGAAGGCCTAAATGAAAAAAAAACTATTCTTTATAAAAGTTTCGCCTATGTATTGACAAGGTAAAAGTACTTTCCTCATATTTGTTGCTTTTAAATTAACAAAAATATAGCAATAAACCATTAGTGATGTCATGGTTTTACTAGAAAGCAAACGACTCTTTATGCATCTATCTCAGTATTGAAATGTATGCAATCAGTTTGACCCCTCTTATATTATTTTATACAGGGATTATTGATTTATCCACCATGTTTAATAGGATAAATGTAGATATAATAAAGATGCAAAAATGTCTATATTTTTTCCCAATTTATTAGGTAATTTAATATATAACACATACACTTATTAATTCATTAGTAAAAACAGATAACAATATGACACATTGCCCTATGGAACATAACAAGAAGTTTTATAATAAAAAAAATGAAAAATCCTACCATATCAATAATGTGATACATCAGCCCGCACGTAGAGAGAAACAGAGCTATGCTACGTTTGAAGGTGAAGAGAAAGATACACTGATAGTCGATAAATTTGACGGTGCGAATTAATTACAGCATAAACATATGACATCTCTCATCGTTTATTGTTATATCTTTGTTAATTCAAAAGCAAAAAATATAGTGTTTACTCTGTTACCTTCTCAACACATAAGCAAAAATTTTATAAAGAATGTTATTTTTTCATTTAGGCCTTCGTTTTTTGTTAAATGAGTGGTATATTTAAAAAAGACGACTTTTTAACTAAATTTTTGAAGAGCTAAAACCAAGATATTTACGTTTATATTTTTTTTCGGCCGTAAGTGCTAATGCAAATGATTTTTTTTAAATAAGTATAAACAATTACTCCCTACAAAGATTTTATTGTGCATTTGACCAAAAAATTAGTATTTTTTTCTCTATTCGGTGGTATCAATATCTGGATTTTTGATGATAGTGCCCTTCTGCACAGTCTAATTTTGTATTAACTCCGGAAAAAGGGTTACCTTATCATGACCTTTCATCTGTGAAAAATTCAGCTATGTGACAAAAGAGTGGGAGGTGAATCGTTTTCTTGAGCGAATATTTTAATACATACACTTTACTAACAATGACAACAGCGGATATTATACCCACAATATATTGTGATTATACCCTACTGTGTCCCTTAGAATATGTCTTATTCACGGCCGCACGATATTTGTTAATAGTTACATCTCCTGGTTATCTCTGGGTCTAACCGACCCATTGAATAAAAATACTTGATATAATTTATGTAGGATATACATTTAACCTAATTTATTATTTATAATTCGTGTTCGTTGTATATTAATGTATGAAGATTATGTTTCATTTTTTAAGAATAATTATTATTATCTTGATTGTTCTTTGGAAATAAATAATGTAGCTTTTAAAAAGTTTGTAACTGAATATCTCGAAATGCAATTTAATTTTAAATATCGTGTTATTAAGTAGGTATATTTTAACGAGATATATCTAGAAATAAAAATGTAATATCAAGTATCTAATTAAAAAACAAAAGGAATATTGAAACCAAAAACAAAAATCTTGAATAAATGAATAGATGGATCTAAACTAAACATATTGTAAAATCATATTTTTTTTTTATTTGATAACGGCCTGGTTGATAAAAGATGCTTCATGCATTATTGAGAGGTTTTATAAAAACAATTTTTTACTTTCTTATCTGTATACAGATACGGAAAGTATAGGAATCATGATTTTTTTCGACCTCCAGTTTTAGACAAATTTTTACGTTTTGGGGTCCCCTGAATCCGTTTTGACTATTTTCGGGATGATGTGTGTGTGTGTGTGTGTGTGTGTGTGTGTGTGAGTGTGTGTGTGTGGGTGCGTGCGTGCGTGCGTGCGTGCGTGCGTGCGTGCGTGCGTGCGTGCGTGCGTGCGTGCGTGCGTGCTTGCGTGCGTGCGTGCGTGCGTGCGTGCGTGCGTGCGTGCGTGCGTGCGTGCGTGCGTGCGTGCGTGCGTGCGTGCGTGCGTGCGTGCGTGCGTGCGTTCGTGCGTGCGTGCGTGCGTGCGTGCGTGCGTGCGTGCGTGCGTGCGTGCGTGCGTGCGTGCGTGCGTGCGTGCGTGCGTGCGTGCGTGCGTGCGTGCGTGCGTGCGTGCGTGCGTGCGTGCGTGCGTGCGTGCGTGCGTGCGTGCGTGCGTGCGTGCGTGCGTGCGTGCGTGCGTGCGTGCGTGCGTGCGTGCGTGCGTGCGTGCGTGCGTGCGTGCGTGCGTGCGTGCGTGCGTGCGTGCGTGCGTGCGTGCGTGCGTGCGTGCGTGCGTGCGTGCGTGCGTGCGTGCGTGCGTGCGTGCGTGCGTGCGTGCGTGCGTGCGTGCGTGCGTGCGTGCGTGCGTGCGTGCGTGCGTGCGTGCGTGCGTGCGTGCGTGCGTGCGTGCGTGCGTGCGTGCGTGCGTGCGTGCGTGCGTGCGTGCGTGCGTGCGTGCGTGCGTGCGTGCGTGCGTGCGTGCGTGCGTGCGTGCGTGCGTGCGTGCGTGCGTGCGTGCGTGCGTGCGTGCGTGCGTGCGTGCGTGCGTGCGTGCGTGCGTGCGTGCGTGCGTGCGTGCGTGCGTGCGTGCGTGCGTGCGTGCGTGCGTGCGTGCGTGCGTGCGTGCGTGCGTGCGTGCGTGCGTGCGTGCGTGCGTGCGTGCGTGCGTGCGTGCGTGCGTGCGTGCGTGCGTGCGTGCGTGCGTGCGTGCGTGCGTGCGTGCGTGCGTGCGTGCGTGCGTGCGTGCGTGCGTGCGTGCGTGCGTGCGTGCGTGCGTGCGTGCGTGCGTGCGTGCGTGCGTGCGTGCGTGCGTGCGTGCGTGCGTGCGTGCGTGTGTTTTCGTGTGTGTGTGTGTTTTCAATGAATATCTATAGAAAAATATTTCGTGGTAGATGTATGTGGAAAATGTATATATTTAGTTTATCCTCTAAACATTTATAGAGGTGTTGTAATAGGTTGTACCAAATAACCGGAAAAAGCCAATTATAACTAGATAGGAAAGTCGTGTGTTAGACACATCAGATTTTTTAAATTCCCTTCAGATAATAATAAATACAAATACTGTTTACAATCGTCCGAGACAAATAAAATGAGCACTCGTTATTGCAATCTTTTTCTACGTACTCGCTCGAAGACAAAATTCATATCAAAGAATTTGGAAAGCATCTTGCCTATTTAAAAATCACAAAAACGTAGAAGGCTTCCACCTCTAGTTCGTCAAGCTTCAACAGATAACTGGATTTATGGATGCGATGTTTTGTTTGTTTTGCGTGTTTTTAGGGAGGGGGGGGGGGGGCGTGATACACTGGCCTGGCACCACCTGTGTGTTAAGGCACTGTTAAAAAATAATATCAATATAATCCGCTCCGTCCATATTTATTACGGGCACACGAAATTTTCTGACAATTAAGAATCATTATTACTTTTCATGTCAGTAATCCCCTACTGGAAGCTAATTTACTAATATGATTCAGATAACATTGCCAGAAAGAAGCAATTCTCCACATGCACTAAATATCCGTTTCTTTGACAACATTCACTGTTTTTTTTTAAGTTATTCGGCATATACCTTAAATATACAGGGTGAGTCGGGAGGAGCGCACCAAACTCTAGGAGTATATTATACACGTGAAAATAATGTAAAAAAACTCATAATTAAAAATGTTCATCTAGCTTTCCACTTCTGAATTTTAACATTATCAAAGTATGCCATATGTTCAAGGCTCAAAGGCATTTGATAATTCTGACGTTTTAATGAACTGTCAGTGTACAGTGAACAGTAACTGAACGTTTAATTTCGAATTTATGTGATTCTTAGTGTTGCAAAATGCCAGATACTTATTGAAATTTAGAATAAGAGAATTTTTATGTGTAAATTTGTTTATTTGTTAATATGCTATAACTTGAAAACAAATGAAAATCGGATAAGAACATATGAATGTTTTTACATTTTCACGTGTATAATATACTCCTAGAGTTTGGTGCGCTCCTCACCCTGTATAAATAGCTATCACAAATTTGGAGCATATCCTCTGCGATTGCTCGACGCTCTCATTTATTAGAAGATTTGCTTACGCGTGTTTAGGCAAAACGTCACAGGTTGAGGCAGGTCATAGCACTGAATGCCAAGACGAGATCCAGAACGTCAAATGTTATTAATGTCCATAAGAATAACACAATGGTCATTGAAATTATTGAAGCATAATTTTGAAAATGAAAGCAATTTAATTATTTAACATATTAAAACATATGGACGGTAAGGTAAATAAAGTTTTTATATTTCTCTATCAATTTCATAATTTTTTTCAGAAAAATATCTGTCTTCGATTTGAAGTATTTTAACAGAGCCTACTAAAACCCTGGTTTTTGAAGTGGATATAATTTAATTAATTGACACATTCAAAGAATATAAACGGTAAGTTGATGACCTTTACATGTAATTCTATTGAATTCATAATCTTTTTTTTTTTTTTTAAAAATTCTATTTCAGCGATTTGAGAAACTTAAATGTTTTAAACAAGATTATCATCAAATATAATTTTCAGTGGAAATGAGCCTGCATTGTGGCCCTCAATATAGGTTCTCAAGAGTTATTGTATGTTACTAGGAAGTAGAATGTGAACTTTATTGTGCCTATGGAATCGACAGCACATTTTGATTCTCTTGAAGAAAAATATTTTATTTAGATTCTGTTACGATCAAAGCTGAAAGTGGAGAGGTTAGACCAAATGATAAGAACTATACCTCTGCATTTTTCTTAAACACATATTTGTAAAAATTATATATTAAATATTCGAAAGTTTACTCTGTTCTGCAATATAAATAAATAAATTAAAAAAATTTAAAGTATTTTTTTTATTTTATGGAATATATCGGTTATGTACGGTTCGACATGAAAATGATTTAAATAAAAGTTGCTTATAATATTATTCTCTATAATTTTTGCCCTTCACAAAATTTTCCTAAAATGGTCCGTATTCGAGACAATTGACAAAAAGTAAAAAATTGTCATGCTCTATAATTCTTGTGCTATACATAATTTCTGTCAAATGGACCATATTCGAGGTATTTGAAAAAGCGTACAAATTTCGAATTTTAAAGAAACTCAAAACCGGAATAAGGGAAACACGCCAAATTTTAAATTTAAGCTTTAGTCCATCCTGTAGTAAACTAATTAAATTTTGGACATAGTCGGAATATCTTGGGGGTACTTTATAAAAAGTCGTTTTTCTACTATATGGAATATATTTGTTATTTACGCTAGAAGAAGAAAATTCTTTGATTAAAAGTTGCTTGTAATGTTATTCTCTATTTTTGGTTTTTACATAATTTTCATAAAATGGTCTGTATTCGAAGAAATTTGCCAAAAATTACAAAAATCTAATTTTTAAGAAAATTGTTCAAATAAAAGTTGTTTGCGATATCATACTCTATGATTTTTATTCCAAATATGATTTCCCTAAAATGGACTGTAACCGACAAAATTTGAGATAAAGTATAAAATTTTAATTTTTAAGTATTTTCGTTGGCAATGAATATTTACAGGGGTGATACAATAGGTTGTACAAAATAACAGGAAAAAATCTGTATTCACCAGACAGGAAAGTCATGTGTTGGACACATCAAATTTTTTTAATTAAAAGGAAGCTTATAATTCAAAGTAAATATTACCGTACCAAAGAAAACTGTAATGGCTAATGCCCCTAAATACCAATTAAAGATGCTGGTTCGTCCAACTATGTATTCTTCAAAGTACAGGATAACTTTTGGCTCATTCAAGAATAACGGACAAGATGTAATATAATGTTTTGTTATTATCTGACATTAATTGTCAGATCACCGTAACTAACTGAATCGTAAAAATACAAAATGATTAAAAAATCTACAAATCTAAACATACCGCTACCCTTGAATGAGGACATCATTCAATACAATTTACATATGTATTAATTGAACCAATCAACTGAAACAAAATTACATGAACCTATTATCCACAAATAATAACAATAATAATTTAAAATTCTTTAAATATACTTATGCCCTTTCTACGGGCAAAACACAAAGTTCGGTTAATGCTCTTCGACACAAATCATTTGAAGTTTTTATTGTCACAACACGAGTAATTCCGTCCTTTCCAATATGTAACGTAGTAATTCTAGTTATTTTCCACTTAAAAGGTGGCAAATCTTTGTCTTTAACAACCACCAAGTCACCCACTTTGATATTTTCAACAGTTCTCCATTTGCTTCGTTGTTGTAGATTAGACAAATACTCGCGAGACCATTTCTTCCAAAAGCTTTGGACGATTTGAGAGAATAGCTGGTAACGATTTAACCTTTTAGTATTGGTATCTGTCAACTCTTCTTGAAGTGGTGCCAATAGAGACGTTCCAATTAAAAATGCCCTGGAGTGAGCACCTGCAAGTCCTCTATATCTTCTGTCAGGGGTACAAGCGGTCTTGAATTCATACAAGATTCTACTTGTGTTATTACAGTTAATAGCTCCTCAAAAGTTAGTTTTTGTTATCGCAGATTCCCACAAACCCCCAAAATGCGCAGCCCTTGGCGGAATAAAGTGTCAGTTAATTGAAAATACCGTAAAATATTGCTCAAATTTGGTTTGAACTTCTCTTTTCATAATGAAATTTATAAGGGTCCTCATTTCGTTTCGCGTCCCTACGAAATTTGTTGCGTTATCTGAATAAATTTTGGTCGGCAGGCCTCTTCTTGAGACAAATCTCTTAAAACAATTCAAAAATGCATAAGTAGTAAGGTCACTTACTAGTTCCAAATGTACAGCCCTTGTTGAGAAACAGACAAATATATATAATTGACAAGGGGGGTAGCCATGTGTGAGTTGAGGTAATTTTAAGGTGAAGGGTGAGTGCACTCAATGTTTTGTTAAACAATTAAACATTGACTTTCCTTGTGAGATATAAAGGACTTTTTCTCACCCTTCACCTTAAAAAAAAAAAAATATATATATATATATATATATATATATATATATATATATATATATATATATATATATATATATATATATATATATATATATATATATAAGTAAGCTTTCGTTGAAGCACAGCCTCTTACCCTTTTAACCATTATTTCAAATGGTCCAGCATAATCTAAACCGCAATTACTGAAAGGCCGACTGGGTATTACACGATCCTTGGGCCAATCAGCTATGATCTGAATAAAAATTTTAGGTTTAGCCCTTGCACAAGTTATACATTTTTGAACCATATTTTTTACAACTGTTTTTCCTGAAATTATCCAAAATTTTTGACAAATATGTGCTAGTAAGTCTTGCGGTCCTGCATGTAATAACCTCTTGTGTTCATAATTAATTAATAGTTTAGTAAATTTACTCTTACCAGATAATATAGCAGGATTTTTTTGTTCAAATTGTAAATTAGAATTTGCTAACCTTCCGCCCACCCTTAGAATACCTTCGTTATCCAGAAATGGATTAAACGCTAAACACTTGCTTGCCCTAGGAATATATTTTGTTTTCTGTAATAGCCTAATTTCAGTTTCCCAATCCTGGCTTTCCGACATCTTAACTAACACCATCATGCAAGATTTTAATTCCCCAACGGTTAAGGATCCAGTGACTCTTAATGCTTTAGATTTTCTGCGGTTACTCATGAATCGTAAACAATAACTCAAAACCCTTTGCAATTTAAATAAATTGGAATATCTTTCAAAGATATCAAGACTACCATCTACTAAGAATACCTTTCGAATTGTTCTTCTTTCAGGTATATCACGAATTTCAAACTAGTTTTGCTTAGGCCAATTCTCTTCATCTTTACAAAGCCAATCTGGACCCCACCACCATAATTTACAATTTTTTAAATGCTCTAAGTTCATACACGACATCTGCTGGATTATCTGCTGATGCAACATGTCTCCATATAAAACCCTCAGTAAAACTTTGAATTTCTGATGTTCCATTGGCCACGAATGTCACCCAATCAGTTGGTTCTCCCGCTACCCATTATAATACAATGGAAGAGTCACACCAAAATATTACCCTATTGACATTAAAGTTTAATGAGTTCATTTCATTACTATTTTTGCTAATTTAGCCGACAGAAGCGCACCGCAAAGTTCATGTCTAGGTAATGAAATTAACTTTAGAGGTGCAACTCTAGATTTGGAACAAAGAAGTTTGGATTCGTACCTACCTTGTGAATTCGTGGTTTGCATGTAAATACATGTACCATATACAAGTGTAGAAGCATCACTAAAACAGTGTATTTGAATTTCTCTGATTTGACTGCAAAAGACGTGTCTAGGTATCTACAGCAAATCTAATTCCTCAATTTGTTCCTTAAACCTTAACCAAGAAGTTGATATTTCTCCAACGGAACCTCTTCCAAACTCCAAAATGTCTCTAACTGATTACCTACCTAAGACACCATTTGAAACAAAGTTACACACTCTTACCTTGCTCTCCCTTTCCCTATTTACCGGTATAGTCACAGGACCTGCTACTATCCAACCTAATTTTGTATTTTGAAGTATGGTCCCTCCTTTACCCAACTTAATTTTTTCCATCTCCAATAAATCCCAAAATATACTGCTGCCTAGAAGTACGTCTACTTTATCAATGTCTCCAAACTTTTGATCTGCCAAACAAATTCCGCTTGGAATTTGTAATATTTGAGAATCCACGTACATTGATAATATATTTTCAGAGATTTTGTCCAATAACAAAAATGAATCCCTAAACCTTATATTATTAACACGCGAATGAAAGACAGCATCTGTTAAGTATTTAACCTCTGTACAACCATGTCCTTTGCCTGTTATTGTAATCCTAGTTTTTCTTTTTGGTAAGTTTAGCCTCTCCCATAATTCTACAATCTTTAATAGAATGATTAGTCTTGTCACAGACTCTGCAAACCTGGTTTACTTTGTCCATACTAACGAATGATTTTAAAAACCTGTCAGACTTTTTTACTTCATGATTTGTTGATTTCGCTACTCTTTTACTGTTGTCGGAATCCAGTCGCTGAAATTTATGCGAAAGAAACGTTAAGAAAGCATCTAGCTTTGCGAAATCGTTTAAAGGTACCGTTTTTTCCATTCACTTCGTGTGACATCTAATTTCATTTCAAATAAATAAATAATACGTCCCAATTTTCAACCGGTATATCTGGTATATCCGTTTTATATATGTTGTATATATGTTTTTAAAGCACAAAGATCTTTTTTTATTTGGTTATAAAATTTCCTTAACTGAGTACCTGATTCCTTATTCATGACTAGGAATCTTAGTACACTATCTAAATGACTTAAACCAATAACCTTTTTATTGTCGTAAGTTTCTTTTAATAACTTCCAAGCTTCAGTATAATTGGTAGAATAATTCTCTAGCGACTGGATTACGTCAGCAGCCCCACCTTTTAATGCCTTTTTTAAGTAATAAAACTTTTTAGTTTCCCCTAAGTTCGGATTAGAATCTACTACCGCTTTGAAAATATGAAATTCTAACCAAGTTTCGTGTGAACCCCAAAAAGTCGGAATTTCTATTGATGGTAGTTTTATATCATTTCCGCTATTTCATTGTCAGATGTATCAATTTGCTCTATTTGAAACTCAATATCTTCAAACCTTTCCCGAAACTCCTCGCATAATTTTAACCTAGTAGGAATTTGTTACCCTTTATCAACAGTGAAATTATTAATAAATGTTTCATGTCGAGTAAGTTGACCCTTTATAAATTTTCTTTTATTTTTTAATTCCTTCAAAGGAACTAACTCTTGAGGAGACATCTGACTGTCACCTTCAGCCATTTTTATAGATATTTTTTAAAACTAATGACTTATCAAACTTGTACCCGAAACTATAAAACAGTGCTAGAACTGCTTTATCCAAATACCTGTACCGCCTTTATGTGTTCTTCTACCTGAGACGTGTGCATTTTCCAAGTAGTTTCTCACCAATTCCCAATTTAGAAACCCACGTGTCTATTGCTAGTCTTCCCCAAAACGATAGAAAACATTAAAAGTATAGAGGGCTATCCAAAAAATCCAATTTTCTGATTGCTTCCAGTGAATCAGTATCCGGCTCGAAGGACCAATGTAATGGGTAATGCCCCTAAATACCAATTAAAGATGCTGGTTCGTGCAACTATTTATTCTTCAAAGTACAGGATAACTTTTGGCTCATTCAAGAATAGCGGACAAGATGTAATATAATTTTTGTTATTATGTGACATTAATTGTCAGACCACCGTAACTAACTGAATCGTTAGAATACAAAGTGATTCCAAAATCTAAAAATCCAAACAAAAACTTTGTTCAAATTTTTACAAATATGTTTTCATAATTAGTCCAATAAATTGTAGAAATATTTCAAATAATTATTTATAATTTTCTTTCTCTCCTAATAAATAATAAAATAACATGTGCCTATTGCTTTGTTACTTAAAGTAGAAATCCGCTTTGCCTCTGATTTACTCGTACATATCGTACATACAGAGTGAGTTTTAAATATGGAACTCCTCAATTATCTCGGAAACGGCTTGCACGATTTTTATAAAATTTAATACGTAAAGGTTTTGTAATACGGTTGATAATATGGTTGTATTTACATTGGTGTCAGATCTCTCGGTTTTCTGGAAATATAATGAACTTTGTTAATTCAAACGGTTTTTGTTTTTTGAAATTCTTAAGAAATACTGATTATTTTTCATGTAATGTTCTACCTAAATGCCATAAGCTACATTTAGATTATCTCCGCGGAAGTTAAAATAATACATACGTCTGATATAATAACAACTTTGACGTTTCAAGAAATTATTATTGTTAGTGTTTATTAAAATTCACCATAGATCGTTTAGTTGAGAAAGAACGAATTGATATTTTAATGATATTAGGATATGGTGATATGCGTAGAAGTCAACAAGAAACGTGTAATATCTTTAATAATTTATATTCTAACCGAAATCCCATAACAAGATCTACATAAGTAAATTGGTAAAATAGTTTAACCAAAATGGTTCAATAAGAGATATATCCAAATCAGGGCGCAGAAAAACTGCATCAACTAAAAACAAATCTTTAGATGTTTGTGTCATGTTAGAAGACGATCCACACTTGAATACTAGACAAATATCCAGGGAACTTGATATTTCGCAAACATCCATATTGAGAATTTAACGTGATAATAAATTCCATCCATACAAAGAAAGGGTGGTTTAAGAGTGTCAGATGACTTTTTGTATTAATGAAAACGTAAATCGGCAAAATTGTAGATATTGATCACGTAACAATCCTCGTATGCGACAAAATAGTTGGTTCCTTCTTAATTAAAGGCAGTGGCGGTTTGCCCGTAAGGGCACTTGGGCTCATGCCCTTGTATAATAAATAAAAAAAAAATAACTTACATATTTTATATTTTCCTCAATCTCTATTATTATTTTATCTATATTCAGCGCAAACCGCGTTGGCACGACACTGGACGACCGGGCGTTGAGTGACGTTCCTAGAATTCCAAAATTAAGTGGAAAATGGGTACAGTAAATGTGTGCCTCTGTTGTTTTCTCTCTCATTATGATGCGAAAAATAAGGACAACGACAATATCGCTTAGCAAGAGATGAACACATGCGATGGATTAACGTCACAAGCGGGGCGCTGTCCTTATCGTGACGTGCTGTACCCTTAGATAATATAATAGCAGATAGGCCACCACTGCATAAAGTTATACAATATTAATCTCGCTATCATATAATCAGTATCTCTCTTTCTAATGAAGGCTTTCTCACTCGTTTTAGAATTCTCAGCAGTAGCGTACCGTAAAACAATTTCGCTGGGTTAATGTTTTAAAAGGTAGGTAGGTGCATTTTTAATGAAGTGAAAACAAAATATGACTTTTTTGTTATGAATATAATATTAATAACAATTACTTTTAACACCACAACACGAACAAATTTAAATTAAACACTGGAATAATTGTCTGAGAAAAGCTTTGTAAAACTGACAAATACAAACAAAGAGATAGAGATATTAATCTATTTCTCTCTAATTAGAATTCTCGACCATATTATCATGGCGACACAAACATTGTTTACTGTCCTCTCTTTACTACTTACTTACTCTGAGGCTGTACCCATGGCACAGATTACCTAGACCAGATACGAATGTACGCAGCGGCATCTTTACCGGCTCCCTCACAAAGGCGATGCCGGTTTCAGCTTAAGGTGCGCGTTTGTTGGACCATGAAAATAATGAATTTATTGTGATTACGAAAAAACGTTAGTTGGACCATTGGAATAGAAATAGAAGAAACAAAACTACAAAGAAAAATAACTTTTTTTTATAAAGCAGTCAAAAATATGTTGGCAAGGATGACCAAATTCTATTCTGCTCATCTCAAAAAGTTATGCGTCGGAAATTCCAGGCTTAGTTGACAAATTATTAAATAGAGATATAAATATTTTTTTTAATTTGAAAATATAAAAGAGAATTTTTTCGCTGGGAGATTTTAAATTGCCAAACACCTTTTCTTTATAGTTGTATGCTTTAAAATGCGTTAACAAGTTAAAATTGTTAAGTAAATTGCATTCTTCTTAGAAATTTACGCAAATTTCGCAGGAGTGGATATGTAATGATTTTTTGATTAAATAGCCACATACATAGTTAAATGCATTTTGAGTGGTCACATTTAGCTCCCTGTAGTCACATTCAGAAATCGTTATTGCCCCAACTGATTGTTTTTAAATATATTTAATTTTCATTAAGCGAAGAACTTGTTTTCCTAAGGGAAAAAACGAATCCCGGGATTCCTTTCCAGTGTGTGTCCCACTGCCGCTAGTGCCCACGAGCCACTGGGGTCCGGCGTATTTAAATTTTTTGGAAACTAGAATTCTACAAGAGCTGGCTCGGTTATTTCCAAATACAAGTAACCCACTAAACATAAAACATTATCAGTCTTTTTTGTAACGTTTCTCAAAGAGACTTTTCTTGATATATTTTTAAAACGGTACTAAAATATTACATAGATGTTTAAATTTTAACATTATATTCATTAACATTACTCGCATATATTTACAAATGAAGTTTTATGTACGCTGGAATACTTGAACTAGCAGTTACATAAACATCTTATGTAATTCTTTTTAGTTACTTCCTGTGACTAACGTTTATACGTTATTAATTTATATAACTCACAATCTGCTCACAATAATATCCCATACAGGTCAGCACAGTAATGTAAACAAGTTACACATCTTTAAGATTGCTATCCTTAGTCTTTACATCGCAGACCTGGAAGACCTAACAATTCGACCCGCGTTTATAGATGGAGATACCAATGATCGCTTGCTACTTACGTAACCTGTAGTACTATATTATGGAGCAGTCTGTTGCCCGCTATTAAGTATTTCATAAAAGTTCTTACTTTTACCTTCGATATTAATTTAGACGATTAGATATAAAATATTTATATAACATAGTCCATATAAAATTTAAAAGATAAAAATAAAAAGGTATGAACTGTATCGTATTTGGAACGTCACATTTGGTTCATTAATAATTGTACAGCCATACTGGATCGCTTCTTGTAACGTTCAAAAACGACGTTAATTAGTTCCCACCTCTATTCAGAAATTCGTTTAATTTTTAAAGATCTAATGTTATCAATTTTGTCTGTCTTTTGTGTTGCATACATGTAGGGTCCATAAATGGAATAAATTATTTTTTTTTTTTTTTTAATTTGGTGTCGTCGGCGTCGACTACTACGGCCATTAGCCTCGTGTTCTGTGTAGGCTTTGTTACTGTTTCCCAGCGCCACTTTAGGAACAGCACTGTTAATTAGAACCCAAATGTGAATGGTCGAGTGGGGAATCCTACCTATGCATTAGAATTAATATTTAATTTTTTAATTAAATAAAAATTCCTGCCACCGGTGGGATTCGATCCTGAGACCTTCCGATCTCAGAGTCATGACTCTAACCACTGAGCCAACCCACCCCCCATAAATTATTAATTTCTTAAACAAACCTTAAAGGTTTATTTAACTTTTACAGGTTTAGGTATTTACTACAATATTGCTTAATAATCGAAAATGCGCTCCAAACATAATTTTAATATTTTGTCGTTCGTAATTTGGATATATCAAATTTGAATTTTGAGTCCGTTACTCCTACCACCCGTCATGTCCTGCCTATGGGCCACATACTTTCCTGATTTTTGAACTTGAGCTTGGTACCTCGTGGTTGTTAGTGTGCAGATTGCTAAAAATAATTTTATGGTTTTGTATGCCATCCATCTTGGGATTTATTATTTTAGCATATATTTGTTACAGAGAATTTTCTTAGTTGCATTTGTAGATTTATTGGTTTCGAAAATCTCTAGTAATTTCTTCATTGAAGGATTTGTGCCGCTAATCGCGTTGTTTCTATTATCAAGCTGTAAAATCAGGTATGTACATCGTAGTTGTTTTTTTATTGGGCATTTTTTTACAATAAAGTAATATTCTATTTTGAGTAATATCTGTATTACTGCTAAGTCATTTTGAGGGTTTTAATAGTAAATTAAAAATTATTAATTTAACGTATATCGTTAAAAGTACTTTGGCCTAATATTTTATTATTTCTTCCTTTTAGAGAAGATAATAAGGCCTTAAACCACTATATAATTTATTGGAGAGCACACCAGTTCTAGTTGGGTGTGTTTTAAATTATTAACTATTACCGAAGGAACCCCTTGGCCTGGGTAAGAATTTATATTATTTAATTGTTATTTCTTGATTATCAAAAATCGCTTATGGTGGGCCGATCCCATCTCTATAGGCATTTGTATATTGTTTCGTCGTGGAAGTCTTTCGGTCACTATTCTCTGTTTTTGATTATTTTTTGTTAAAATATTTTGAGGTCGATTTAAAAATAAATTAAATCAGCTGTTTCTATAGATTATGTTGGAAATTTGCCGTTATGATTTAAAATATTGCAATTTGCAGTATTTACTTTAAAGTCAGTTATATGAAATAAGTTATTGTTTTATATTACCGGTAATATTTTATTGGTTGTTAATTTTTCTTTTTTACTTTTAATTTTATTTGGAGAAACAAAAAAACTACTTACATTTAAAAATACATTTAATAAGTATTGATTTCTGAAATTCATAGAATAAATATTTTTGATTTTTGTGTGTTTTATCTAAATAAATATCAGGGTAGTAACTGTAAATTTTTCTACTAGGGTTTCTATTATCCCCTTCCTGGAGTCGTCGATTTTCTTTTGGAGTGGGTGATTAAT
This sequence comes from Psylliodes chrysocephalus, assembly GCA_927349885.1. NCBI lineage: Eukaryota > Metazoa > Arthropoda > Insecta > Coleoptera > Chrysomelidae > Psylliodes > Psylliodes chrysocephalus. The sequence continues at coordinate 40,506,938 of OV651816.1, read as the reverse complement.
TTGACTCAATGAATTCTCCTGGAAATTAGATTTTCCTTTCTTGGATTTTTTTTGGATTGTGATTTTGTTGCTGTACGCGTTAACCAAGGAACTCAAATAAGAAGAAGCTGCCTATTCCTGAGTGGAAGGAATCACACAAGTTTTTTTTTCTTTTTTTTTGTTATTGCTATTAGCATTATGTCTTATTTTATTTATTTATTTATTTATTTATTAGATTAGTTAAAAGCTAAGGATTATTTTCAATCTTGTTTGTGACTAAATTCGTCACTAGCTTATTAAGCTTAACTTATAGTTTACTCTTTATAAAGTTTTACTTAAATATTGGTTCACAAGTATTAGTCAGTTTATATTAAACATTGTTTGCGTCGCTTACCTGGCTTACAGTTAGGCTGGTAATTTGTAAACTGCGACTAAGGTCTCGTGATATTATAACTTTTTTTTAATTGTTCTTACTCACGCATGCGCCTGAGCTCAAGCGGTGTGTGCCATAACCTCTCATTCGTACGAAAAGTTGCTACATTACTTAGCGGCCTTAGCAACCAGTGTAATATAATTTTAAGTAGGTACATAACTAATTATATATCAAGTGTAAAATGTCTGAGGACATGTGATTTTTATTTTCTGTCTCAATCTCTAATGTTGTAAATATTTGAATACGGATTTTTAATGTTGATTTATTGAAATTGCTTATATTATTAAAACTATTTGAATTGGACTTACGAGTTTATTTTACTGAGAGTACATTGAGACTTTTGCGATATACTCTTTGGTAAATTGGGGGTATATCAAGAATATTTGGGGTTAACTTGTTTTCAATTTATCTGGCGCCCTATTAACATCAGTATATTTTTGTGGACCGCACGACCATCTCCACTAGAGTTTTAGCCGCGAGTCATCCCAGACTGTCATCGTATTGATGTACGTCTCGCTTGTAATTTTGGTTACAAATTTTTCGGTGACGACCACTACGACCACTACGACTACTAAAATATTACATAGATGTTTAAATTTTAACATCATATTCATTAACATTACTCGCATATATTTACAAATGAAGTTTTATGTACGCTGGAATACTTGAACTAGCAGTTACATAAACATCTTATGTAATTCATTTTAGTTACTTCCTGTGACAAACATTTATACGTTATTAATTTATATAACTCACAATCTGCTCACAATAATATCCCATACAGGTCAGCACAGTAATGTAAACAAGTTACACATCTTTACGATTGCTATCCTTAGTCTTTACATCGCAGACCTGGAAGACCTAACAATTCGTCCCGCGTTTATAGATGGAGATACCAATGATCGCTTGTATTATGAAGCAGTCTGTTGCCCGCTATAACAGCCGCAGGCTACTGCAGGGTGCTGCGTAACAATATGCTCCTTAATGATTAAAAATTATAAAAATAAGAAAATTATGATAAAAAAGTAATTTTTTTCGTAAAACTGTTACAACCTGTAGATCAAAAAAATAAGAGGTTTACGACATGTGTTGATATTAACTTTTCTTCATAAAATCATCAAAGAATTTACACCCTTAGTTTCTTTTGGAGATATACATACTTTTGTAACAACCGGTTAATCCTAAAGACCAATGCTCGTCACCAAATGTAACAACCAGTTAGCCTAAAGACCATTTGTAACTACTGATAGGTCTTTAGCTACTGCTGTTAATATACTATTAAGGGATAAAGGCAGCGCTTGTCACCAGCCCTAGGGTCGTGGAGTCCTGAAGGAACATCCATTCGCCAGTGACAAAATAAAATAATAAAAGAAAATAATAAAAATACAAAAAAAACATCCCTTAATAGCATATGTCGAGCGGTTTTGGCAACTGACTTAAGACTCTCAAGTCCTTAAGGGTAGGAACGCCGAGGCTTAACATGCTCGGAATATTTCTTACTGGTTTTTGGAAAGAGGTGAGAATAAAATAGATTAATAAACAATAACATGTATATTTATATATAAGAAAAAAAATTATTAACAATTTTAATAAATCAAAACAATCTTTATTTTTGAAATAAGATAAGCAAAAATTACTACCCATAATTAAAAATCTTTATTATGATAAACCATGTTATTATAATATAATATAGGATAAAACTTTAATATAATGGAAGCTTTTACATCACAAAACTTTTTAATGTAATAAAAAACCTCTTTATATGATAAAACCCTTAAATCTGATAAATATTTAATAAGTAAACTTGGGACGCAAATGAAAGAATTGGCATTTGAAGAAAGACTAATGAACTGTTTTAAAATACATAACCCAAACAAGAGATTTAACCATGTTATAATAAAATAGATATTACCTTTGAAACTAAAACACTACACACACACTTTACTATATATAATAAATACTAATAATTAACAAGTTACATTTTTGGGCATAGGTTTGGCCCAACGGCCGCCCCTTGAGTCCTCTTTGTCAATGATTGACTCTCTATTTATATCAACCTTAACGTGATTATATTAAAAGAAACTCGACTTATTTATTTTTAATGATTATTCGCACGATTTGTCCTTTAATTTTCTAGTACAATGAACTATTTCTAATTGTTTGGTTTTAATAAATATGTTGTGTTAATTTAATAGATTAAAAATATTAGATATTTTTGGGATTTTTGTTAAATTCTTTATATTTTAAAAATAATAATGCCAATTATTACACTTTTTATGTGCAATATTCTTTTGTTTATATATTGTATGTATGTAGGTATGTCCATGATACAAAAAATTGCAGAGGTATGATACATAGCCAAAGAAATCTCGTCGAGTGAGCGCATGACGTATTGTAGTGTAGAATATGGTTATATGCCACATACTTTGATTTTCTTGCTGATTAAAATTCGTAAAAGCCACAACTTTCATCATATGACGTCACCGTGATATGTAGTATCAATCTGCGTAATATCATACTATGAAGACTATATATAAGGAGACAAATCGGCATACTCAAAATACGGTCCTAAAAAACGTATGCTAATTGAGCTTCTATAATTAACCGCATGGGCGCTGGTACTGCATACGTTTTTCAAAATACATGGCTTCTTATGGAAATTATACATTATTTTGTCAAAATAATAAAAATAAACTTATTTACAGCTAAATAAAGCACAGAACATACTGTTATATTTATTTCTAAATAGTCTTGCATGTTTTAATTGATAAATTATTTAATTTTATCTATATAAAATACAAATTAGGTATGTATGACCAAATTCGAAAAGGTTTCTTAATTGCTGAAATTTGATAATTACAATTTTGTGGCAATTTTTTTTTGAATTGAACCAATATATGTATAGTTTTAAGAGTAAAATAAAACACAGTTAACAGATTTTTTATTGTTGTAATACAAGTATAAAGGGAGATTTGGGATTGTACATGGTATTACCTCATCCTTTAATTTCAGCATTCCTCTTCTTATTTTGCTAACAGTACCATCAGTAAAAATAGTCTTATAATATTTGATATCTTCTAAAAAGTACAGAACAGCATCATCTCTAGAAAGTGCTTTATTGGCACTAGGAACGATATATTGCTGCCACTGTTCTAAACGTTCAGTATCCTATAAAAAACATTTACAATGACACAATTGGGGTTCAAAAAAAAAATAACAGTAGAAACTCTTTATCTTACATTAAAACTCTATAAAAAATAAAATTTCTATTCTAGTAAGTTAAATTTAATGCATAATTATTTTTGTTTATGCGTCAGCATCTATAACTGTAGAATTTTATATTATAGAAACTTATAATAAAATAAACTACACTTCGTAAGATACATACTAGTTTACAATAAATATTATATTTAGACATGAAAACATTATTTTACTTACATTAAGAGCTTTAAAAAGACATTGAATTGATTTCTTCTTGTGTTTTCTTTAGTTTTACATTTGATTTTTATCCTGTTTTACAATCTGAAACGACGTAAATTTTGCTTTGTTTTTTGTCACTCATGTTACTTGTACTCAGGTACTTTTTTTCACATTATTTTGATTCTTTTCATTCATTTTTTAAAAAATCACTTTATTTTACATTGACTTACATAGAAAATTGACTGCGCTGTCATTAGACTTGCCAACTTCAGTCAATTTCGCGAACTTTATAAAAAGAAGGACGGAATTTTGAAATTTGACCATTGCCGATTCGCCTCCTTCTCTCTAGTCTTCATAGTTACAACTTATTAAATAAGCTTGCTGTGCTGATAAAGTAGTCTTTGATGAAAGATAGTATAGATGTCCTTGTGTGCATGTTTATGATCCTAAATTTTGCATTGTTTAATAATGGTTTACAATAATTATTATTTTTATTATTTCAGAAAGAATTGCCGATCTATTTCTTTCCAAATATGGGGACGTGGTAGCTGAATTTAAAAAATTTTTACAAATGCAAGATATGTATGTGACTTCTGGTAATCAAAAATTAAAAAATCAAGAAGAATTATCTCAAATATTGTTTGATAGAAAAAATGATTTACACGGTAGCACGAGTAAATTATTCAAACAACTTGAAGATTTACGTAAAGATTTAAATTTTTCTGTTGAAGGTATTAATGTAACTAACAGTGAATCTCAAATAATTGTAAGTATAAAGTATTTTTATACATTTTTCATTAATAAAATTGATATTAAAATAATTAGGATCAAAATAAACGTAAATGGTAAAATCAGAGGAAGTGGGACCAAAAATTATTTGATCATCATCTTTATGATCATCGGTAGCCATATCAAAACCTAAAAAGTAAATTAGGTACTTTCATTCTTTTTTTATATTTTACTGTCTACCGCTTATATTTATATTGTTCAAATTTACTATTAGGATTGTTGATTTTTTTTTATTTTTTATTCTTTAATGTTACTACTGTTTAAAAATTAATAATGGTTTAAATATATATTTATCCTATGGTATCATTTTGTATTTTTGATTTGTTTTTATTAAATATAAAAATGGATGAATTTATTCGTGATTATAATAATGAAGCAATAGATACTTTTGAAGTTTGCGACTTAGCCAGGTATGAAAATATTATTTCACAAGTTAGAATTGAAAATTCAAATGATTTTTTAAAAGTTTTTCATATAAACATTAGTAGCATTAGTAAAAATATCGATGAAGTTTTGATCTTCTTAGCTAGCCTTTCAAATGAATTTGATGTAATTGTTTTCACCGAAACACATCAAATATTTGACTTAAACATTTTTCATTTAAACGGTTATAATATTCTATATAATGAGGGTAAAAATAATAAAAATGATGGTACAGTAGTTTATTTAAATGAAAAATTCGATTATATTTGTAAAATAAAGAAAATTGATGATACAAATGCACTAAAAATTAACATAAAATATTTCAACAAAAACATCATATTAACAGCACTTTACCGATCACCAAATTCAAATGCAAATAATTTTAATCTCGGATTACTTGATTATTTTAGAAACTTGGAAGATCATGACGTAGGTATATTTATTGGTGATGTTAATTTAAATATAATATCATTGTCACCAAGTATACAAATAGAAGAATATTTGAATATCTTAAATACATATGGCTATATTTCCCAAATAAATAAATATACCCGTCCAGCCTCCAAAACATGCATCGATCACTGTTTCTTTAGAGGTAAATGTGAAACACTAGTACCAATAGTATTTAGACAAAAAATAACCGATCACTCACCAATCATAATTATGGCAAAACTGGGATCTGAAATAAATGAATTAGATAAAAATAACTTTCTTTTTAAAAATTATACTGATTTTTGGAGTTTAAATTATGACTTGGAAAATGAGAATTGGTATGACATATTAAATAATAGAAATGCTAATGATATTACTGTCAAATTTATTAATAAAATTAAATATTATATAAGCAAACATACAAAAACTGTAAAATATAAAAATATTATAAAGAAGAGGAAGGAATGGATGACATTAGGTCTATCAAAATCTATTAAAAATAAAAATAAACTATATACTTTACATTTAAAATATCCTCAAAATCCTGAATTAGAACAACAATATAAAAATACTACTAAAAACTTGTGGAATGCAGTTAATATTCTATGCAACAAGAGAACATCTAAAACAATGATTAAAACTATTAAATTAGAAAATGGCGAAATAATTAATGATGTAATGGAAATTACAGAACAATTTAATCAATACTATAGTAGCTTGGGTGAGCAATATGCTAAAAAAATAAAAAAACCAAAAGATTTCACAGAACGAATACAAATCATTGAAAATACAATGTACTTGCACTCAACAAGCGAATACGAAGTAGGGAAAATTATAGATAATTTAAAATGTAATAAATCACCGGGTCAAGATCAAATTAGAAGTGAAATTTTAAAACAAATTAAAGTAAATATTGTTTCTCCTCTTACACATTTAATTAATGTAGTTCTAGAATCAGGGTCCTTTCCAGATGTCCTTAAAATTGGCGTACTTAAACCACTTTATAAAGGAGGCGAAAAAGACCAAATGATTAATTACAGACCAATATCTCTAATTTCTAATATATCAAAGATTATTGAAAAAATACTTAAAAATAGAATAGTTTCATTTTTAGAAAAATTTAAAGTGCTCTCTATGAGACAGTATGGTTTTAGATGTGGCAAATCAACAGAAGACGCAATAAGTGATCTGACAAACTGTATCTACGACGCTTTGGATGAAAAAAAAGCCTACACTTTGTATTTTTATAGATTTAGCTAAGGCATTTGACACAGTTTGTCATAAAACACTACAAAAATTAGAATCATATGGTCTACGAGGAAAAATCTATGATTTATTAAAATCATATCTAACTAACAGATTTCAATGTGTTCAATTAGTTAATACTGTAAGTTCCCTAAAATCCATTAACTATGGTATACCTCAAGGTACTGTACTTGGTCCTTTACTCTTTTCTCTATACATAAATAGCCTTTTAGAACTTGAATTAAAAGGTAAAGTGATCAGTTTTGCTGACGATACTGCTATCGTCTATAGTGATAATTCATAGAGTAAGCTTAAAGAACAAGCAGAAATGGAATTTAAAACAATAACTAAATGGTTTCAATTAAATACATTAACAGTTAATTATAAAAAAACTAAATTTATTACTTTCACGTCTTACAATAATAACCTACCAAACTTCGGAACCTTAAATGTTGAAAACATAACCATTCCACAAGTTGAAAATATAAAATATTTAAGCATTATCATTGATCAGCATTTCAAATGGGATCTACAAATAAAAATGTTGTAAACAAAATTAGAGGTTTATTATCTAGATTTAAATATTTAAGAGACATTTTAGACAAAAAACACTTGCGCACTCTTTATTTCTCTTTAGTTCAATCTCAACTGAGTTATGGTATACTAGGGTGGGGTGGCGTTTATAATATTTATCTAAAAAATCTAAATATAATACAAAAATGGATATTAAAGATAATCCACAACAAATCGAGAAATTATCCAAGCGATATTTTATTTTCAGAACAAAAGGTATTTGACCTTAGACAACTTTATTTTTGGAAAATAGCGATAAATATACATAAGGGGAAGACTAAACTCGATAAAACCAGACATTTGCACCAAACTAGAAATAAATCAAATAAATATTACTTACCCCGAAAAAACAAATTAATAGGTTGTAGATCTTCATATTTGGCTCCTCGAATTTATAATTTCATTCCTATCGAAATACAAAAAGAGAAAAGTCTTTATTCTTTTAAAAAGAATCTTAAAAAATGGATTTTATGTCAATCCAGGTCAAATATTGAGAACATAATAAATCAAAAATAAATTCATCCAAACAACATAAAAGTATATTCAAAAAATTATGTGTACAACAAAATAATACTTACATACCGAGTCAAATTATTTATTATATACTCTTATATATATTTTACTTACATACTGGTCTAAAGTAGTGTATCAATTTACACTATCAATTTAAATTTATATACCGATTTAGACATATACATATATTTATAGATTTAGACATGCATACCGATTTAGACATATATACTGTTTTAGACATATATACCGATTTAGACATGTATACCGATTTAGACATTTATTTATACCGATTTAGATATTTATTTATACCGATTTAGACATTTATTTATACCGATGTATTTATATTTACGTAATTAATTACCATTATTATATCGTGCCACGCACAAGTAGAATTTTTAAAATTCTCCTTCTGTGGCTCTGTCTTTTGTTTGTTAGAAAATTATTATTGAGTCTTAGTTGTAAATTTCTGTATTTTTTTTGGCTAATAAACACATTATTATTATTATTATTATTATTATGCTGGGATTAAACTGTCAGACCTGTTTCGCTTGTAGTGATAGTATATAAATAGTAAATAGCGTTCGCATATATACAGAATGGGAAGGCTAACTGGAACAAATTCTGTAACTTAATAAATAAAAAGCTTAATCGCAAGATTCTTCAAATACGTCCATTTTTATTTTCAAAGGGGCTTATTACCTAATTTTTTTTAAATGGAAGTGTAGGTTGATTAATTTTTAATTGAAAGCTTTCTCAATTACAAATACAATTACATTTTTTTGTTACTTTTAATAAACTAAAATAAAGAAATATTTACTGAAACTGTTTAATGCAATTAATTTTCAAAGTGCCTTCCACCTTATTGTTAACAATATCCTAACCGATTATAAAAAACATTCCGAGCATTTTGTTACACTTCCGGCGTTACTTTTATTTCGTTTCTGATTCTTTGTTGAAACTCGGCGATGTCGTTAGTCATAAACCTTGCTTTTTTAGATATTCACATAAAAAATCTAATGGGGTTAGATGAGGTGATCTTGCTGGCCATTTCTCCCAAGTCACCTATTTGGAAACACTTCACTGAGATAGGTCGGTACAATTTAAGAAAAATGTGGTGTCCCGTATTGTTGGTCAAATAAGTTATGCATCAAATTATTAGAAAATAAATTCACTAAAGTAGAAATCAGTTCTTTTAATTTACGCATTGAAATGCAAACAAGTACTAACACATGATATGGAGATACTTCCGTACTTAGCAATGACGTACTAATTAATTTATATAATACTTAGACACTATTATAATTCACAATTCTAATTTATTTATTACAATTTGTCTTTACTGTCCAACACTTAAATTCAACTTTTTTTGTCCGTCGACAACTAGCGCTATTTATATAAAGCCATCTCTGTAGCAAAACACTCTAGGCGACCTAGAATATTCGAAAACTCTCTCTATGAATCATACGTCGCAAAGCGATCACTCCGACAGCTTCGAGAAGCTGTATGTATGCATCGATATGGCTGCGCTAGAATTCTTCTCGCAGTACGGCAATAAACAAAGCACAGAATTAACTTTGTGCGACATTGCCCCCTCCTTAAGAAATTGTTCCTCCTGGAACTAAAACTAAATGGTTGAATCTGCAACTGGATCCTCTTTTACAGTTGCATGAAAGTAAGAAATGACGGTTTTTATTATAATAATAAAAATAATAATAATATTACTCTCCCTAATTCACCCCCTTACGAGTGAATTTCAACCCCTGAAGTCGACTGAACGACTTGTGTAGGGGAAGGGACGGCTATTATTATTATTTTCCGTAGCGCTCCTGGGCGACTTAAGGATGATTGATGGTGCCATTTGACTTACAGGTGAGGAAAACCCGGAAAACCTCACCCACCATCATCGAGACGATAATGTATGGCGATTTTATAATCTGCATGTCATATCAACAGAAATTGAATTTCCATTAATACGGCACACATCAAATCCTAAACCGAACCATGCAATTTAATTAAAAATCCACATGGTCTGGTCTGGGATTCGAAGCCCAGCAGTCTCGGACTCATAAACTCGCCTATAAATGAATATAGGCGCGATAGACCGCTACACCATCGAAACCTGGACCTTAGGCGAATAGCTACAGATCAGTATTTGGACGTCCGAATCTTGGAAGTTTACTTCCAGCATCAGGATCTTACTTATACGGTAAATGACATCATCTATTTTTTTCTTAATGAGGTACGGACCTGCCCAAGACCTTTGAAGCTTCAGAGAATAGCCCTTTTGCCTTTTTGGGTTATGGAGCCAGACTTTATCACCTTCCTTGAAACATCCTTCTGTTGCTTGGGTATCGTATCGCTTCTTTTTTCTGTCGCTGACGATTTGACGATGCGAGCGAACTAACTCATGCATTTCGTCCATCTTTCGTCGTAGTTGGATCACATATTCTTTACCAGCTATGTCTTCTCCAGTTCGGCATCCAAACTCGAAGTCACACGGTAATCTCATCTTACGCCCGAACAGCACCATTGCTAGTGTTTGGCCTGTAGGTTCATTGACAGCGGATCTATATGCCATTGCCAAGAACTAAAGATACTCATCCCAATCTCGCTGATGGTTGGAAACTAGTTTTGACAGGTATTGTTCTTCTCTAAGTTTGGAAGGATCCTACTCGTTGACTACAGTTATAATTAGTAGTCCACTTTCTTTGGATTCTGCTCTGTTGCAGTGAGAGCACTTTGCTAGACACGGTCGGCATTCCTGTGGCTTATTCCGCCTCTATGTTCGATCTTAAAGTCGTACTCTCGAAGACGTTCAATCCTTCTGGTGATTTGACGCTCCGGGATTTTGAACTTCATCAAACACTTAGGATGATCGGTACGAATTAGGAATTTTTTTCCATAGAGGTATTGGTAGAAGTGTTTCACGCATTTTACAACTGCCAGGAGTTCTCTTCTCATGACGCAGTAATTTTGCTCAAGTTTTGAGAGTACTTTACTCTGTCTTTCCCCCCTTGAATCTGTGAAAGCACTCCTCCAAATCCTACATTATTAGCGTCAGTATCCAGAATAAATTCTTCCTCTGGTAGTGGGTAGCCTAGTATTGGCGCTTTTGTTACATGCTTCTTTAATGTTTCAAATGCAGTTTGGCAGTATTCGTACTAGCAGAAATATCTCGCTTCTTCTGTGAGTCGTGTTAATGGCTTAGTAATATCTACGAATTTCCTTATGAACCTTCGGTAGTACGTACAAAGTCTAAGAAAACTTCTTATTTGATGTTTATCAGGTTGGTTGTGGCCATTGTTTGATGGAAGCGACTTTCTCCTTATCTACAGCCACGTAATTCTTGGTGACTATATGACTCAGGTAATTGAATAAGTTTGAATTAGCTGGCATTTCTTGGGGTTTACCATCAATTGGGCAGCTTGAAGTCTTTTAAAAACATCTTCCTAAGTTCTTTAGATGTTCATTAAAGGTCTTCCCCAAGACTATGATGTCGTCTAAATACACCCGACATATTTTCCAGGATTACCCTCTTAATACGTTTTCCATAAGTTTTTCAAATGTCGCGGAGGCATTATATAATCCAAATGGCATAACATTAAAATTGTCACAATCTAGATCCGTTAATATAAGTTGTCTTTTCTTTATCTACTTGGTCCATTTCCACCTGCCAGTATCCAGACTTTAAGTTTATGGTAGAGAATAGTTTACTTCCGGCCAATGTGTCCAAGGTATCATCGATTCGAGGCAGAGGGCAACTGTCCTTTTTGGTAATATTGTTCAACTGACAATAATGCACTCAGAACCTCGTAGTTCCATCCTTTTTCTGAACCAGGACTACCAGAAAGACCCATGGGCTACTGGTAGAAGGTTATATCACCCTGTCTTCCTTCATTTCCTAAACAATCCTTTCAGCTTCCTCTCTCTTGGCCTTTGGTAATCTTCGAGCTGATTGATGAATCGGCCAGGCATCACCGGCGTCAATTTTGTATTTTACAACAGAAGTTGTTCCTGTTTTTCATATTTTTTGGTACAAAAATGTCACGATATCATCGAAAAAATTATTTTATTTTCTTTTTCTCTAATTGATTCAGAGATTGACCAGCAATTGCAATCATTTGCTCGAATTTGTAGTTGGAATTATCAGAAGTTGTTGTCTGACGAATTATGGATGTTACTGGTACACAAGTTCCGATTCTGGTGTCTTTCTTGATGGTAATTGGGTCATCATTTACGTTTATAGGATGAACTAGGATCTCTTTAGCAGTCGCGATCAACCCCTTTCTGATCAGAATTCCATTCATTACAGGTGTTTCTTCTTCCATAGTTTCTTGAAGCCGTGTTACTACAATGGTTTCACTTCTGCCAGGTACCACCGTACCCTCCTGTACAGCAACTGGCACGGTACTGTCTCCATATGGATGTAGGAATACCGGCGGCGTGTTGTCTTTATTTGTTGGGACCCTAGGGTGTTTGCACGAACTGCGTACATGGCCCAGTTCACCGCAATTCCAGCACCTGATAGCCTTCTTCTTTATCTTTTTGTTAGTAAAGGTCTTCATTATATTAACTAGTTGGTCGAGTTTATTTTCCACGTTTTCTTCTTTTACAGTCATCACGTTACTGTATTCTCCAGAAACATGAATAGCTGCCTCATATTCTACAGCAGCGGACAAGACATGTCTGAAGGATATCTTAAGCGTCTCCTCAAGGGGCGATGGTTAAATTTGCTGCCTTCACTTGTTCATACCATTAGTTTGCTCTGGTAGCTGTTTTGAACTGTTTAAGGTAGTTGATCCATGACATCTTTCCGTCGAAAGAAGAAATCTTATCTTCCATAGAAGAAATTTCGTTTTTCATAAAATACAAGTCGGAAAAAAATTTATCTTTTAAAGAAGAGATATCAGAAGAGACTTTATCCTCCAAGGAAGAAACTTTATTGTCTAAGGAAGAAATGTCAGAAGAAACTTTACTTTCTAAGAAGGAAATATAATTTTTTATAGAGGAAACATCTGAAGAATCTTTAGTTTCTAATGAAGAAATATAGGTTTTCATAGTTGGCATTTGACTTTTAAACGAAGAAATTATAGAAGACGCCTCATCCGAAAATAGAAATGTTTCCGGATCCAAACCTTCGCTTTCCATTGCTTCTTTAAGCCGCTCAGTCAGATCTACTTTCTTTCCTGTCGTCTCCAGATCACGATCTTCTAATTCAGCCACTTTTAAATCACACCGTTTTTTAGCCATTTTTGTCCACTATTTATTTACAGTTCTACTTCTAACACCAATGTAACGTTTGTTTAATTTATTTAAAGTTTATTTATTTAAAACGTTATTTACAATTTATTTATAACGTACTTATTAATTTATATAATACTTAGACAACTATTATAACTCACAATTCTTATTTATTTATTACAATATTAAATTCAATCTTTTGTCCGTCGACAACTCGCGCTATTTATACAAAGCCAGCTCTGTACCAGAACACTCTAGGCGACCTAGAATATTCGAAAACTTCCTCTCTATGACTCGTACGCCGCAAAGCGATCACTCCAGCAGCTTCGAGAAGCAGTTACGTTTGTCTCGATATGGCCAGCGCTAGACTTCCTGTCGCGGTACGGTAATAGAAAAAGCACAGGGTTGGTTTGCGCGACAATAATTTTCAAAGAAAGTTGTTGCCCACGATATTTTCTTAAAAGATTGAAAGAAAATTAATTTTTTGTAAATCCTAAGTCGATCATTCCATTAAAAGATCTTTAGATTATTTTATTTAATCGTTTAATCGAATCAAATATAAAAATTATCTTTGAAATAATCGATTAATCTAAAATAATCCAATAATCTAAAATAATCAAATAATCGAAAATAATCGAAAATAATCGGAAATAATCGAAAATATTCGAAAATAATCGAATAATCTAAAATAATCGATTAATCGAAAATAATCGATTAATCGAAAATAATCGATTACTAGAAAATAATCGATTATTAAAAAATAATCGATTTGTCGAAAATAATCGGACAATCGAAAATATTCGGTTGGTAGAAAATAATCGGTTAATTGAAAATAATCCATTAATTGATTATAGATTATTCAAAAATAAATTAATCGACTAATCGATTATTTTGCCCACCCCTGGTAAGAACATCCTGTAGGTTTCCCTTGATACGTCTGAAACAGTTTAGACTAATTTGTAACACATTTTTTTTGATATAACGATTGCAAATTTTAAAATTATCACCCCATAGGTATCTCTAACTATACAAATTACTTTTTAGGATAACTCTATTTTAAATAAAATAAAGAATATGGATTATCAACTAACAGTAATGAACACACTGTATGACCACTATAATGAAACAAATTTATATGAAAGAATAATGAACATTCCTCATAGCGTTTCTGAAGACATTTATTTTTTAGAAAATTTATTGAATGAGGTAAGTATCCAAAAACTAAAAACGTAATAAATATATTTTTATTAAAGAACCTTCTGAATATTTAAAACTTTTACGATTGATTCTGTTCCTTTTTAAGTCAATCATTTCATTGTTTTGATGATTTTTATTCATTATATCGACATCATTCTTTCAGTGTCTGCAGTTAGAATCTTACAAATATGATTTTGTATTCTGATTTTAGTTATTTTCAAATACCAAATCAAGGTTTTTAGATAAAAAACTTAATGAATTAATGAATATAAAGAATAAAATAAAAACACAAAATCTGGTCCACATTCAAGAAAATGGATATTTCTTTATTAATTAATTGATTGTCCAGAAACTCTTCTGCAAAAAAGAATAATGAATGATTTAATGTTATTATGAGCAAAATCTGATAAAAAAAACACTAATCTCTACTGTTCATCGTTTTCCTTCGTTAGGAGAGTTTTTGAACACCCAGTATATTTTATATTTCCTTAAATGTAATACTTATTCCTTCAGCGAGTTTTCCGTTTTGAGAAAATACAGGATACATAGTATGAATATTGCCTTAGAATAGTTGACTTTTATTTATTGTTCTAAAGATTTGTAAAACATTTATTTTTAGGATAAGAATTCTAGTTGTGTGAATAATTTAGAAGAAGAACTGTACAAATTGTTCAAAGAGATGTCAACACTGTTAAACTTTGATGGAATTGTTCAAGATATTAGAAATTTAACACAAGCTGCTAACGATAAAGAGTACGTATAACCAATATTTTGCCATTACAGTTGTACGTACCTAATTGAATCATATTAGATTTTTATAATTTGAAAGGACCCCACACTGTTTATATTGATTTTGCGTACTGTCAGAATTTATTCAATTTTAAGCATAACATTTTTTTTAAGACTGACCAGAAAATATACACTTTCTGAACAATTTTTCGTTCAGATCAAGACCGGAAAGTAGACCTTAGGGACCGGTAATAGTAATTTACGTTACAAGACCGAAAAGTAGTGTTTTGCAGATCGAGACAAGCAGATTCCAAAGCAAGCCGTAGGCGAGACCTGGAAGCTTGGAGAGACCTGCTTAACACTAATTTTCGGTCGAGTGTCGTACAATATTTTTTTAAGACCGACACTTCGATGTAAACTCAATTATTTATTTTATTTAATAAAGAGATTAACAAATACTAAAACTAGATAATGGATACAACTGCATAAACTAACCAAATACATTATTTTTGAATATTTATGTTAAATGTACATTTTTGCTGCTTCTACAACAAATCCTTACTCACACCTTTATGTCACCGACGGTAGAGCTGCTGTGCTGTATATAACCTAAACTCTTTGTCAAAAGAAAAAAATAGGTTACAAAGTTGAATATTATTGTTGAACTTTTTAAATTGTTTATTTTACCTTTTACATTTTTTTTTTTCTACTCTTCTTATAGCATTATGTGAAGAGCATTATAGGTTTACTTTGTCTGTCTGTCCGATGTCACGTTTTTTGTCTGCACAATAAGTCAAAAATGAGAAATGATATGAACTTGAAAATTTTAAGCAAAAATCAAGCTCTATAAGGGAACAAATATGATTAAAAATAGGGGGTTAAGATGGGTTGAAATTAAAAAAAAATCCTAAATTAAAAACGAAAAGCATTATCAGTATGAAATTTTTAGTAAAAATGAAGCTTTATAAGAAGATAAAGCCTATTTATGCTGAAAAAAATATGAATATATTGGGGAGTTAAGGGGAGTTAAAATATAAAAAAAGTTCTAACTGAAAAACTTGAAATTTTTAGCAAACATCAATCTCTAAAAGGAGAAGAAGCCCTTTCATTATAAAAAAAAATCTGATTAAATATGGGGGATTTAAGGGGGGTTGAAATTAAAAAAAAAAATCAAAAATGAAAAGCGATATCAACATGAAATTTTTAGTAACAATCAAAGTCTATAAGGAGATGAGGCCTATTGATTGTGAAAACAGTCTGCTTAAAAATAGGGGTTAAGGGGGTCTGTTAAACTGCGAAGAATATCATTTAAAATGCCAGGCATTATATATCTTTATTCTAGTTTGTGTCTGTGTAATATTATGTATTGTGATGGGACTGATTTTATAAAATAAACAATTAAAACATTTTAGTTCTTATTTTATTTGCCAATAAAAGGTATTTAAAAAATATATTTTTTATTTGACATCCGTGACAAATTGTGAAAATGATTAAACTTACAATAAAAACTAAAAAATGGTAGGTAAAGTTTCATATAATTTTTTTTTACACAAAAATCAATGTCAAGCTTTCTACGTAACCTGATATATATTTAAAAATAATCTCAAATTATGAAGAAAAGTCAGTTTACTAACTACTAATGTTTATAGATGGTTTTCAACGTATTAAAAACAAAACAAATATCACACTAAAATATTCATTTATTAATAGTTGTAGTGCTTGAAAACAGTATGATGTTGATAATAATAACTTCACTTAATACAAACTCAAATAATAAAAAAAACAGCAATATTGACTCTTGTACAAAGTTTTGATCCGAACTTACATATGATAAAATATTGGAAAAAGTGAACACCCATTTTAAATTACCACGAGCCGCCACTGATAATACATACGCATGGAAATTGGGCAAAGGTGCTCGAGAGGTAGGGCTAGAAAACCGAACAGGAACGTTTTCCCTAGCAGATCTAGCAGACTAGTTCCAATAGGTATAATTTCTCATATTTTCACATTTTGTAAACATTGTTATTATTCAAATTTTGAAATCACCTATTTCACCTGATGCAATTGTTTCACATAAACATGCATTAACACATTCTTGCAAATTATTTTAAAATTAGTTATTTTGTGTTAATAAACTAATTTTTTTTTATTTGTAAAATTTCGTTAGTGGGTCGTAGAAAAAATATACTGTACAATTCGAGTGAATTGTCCACATCGTATCCACTCTTGTTGCACAAACTACTATTACCGGTCCCTAATGTCTACTTTCCGGTCTTGATCGGCAAAACGTTACTTTCTGAACGAAAAATTGATCAGAAAGTGTATACTTTCTAGTCGGTCTTAAAAAAATTACTATTTCAGGTCACTAAAAGGCAACTTTCTTATGGACCCCAATTTTGCAGCTCTACCGGGAGTTGTTAGAATGAGTCAAAAGTGTTCAAAAATTGGGAATGTGACTAAAATAAGGGCATTTACATGTAGCTGGAACATATCTGCTGATCACTTATTTGTTATATTAAATAAAATATAATATTTATTATTAATACAGGGTATGATAGA
Source organism: Psylliodes chrysocephalus (assembly GCA_927349885.1). Lineage (NCBI taxonomy): Eukaryota > Metazoa > Arthropoda > Insecta > Coleoptera > Chrysomelidae > Psylliodes > Psylliodes chrysocephalus. Next base: position 40,489,402 of record OV651816.1, on the reverse strand, counting down.
AATCATAAATAATATTTAATACAAAAATATAACAGTAGATTTTTAGACATTCCATTAAAATATAAATCAATATAAAAGAAACTGAATCTTTTAAAAACATACATTAATCGTTTATAAACCAATAAGCTTTACCCGCCATTAATACCTGACTCATCTTTCAGCAGCAATTGAAATAGTCCTCAATAAAGCCCTTGAAGGGTACTTTATGTTATTTTTACTTTCCTATCTGTATACAAATAAGGAAAGTATAGGAATCATGATTTTTTTCGACCTCGACTTTTTGACGCATTTTGAAGTCCCCTGAATCCGTTCTGACTATTTTCGCGATGATATCTGTGTGCGCGAGTGTGTGAGTGCGTATGGACGTGCGTGCGTGCGTGCTGGCGTGCGTGCTGGCGTGCGTGCTGGCGCGCGTGCGCGCTCGTGTGTGTGTGTTTGTGTGTTTGTGTGTGTGTGTGTGTGTGTGTGTGTGTGTGTGTGTGTGTGTGTGTGTGTGTGTGTGTGTGTGGGCGCGCGCGCGCGCGTAGAAAATGTATATATTTAGTTTTTCCTCGTAAAGATTTACAGGAGTACTACAATAGGTTGTACAAAATAACCGGAAAAAGTCTGTAATAACTAGAAAGGAAAGTCATGTCTTGGACACATCAGATTTTTTAGTGTTGCATAGGCTAACAGAGCGTTTCTTAAGAGCGATATCCATGCAACACCTAACAGCAAATTCAGATTTAGAACACACTGACAACTTTCAGTGCATCTGAACCCACTTTGGCAACGTTGCTCTATTCCCAGGCTTACGCTCCCTTCAATTTATTACTTATAAACTATAGATGATTTAAAATATTAAAAATGCCGATAAATCGCAGGTCCGGTCTAACAAAGAGTATTTCTGTTTTGTTTTCTCGTTTAAAATATTTTTTAAAGGTATAACCTGGTGTAACATTTTCGAAAAATTTTTTTTATAACTAATTTATTTATTTACGAAATATATTTTTAAATATACATATGTATTTCTACATTTTCTTATATACAGGGTGTTTGTTGGTAAGTGTGAATGATTTTAGGGAATGTTTGCCGAAGTTATTTTATAAAAAAAACATAGATCGAAAAAGTCAGTGGCGCAGTACTTTTTTATTAAAAAAGTGGCATTCTCGCACAAACGCCACTGGTACAAGTAGAAATATTTGGAACACCCCAAAAAATACACATTTGCCCCTTCAAAGTTTTTTTGCAAATTTAGAGTAAATATCTTTAAAACCATTAAAAATAATTAATAAAATTTAATAAATTAAAATTTAAACATTCTGTATCTCGGAAACGAAGCATATTTCGACCTACTTTTATAGGAACTTCTTTTAACAAAATAACTTTGATAACAATTTGCAAAAATCATTCGTACTTATTTACAAATATCCTGTATAAAAATACGTTTTTTAAATAATAACCCATTTGATACTAGTTTGTGCAACAACAGTGGACAATCCACTGGAGTTGTACAGTATGTTTTTTTCTACGACCCACTAACGAAAATCTACAAATTTAAAGTATTATTTTAGGAAAAGACAAAATAATTAATTTTAAAATAATTTATGACTTTACTAATTTGTGAAATAAAATAAACATGAAAAAATATTTCATTTAATTAGTCCCCAGCCCAGATTTGAACTCGGGCCTCTCGCGTGAAAGACAGATGCCGTATCATCATTTTCACCTCCACATTTAAAATTTTAGTTCTAAAAGTAGTAATTAAATTAGTTTCATGTAGGTAGTTTAATTCAAATTTAGGATTTTTTAAATTGTGGTCTAAATTAAAATTATTTTTGAATCCTACGCAAAAATAACTCATTTTAATGTATATTTAATCTCAATTCCTAAAAAATATACTGACAATTAGTTTGACAGAATTGTCACTTATTTAAAATTTTAAAAATAATAGTTGCTGGGTGTCCAATATATAAACTGTGATTGGTGGATTTCATTTTTTTGCAGTGTTCTCACTACCCAGAATGGATATGAAATATATTCGTTGAGTTGAACGCAATAGTATATTTTTTCGTTTTGTAGTCTGTGCGTGAATAGTAGTTTGTGCAACAAAATTGGATATGATGGCCATATCGCACGAAGACGAAGTTTCAGAACGACGCCGTAGACGGAGTGCTTAATCGTCTGAGTGCGATACAGACAATCCACTCGAGTTGTACAGTATATTTTTTCTACGACACCCTAACGAAATTCTACAAATTTAAAAAAGTAATTTATTAAGTCAAAATAAATAATTTTAAAATAATGTATGACTTTTAATAATTTATAAAATAAAATAAACATACAAAAAGATTTAATTTAATTAGTCCCCAGCCATGATTGGAACTCGGGTCTCTCGCTTGGAGACAAACTCCGTGCCGTCGCCACACTTGCCATTATAGTTCTAATACTTGTAATTAAATTAGTTTTATATGGTTTGATTAAAATTTAAGATTTGTTTATAAATTTGGACGAAATAAAAATAGAAATTCTATTACTTATCGATTATACATAAGAAATATTCATTTTTACGTATATTTAATCTCAATAATTCAAAAATATACTGACAGTTAGTTTGACTACATTAAATTTAAAAAATAATAGTAGCCGGGTGACCAATATATAATCTGATTGGTGGATTTAACTGTTTTGCAGTGTTCTTACTAGGTAGAATGAATATGAAATATATTCGTTCAGTTGAACGCAATGGAATACTTTTTTGTTTTGTAGTATGTGCGTAGATTAGCTAATATTCATGTGGGTATAGAAAAAAGCATATCCATGTGGATGTAGAAAATAGTAGTTTGTGTAACATGAGTGAATATAAATTTAATTGATTTCATATAGTTTAATTAAAATTTATAATTATTTATTTCTAAATATAAATCAAATAAAACTAGAAATGCTATTATTTATCGATTCTACACAAGTATAACTCATTTTACGCAATAGCATATTTTTTCGTTTTGTAGTCTGTACTAGTACTAAAAATATTTAAAAATAACATTGAGTAAAATTATTTATTATTAGTAAAAGAAGGAATAAAAATAATCATTTTTATTGACTATTGGTCGGATTTCTACTCGGAATTCTACTCAAATTTCTAATATCTAAACCTCTAGTGAAACGTGGACCTAAGATTTCGGGTAGTATACAATCTAAATAAAATTGCTTTAGTTTGTTTTCCATATACACCAAAATCTATCATCTATTTTATTTTTTCTACTAACATACTTAAAGGTATTAAAATAAATAAAAAAAAAAATATTTCGTTTAGTTACGTTAAGTTGCCCCTGAACAATTATTGCATTTTCGCATTATCATTAATAATTGCAAATTTTATTATGTTGTCAACCATTGCTTTTTTCGGAGTCAGTTTTGAAGCAGTGGCAGGATATTTAATTTCGATAATACTGTCTGTTCCTAATAAACCGTCGGAACCTAAAAACCATATTCAGAATCCACAAATAAACCACATTCGCTTTAAATTTGTAAATATTGCTTTAAAGCTAAAGGTTTTTTTTTTTATTCAATACTTAGTATATTAATTTCCCATATATTTTAACTTTAATGCTTAGAAGGGGTGCTAATGTTTGTCTTTTTCTAAGTAATCTAGCACGATATTTTATAGATTTCCGTCGAAACGGAAATATAATTTTCGGCATTTCCGAAAGTTTTCCCATTTTTATCACAAATTATTATAACTCAGCTTACACATAAAAGTTCATATAAACACATTGACTAAATACGAAACAAAAACACCTACACTTGAACTAAAAAGAATAAAGTTTTTTATTATTTTATTTTTATCCCAATTTTCCGGTACTGCATGCACCGCCAACGTCCGCCGCCTTGTTGCCAAATCAATTAATATGGATTGGAATCTTGACAGATTTTCTCAGATTTCCTAATTCAAGGTTTTCAAAAAATATACGCTTTGGACAAAAAAGTGTATTGGAAAGAATTAGCTGATTTTTATATAACAATTCCCGGTAAAGACTCCTTTTTGCAATAATTTTCATAATTTGTATAGAAATAATTAAAAAATTAGTTTTTCTGAATTCGGGCTCTACAGCGGAGTTCTCTATCATTTGCTTAGTAGGTATACCAAATTTTATAAAAAAATATTTAAAACTGAGAAAGAGAACCTTGAAGTCGTTTTAAGCCTGTTTCTAACCATGGATATCGCTCTTAATAATGCTAGCGGATATGCGCGGAGCTCCTAATTTAAGAAATCTGCAAGATTCATGACTATTAAAATTACACATTGGAAATCTGTTCATATGATACTAACAAATGCGATAATTTAGAAAAAGGCAGTTATTTTGAATTTAATTTTAAGATACTTTCCCATGGTCCAATATTGGATTTGTTTCAAAAAGCAATATTGGCTTTTTGGATGTAGTTGACGATCTGTTTTATAGACTTTGCTATTTCTCCTATTCTAAACGTTTCAATACACTCAGTGTCCTTTAATGTAAAAATAATTGATTTTAACTGTTACAATATGAAAATTTTAATTGATATTAAAACTGAATTTTAATTGTGTTCAATATGTCGATTGATTTGTGTGTATAAATGAAAGAAATATCAAATATGAACAACAATAGCTTATACATAGTGAATTGTAAGCTGCATATCTACAATATAAGATATTGGTAAAATTAAAAAAAAAAAAAACACTCAGGAAGGGTGTAAAACTCATTATCTATTTGGTTTTTGGATACGTACCGACGTTTCATTGTAAACGTTAATTATTAACTTTTACAGTGAAACGCCCTTTATAATATTTAATTTTTTTTAGTGAACAAGAAAAAGCAATCCTCCGAATTATTATTGATATAACAAAAAAAGAAACAGAAGCAGAGGAAATATCGGATCTTTTAGACACCTTGGACGGTATTTTAAAGGAATTAAGACTAATTTTAAATGATCTAAATATAAAAAAATTTTCTGAGATAGAACTACTTATTGAAAAAACAGAGAAAGAAATTGAAGAATATTCAAATGAAATTGTTTGTTACACAAAATATTTTGAGAATTGTCACATTAAAAGTGCTTCGGATTCATTTATAGAACCAGAATGTATGAAAATGTATAAATAAATGTTTTAGTAATACAAATTCAAATGAAACATTAAAAATACTATCAGTATAGGTACCTTAAATTATTTTATTATGCTTTCCTGGGAATTTGTTTTTTTACACTTTGAGAATATATTTAGATTAATAGATTTTAGCGAGACACCAGAAACTTTTTAAAGTAGTAGCTGAATTAGTTGCCCATGGTGTACCTATTTATTTAGAGTATATTATAGTAAATGATCTTTAAATAAAATGTCCAAAAAAGATGTAGTATGATTTTGTTCAGACCCTTTAGTTATATCAACAAAAAATACCTAATGATCTTCATGAAGAGCCAGTAAAGGTGTTAATATTTTGGTTGGATTTCCGAATGGACTGGCATGTTGACATTAAAAATTTACGTAAAAAGCCACCTACTCTAATTTTATCGAAAAACCATAAGTCAGTGCCTCAAACCTGCTGTGAAAATGGTCTGTGACTTAGAACTTTGTATCTTGCTTTTTAGCAGCCATCTTCAATACGGACTCTTAATATAAGGTTATAGCTCTCACGTTGTGGATATTTTCAGATTTCAATAAGCTGCAGTTCGTATTCTTGCTGACGATAACCACAAAAAAAAATATTGTAAACTCTTTTTAGGGCCCTTAAAGTTATGACTGTTCTTACTATATATTGTGACGAAGTTTATTGTTATAAAATGAGAATTCCACTTATTCATAAAATAAGTTTCAAGGAATAAAAAATGTGCAAGTGAAAGATAGTATTTTATAGGATAACAAAGTCTAGAAATTTCATTTAATATATCATGGTTTAACATAACTCTTATTTTAGACTGAAACTGATATAACAGAATAATCAAACAGTTAATAGGTATTAATTGAAAATATATTATGGCAAAATAACAAATAATATAAAAATTATGTTTATATTGGCCATTAAAAAATACAATGTTATTGTTATGATTATGGGATCTTTTAACTTTGGGGATCCCATCTTGTAAATAATATAGCGGTTTGTAAAAGGGTATATATTAATATAATAAAATAGACAATTCCGTCATGACAGAAAATTATATAATGACATTTTTTTTTAAATAAATATTATTGCTTGGCAACCGAGGTCGTCAAGTAGATAGATAGGGTGCACTTAAATCCTGCCACTAAGCTGCCTTAAAAGGTAATATTGATATGTGTGGCATGTGTGTGACATGTATCAATATATTATGAGTTGGAGTTAGTATGTAGTGCTTCCAAGGCACTACAATGATGTCTTATGCTATCACATTTTTTTATTTTATTTTTAATGAGGTAAAACATCCTAATGTTTGCATATTTGTTAGATTATATAAGGGATGTTGATTAAAACTGTACAATTTGCAAATATATTTTAATTTATAAATTACTTGTAGCACTGAACATACTACACATTTTACTAAAATGAGATGGATAATTTAAAGTAATAGCTCCTTTTTATTATTTGTTCACATTAAAGACAAACGTCTAACATCCATAGAGCGTAGAGGGATATAAGTATAGGCTTTATTTTTTTGTCATTAAATGAAAATGTTTGTCCCCATTTAGGTGGGACAGTCCCGATTTTAAACCACTAGTCCCGATTTAACATGTGTCGCGCTTTTGTCTAACGAAAAACATATAAATATTTCAATTTTTATGGTGATGTGACATCCCACTCTTTTATTTATATTTGTTTGTTCTTAAATGAACCAAAATATGGTCACCTTAACTATATGTACAACAATATATTTTGTAAATCCCGATGGCGTGGGATTTAGTAAATAATTGGATCATGTTCAGTAACGTCTAGCACACTATCGTAACTCTCTGATAAGCCAAGAGCTCTATAGTCCTTCTCGATTCGTTGATTTTACCAAAAATATATTTTAAAATTCGAAGTCTTTCTATAGGATTACAATTTCCACGAAAACTTCAACATGTACCTACTAATAATTTTTCTAAGTTACGGACTTATTTTCAAACTTAAAAGTACTCATTTCTCTCAAGATTTTCATGTGAAATGTCATATGTGAACGTGAAAACAGTATTTTTAAAGCCAATGAGAATTCAAATTCTTGGGAGAATTTTAATTCTTCTCTCGAAATAAACCAAAAGAAACAGTCTGCGAGTTTTCACTGGCTTTAAAAATACTGTTTTTACGATGACGTATGACATTTCTCATGAAAATCTTGACAGAAATCACTTTCTCTCGAGTTTGAAAATAGCCCCCCAGAAATCGCTGGCCGGTCGAGTTATTGTTGTGGCCTACATCCAACGGTCTTGAGTTATTTGATGTCAGTCGGTGTTGTAAATTACGTGTTTTTAAGGCACTAATATTCTTATTCATGTCATTTACAAAAGTTTCTATACTTTCATAATTTTTTTAAAGACAAATGCTTTTTGTAATGAAACTGAAGTAAATTTATAGAATGTAAGATAACAAAGAGAATATTTATGATTATTTTAAATCTAATTTTTGCACCAACTGCAGTAAATTCTCTCATTATTAATTCATCTTTACAAAACCCCTAATATGGTTACAATACTTTCACTCAAAGCAGAATTAATATTTCAAATCGCTACACTAATTAGCAAACCTCGTAACTCCAAAATGTCAAACTTTTCAGGAACGTAAAAAAACATTGTTATATAATGGTAACAATGAAAAAAATTATAACATGAAACTAAATAATTTTTAAAATGCTCTTTTAACATTATAAAATGCTAAAATTACCTTTCTCTTATACCTTACTTTTCCTGCAGGAGTTAAGAGTTTTTCTCATAATTTATCTTGGAGATACGAGTGTTTCTTGATGGTAGAGATATAGCTGGTGTAAATAATAAACCAAAATTAATTTTTAATTATCCAAATAAACGGCCTTTTATTATAAAAGTATAAAATATGTTGTTCCAATCAAAGGCATGTTACAAAATATTGATTTATGAAAACCTAATTCTAAACAAAACTAATGATCCAAAGATTTATTTAAAGGGAATATTGTCGTAAAAATTGTGGTAGTCTTTTTCTAAAATGGACTTGAGTTCTTGCAGATCATCAAACTTCCTTCGTTTGATTGCCAACCTTTCATCGTACAGATGCGGAAAATTTTCAAGCGCCATTGTTTCAACTTTCTGATTTTTTCGCTGAGGTAAAGGCTGCCATTGGTCAAGAAAGTGTAACTTAAAGTTGATTGTTCCACCAGGAAGGTATTGGAGAGCACAGATGTCTGTCACACGTGGATCCCCGATTCCTCTGCCTGGCCTAATACTATTGAAGAATAAATAATTCTGCAAGTTCTTAAAATATGTGTGTTCTAAATACTCGACATTGTATTTAGCTGGTGTTTTCCTGGCTTCTCTGCAAACATTTGTGTAATCTGCTGGGACATTGATTTTTACATTTTTTAGCTTTCTCTCAATCATGGAGTGCATTGTGTCTGCCTCCATTTGGGTATGACCCACTTCTAGATATTTTTGTTCCACTACGATGTTATTTGTTCAGGAAAAATGCAACAAAGGCCACAGTTGAACTCCTGTTCTGGTATGAACATCCATCACTGTATAGTGCCAGTGTAGTCTTTCCTTCAGGCAAAGGGAGTTGTGACTGCAAAAACTTAGACATTATTGTGGCAAACTCATTTGAAGATAGACCACCCTCAGTTTCGTTCCAAAGAAAACAAAAACCATCATGTGTTGTTAAATTAAAGATTGTGAAATTGTGGATTGAAAGCTTCATTTTATAATACAGGGCAGACACAGTAGACTTAGGAGACTGCAACAAGGATTGTAAGTCCATTGTGAAAGTCACATAATTTGGGTTAAATTTGTCTGTCTCTTTTTCCATCCTAGCTTCGTCTTTTCTCAGCACATAAGCTTCATAATCTTCATTGCTTAAGTTTCCAGTTTTGTAGGATTCACACTTATCGCAAAAATCTTTTTTTAACTGAAACAAGGCCAAGTTCATGTCTTCGAACTTTTGGGCAAATTTACATTCAGAGAGAGATTCTACATTTTTCTGAGAACACCAGCTGCTCTTATAGAACAAGTAAAGCTCCCTTTTGGATTTCCAGCAAAGATCCAAGTACAATTTACTTGTTCTTTTTCTGCAATAATGATATTCTACTTTAGGTAGAGTTTGCAGAAAATTCTCCAATGCTTTAACTGCAGCTGATTTTCTTAGTTTCTTAATCTCGTTTCCATCGTCATCCGGTAATGCATCCCCATTCTCCCCAGTTTCTTCTTTTACATAATTTTGTTTATTTTGCCAGTGGTGAGCCATCCACTCTGTAATAGACAGCGAGTTTTGAAACATAGTTTTACATACTCTAATAATACCCCCGTCTTTTTTTAAGTAATATTGACATAAGTATTTCCTTCTACTTTTGGTATCTTCTTTCCTTCCTCTGGCTCTTGCAGTTTCAGTTTTTTTTGGTTAAAAAATTTACAAATAATCTTTTACCCTCCCAATCTAGTTGCCAAAATTCATTAAAGTTCTCTTGTCTTTCAATTTCAGTTAATAACGCACACTGTAACAAACTGTTTTCCTTTCTTTTACATTTACAACGGACTTTCATTTTCCTGGCATTTCTCTTAATGTTGTACTCATACTGTCCTGCATCATTTTTTTTTTTCTTACCTAAACTCTTTTCCAGTCTTCCTGGCTTCTTTCGATTTATTTATCTTCCACGTAGCATTATTAACTTGATGGCGTTTCTTTAGTTTTCGACTAGGTGTAACATTATTAGCAATATCAGTAATCTGAACATCAAAGTCTACAGGCCCATTTTCACTAACTTCGGTAAGGACGGGGTTTTCTTGCTCGGGAGCAGTAACATCAGCACTTTCTACTATGTCTAAGTCAGTTTTCGGTACCTCTTCTTGTTCAGAAACAGCAACATCAGGATTCACAACTAAGAATAGGCCTAAGCCTAATTGCTCGGTACTAGCAATATCAGTTTCTACTATGTCTAAGTTGGTTTTCAGTACCTCAGTAACATCAGAACACACAACTAAGCCTGTCAACTTCAAGTAGGCCTAAGTGTAATTTCTCGGTACTAGCAAAATTAGCACTTTCTACTATGCTCAAGTCAGTTTCACGCAAATCTTTTTGCTCAGGAAAAGTATTGTCAAGGTTTTTAACTAGGGTTAAATCGCTCTCAAATAATTGTTCTCTCTCAATATTAACAATCTGAGAATTGCCTACTGTTTCGATGTGAACTTCAGGTAAGTCCAGGTAAGGGTTATCTGCATGGAAATTTGTATCATTAGGGATTTCAGACACTACTTCAGATAAAAAACCATCAGTGTTAACAGAAAAAGTCACAGATGAATTGGTTTTAGCCAAGGCTAACTTCACTATTTTGTCAGACCTTCTTGACATTCTGGAAAAAAAAATGAATCTGTTTTGATATTGTTTTCTTATAAATCGGTTATTTTTAGAGACTGTTCCATTTAAATTGATTAACGATAAAATGAATTTTATATTGTCAAAACTCTTAACTCCAATATTGAAGTAGCATAACCTCAAAAAATTTAAGAATACAAATCTCTTAACTCCTTATTAATTAGAATAAATCAGAGTTTTAACCTTTCAAACAGTAAAAAATAGAGTAATGTACTTACTTGTTAAAGAATAAAAAACAACCTGTAGGTCACAGTGATGAAAATAAGCATTAAACTTGAAAGAACCTGGTGTCACAAACGTTGTGTATCAATACAATGTTACTACTGGGATTTAGCAGGTTTGCAAACTTAAGAAATCAACCGCTGGAGTTAAGGGGTTTGCTTTATATTGAATAATTATTTAACAAATTTTTTTGGAGTTATGAGATTTTCAGCACAGATGTACTATACCTTTTTTCTAAAGGTTGGCATTAAAATGTCATTTTGACCAAAAAGTGGAGTTAAGAGGTTTGCTAATTAGGGTAGCGAAATACGACCCTGCACATTGTTTACTATGCTGTATATTTAGTTGTGGAATGTTATTTCAGATAATTTCTTCATATAAATATCTATTAGGTTGCTAAAAATACGTTGAGCACAAGCAAACAAATTTATCTTTTAATATGTACAATATACTCGTATTTAGTTTGCAAACGACATAAAAATAGAAAAACGTTGATTGAAACCAAGATTAGCTGTTCGAAGGATTCATCAACCTAATATGGCGGAAGTAAACCCGTCTTGGACCATGTGACAGTGTCTCCCTACCTTCTACCTCCATGGTTTTTTGGGACCGTATTTCGAGTATGCCGGTTTACCTCCTTACCTCTAATCACAGAAGTATACTTCTGTGCTCTAGTCTTCATACGAGAGAATGTCCTGCGCTGTACGAGGAATATCGAAGTGTGACGAGTTCTTGCCAATATTAGAATATGTGATTCGGAGAAAAATATTTTGTGTGATCAATTCCGTAGGCCAAAAGTTAGTATAATTATTGTTTACCATTATAAATTGCAACATAAATAATTATATAGGTTTACCATCTCGCTTTGTAAATTATTACGCAGGTTCAATAATTTCATTTCTTTAGGTACCGATATATTTTTGTTTCGATGTCTCCCATGCGCTCTACAAAATGGATGACGATATTAATTATTTTTTTGTATATTCGATTTTTCCATTTTTTAAGAATGTTACCGAAATACTATTGCAAATCTAAATTAATTGCGGTTACATTAATAATTTATTTATTTTAATAGTACCTAAATATTTTTGAGATGTCTTGAATTTTTTTATTATCAGTCGTCCCTAGTCCTGGCCAGGAAAATTGTAGAGCAAAACTATGAAGACTAGAGATAAGGAGGCGAATCGGCATGCTCAAAATACGGTCCCAAAAATCACATGTCTATTGAGCTTTTATAATTAACCGCATAGGCGCTGGTACGGTTTACGTAGTTCAAAATACATGGCTTCTTATGGGAATTATACATAATATTGTCAAAATAATAAAAAAAAAACTTGTTTATAGCAAAATAAAGCACAGAACATACTGTTGTATTTATTTCGAATTAAGTCTTACATACAGGGTGAGGCACCAAAAACGAAACAGATCGCATATCTTAAAGACACATTTTTTTTTGGAGAAAATGCAAAAAGAGGTCGATTTTAAATTTCAAAGCGGGCATCTTTCGATCATATCCTCAACTATCCTACATCCCTCTCCACCCCTCTGTCACTATTACCAATGAAATTGAAATAGGGAAAGTACTAAGTGTGACACATCATTGAAAAGGTAATTTAATATGTGACAGTTCAAATAAGCGTATTGTCATGTGAAAGCCAAATTTAAAAATATAATGCATAATTACCTTTGGAATAAAATTGAACTTACTACGCCTATGTTTTCGTAAAATAAATAAAGGTTTTTATTTCTATAACTACCAGGTATGTTTTTTAATTTAGCGTCATTGATAATTGAAGACTATTAGCGAGTAAAACATAAAAATGGTTTATTCTATTCAGGAGAGAGTAGAAATTGTTGAATGTTATTTAAAAAATAACGAATGTGCTAACACTGCCTGTACAATTTTCAATGAGCGACACCCAAACAAACAGGTTGAACGTAAGTACGTTTTGGGGTGCCTGTAAACGTAACGGACACATGAATTTAGAAAAAAAAATTTAACTAAAAAATAGTACTAACAGTATATATGAAATAACAAAAAAAAATTTGCGGGTTACGCATAAATAACAAAGAAATTTGAGTTTTAACCTACAGATTTTGGTGTTTCTAACCTAAGATTTTTTCAATTTTAGTGTAATGTATGTGCTTGGTTGCCAAGAATTTAAATTTTTAACAAAACCCAGATTAATAATTGACAGAATCAATTAGGTATTTTTATGAATCGAATACTTACATGTTTGATTTTACTGTCTGCTTTAAACTCATCTCACGCAATTATAGTTATGAAAAATATTTGGTAATTATTGCGAAGACGCTCTTTTGCTTAAATATACAATTTTTTTACGAAACTTACATTTTAGGCTTTAGGAAGGAGCGAATTTTTCAAATATACCACCGGAAACCCCATAATTTAACGTTTAAAAAAAAATTGTATATATTAAAGGCTTACGAGGATCATTATCTGATAATTTATGTAAACTTATTCATTAGAATTTAGATTTTAGAATTATATCTGTCACGTTATGTCAATTAAAATATTCGCGGTGTTGCCAAGTGTAATTAAAATCAACGAAAAAGAAATTACCATATTTTTTAAATAGCGTTTCCAAACACTTTAAAAAGCATTTCTTTAATTTATTTTCAGTCACATCTGACGATTTATTTAACCAATTTGATTGAATTGCTGTGGTACATAATAATTAAATAATAATATTACATCATCTATAAAGTAATAAACAAGTACTTTTCGAAAATTTTTAAACGTAATTTTATTATCACTCTATATTAGGCATTACAAACAAAATGGCTACTCGTTTAAAATGACAGGCCACTGACAGGTTATAATAATATGGCAGCATTGTAGGTCTGTTGATTTGATAGGATCAATACTATAGACAGTTATATAAATGTAAGTTTCGTAAAAAAATTGCCATTTTTTAAAAACGTACACGCTTTTAAAACGAATGTCGAGAATAGCGAATAGCTCGCATGTTACTAAAGCGTATACGTTGTTTAGATAACGATTGCCGAGGATAGGGCCCCAGTTAATGATCCTGGTAAGCCTTTACGTTTACAGGCACCCGTTTTGGAACTTATTTCAAAATTTCGACAAACAGGATCTGTTCAAAATAAAAAACGGCATATTCAAAATCCAGTAAGAAACGAAGCCGTATAGGTAGCCGTTTTAGGACAAGTTGTTGCAAATCCAACTCTTAGTACAAAAAAGCTTGCAGAATTATCTGGAGTAAGTAACCGTACCGTCAGGAGAATTTTGAAAGCCAACAAATTCCATCCCTATAAAATTCATTTACTTCAGAAACTTAACGAAGACGATTTTGATCGCCGCTTGCAATTTTGTGAAATTATGAGCGAACAAGCTATACAAGATCCACATTTTCTTTACAACATTTGTTTTTCAGATGAATGCAGTTTTTATGTTAACGGGACTGTCAATCGACATACATTGCGTTCGGTCTGCCAAGTTCCTTTAACTCCTTTAACACTTTTAACTCCAAACGACCCTTTTAGCGTTCGGTTTAGTCCGATTAGTGACAGTTTAACACGCTTAAATGTCATTTAAAAGCACCCTAAAATGTGTCCCGCTCCAGCCCCTGACTATCCGAACTCGCCTATAATTGTTGACACTGGTCAGATTCCAATCCAAGAGTATTTCATGAAACGCATACTCAACACCCAGAAAAGTTAAACGTTTGGGCTGGAATATTTGGCGATCGTATTGTTGATCCATTATTTTTACCAGGTACTTTAACTGGGGATATGTATTTGGAATTACTCGAAAACACCGTTGATCCACTGTTAACAGACATAATAGAAAACGATAACCGATTCCTTGAAGATCACCTAATATTTCAACAGGGCGGGGCTCCTCCACATTTTGCTGCAACGGTTCGTTAGTACTTAAATGAAAACTTTCCTAGACATTGGATTGGACGAAGAGGATTTATTAAATGGCCCCCACGATCTCCTGATCTGTCCCCCTTAGATTACTTTTTATGGGGATATCTGAAAAGTAAAATATACGCCACTCAACCAGGTTCTTTAGAAGAGTTACGTGAACGTATTATTACCGAATGTCGTCAAATAACTCTAGAAATGCTCCAAAACGTCAGACAAAGATTTGAGAATAATTTATATTCGTGTATGGAAGTTAATGGACAACACTTTGAGCATTTACTTTGAAGTAATTTAGTTTTTAATTATGGGAGTTGTCCTAAATTTTTCTATTTAATTTTTATGTTCACTTTTCTATTATTTTTTTTTATTTTTATTATGAATTGTCTATTAAATGAGTTTTACTTTCAAATGAAGTATCATTATTTAAAATACGGAAACTTTTCCCGCAAGATGGCGCCAAAATCAAAAGTTACGTAATAAACTGTCACACAGTCAAATTCCTTATAAAATTACCTCTTGAATGATGTGTCACACTTAGTACTTTTCCTATTTCAATTTCATTGGTAATAGTAACAGAGGGGTGGGGATTGATGTAGGATAGTTGAGGATATGATCGAAAGATGTCCCCTTTGAAATCAAAATCGACCTCTCTTTGCATTTTCTCCCAAAAAAAATGTGTCTTCAAGATATGCGATCTGTTTCGTTTTCGGTGCCTCACCCTGTATTTTAATTGATACATTATTTACTATTTATTCCTATTTAAGTAAAATGCAAGTTATTGATGATAAGTGTTGAAATTTGATGGGTAGGGCTAATTATTTTTTAATTAAAGCTAAATAGGGCTAAGGGCATACTAAGACACGGTTTAAATGAAAATATTTACTTAGGGATTTTACAATATTTTATGAAAATAATAAATTTCAAATTGTTTATTGCTAACTAAAGCACAGAAAATACTGTTGATTTTAATTATTGTAAATAAGTCTTTGTTTTAATTGCTAACTAAACTACAAAAAATACTGTTGGTATTAATTATTATAAATGAGTCTTTATGTTGAACATTATTTACTATTCATTATTTAATTTTATCTAAATAAAATGAAAATTAGGTATGACCAAATTTGAAAAGGTTTGTTAAATGGTGAAATTTGGTAAGTACAATTTTGTGGTAATTTTGTATTCGACAACTACAATTTCATCATCCTGGTGAATAGTTTCTTCAGCAACAAATTCAGTTCGGTTCAATACTGGACAAGTATGAAGGGAGATTCGGGAATATACATGGTATTGCTTCGATCTTTAATCTCGGCATTTCCCTTTTTATTTTGTTAACAGTACCATTAGTTAAAATAGTCTCATCAAATTTTAAAATATCTTCTAAGAAGTGTAGCTCGCAAACAGAATCCATAACTAGACAGTACTTTATCAGCCCTAGGAATCACATGCTACCATTGTTCTAAACGTTTAGGATCCTATAAAAAATATTTGCAATGACTAAATTGGAGTTCAATAAAGAAAAATAACAGTAGTAACTCTTTATCTAACATCAAAAAACATAAGGCAAATTTTCTTTTCTAGTAAGTTAAATTTAATGTGTAATTATTGTTGTTTGTAAGTCATGATTTATGACTTTATTATTTTTTATTATAGAATTTTGTAATTAAATAAACTACACTCCGTAAGATACAGGTGGTGACTATTTTACAATAAATATATATTATTTAGAAATAAATACATTATTTTACTTACACTAGGAGCTTTAAAGAGACTTGGATTTTTATCTCCTTGTGTTTTCTTTAATTTCATATCGGATTTATATCTCGTTTTTCAACCCGGAACGAAGCAAATCCTGCTTTGCCATTTTTTGTTACTCATTGTTACTTGTTCTTTATTTCAGCTTATTTTTATTCTTTTCACTAAATTTTACAAAAATCACTTTAATTCGCATTGACTTGCATAGAAAATAGAACGTCGTTATTTTGCCACCCACCAACTACAATAGTTTTTTGGAACTCCATAAAAATAGGGACAGAAATTTTAAATTTGACCAAGGTCGATTCGCCTCCTTATCTCTAGTCTTCATAGCAAAACTAAAGGAAATGTCATCGGAGTGCTCCAGTCTCAACCGGCTAACACGAAAAAAAAAATAAGTGTCATCCGACATCTACCATTTTAACTGAGACATTTTAAAAATACCTAATTGTCAGTCAAAATTATCCTGTCATTAATTTTCCTTTCTTTTTATGTTAAAGTACTACAACTGTTCACTCATGAGTCTCACCGACCCATAAATTTAATTTACATCCGTATTTGAGCTGTAAAATCACTTGGTCGGTTACATGGGCCTAACAGAGTTGACGCCTATCAGGTAACACAATCCGACACTGTTCACAGACAATGCATTTCGCATCCGAGAAAACTATTATTAAAAACATTTTCTCCATTCTTTTGACAGTAGTTTCATTTTTATATACATCAACCGCTTCTTCGACTTATGTAAAACGAAAACCCCGTAATGTATTATTTACCCGCGGAAATAAGTTATTAGGTGATTGGTCTGGAATATACCGCGAATGGTCCATTATTTCTATGTTTTGGGAATTCAAATACTCATTTGTTCGAACAGCAGTGTGAGTCCGTGCGTTATCTTGTTGCAAGATGATCCTTCCTCTTGGACGTTTTCGCGAACCTTTTGTAGAACCTGAGACAAACAAACTGTATTGTACCATTCTGAATTAACAATACTTCTATTCTCCACTGCTACAGTAGAAACATGCCCAGTAATTGTAAATAAAGTAGCGACCATATTTTTGTTTTATTGGAGTCGACTCATTCTCAAAGACCCAAACTGATTTGTCTTTTTTTCGGGATCGTAGCACTATAGTACCGACTTTCAAATGTGTGTGTAAAATAATGTTAATTGCTTTTACTCCAATTTTTAAAGTTGCTTGAATGTTTATAACAGTAATGTACCGGTCTTCTTTAATCATGTTCCAAATAAGATACATATTTTTTCTACGGTCACTATCCAAAGTAGGCTTATGCACTTCGAAAACGAAACGCAAAGTTGACGTTTTTCTCGAAATTACCTTAGGGGCCTATTGAGTAACTCTGAACGATGTCGTTAATAGACGATAATCGTTCACAGACGACTGTTCTTATTCAGTAGTCAACGATTATCGTTGAAAATAGACAAATATGGTTGCAAAATTGTCGTTCATTAACGATAGTCACAGATCTATCATTAATATTATGAAGTGAATCTCAATCTCAATTTACTTGAACGAAAACTCTATAAGCAAATATTTAAAAATAAAATTTAATTGAAAATTAGCCAAACCATAATTTGCACATAAATGCCTCTAAGTCCAAACTAATAATTTGTTGTAATAATAAATTCAAAGATATCTTAAAATCTAATGTTAACCTATGTATTTCTGGGGACAGGATTCCTATCGAATGTTTAGCAAAAAATTTGGGACTTTATTTCGATGAATTTATGAGATTTGATAAACATGTGAACTATGTTCTTCAACAAATACTACGGCGCACTTCGATTGCTTTACTCAAATAAATACATTCTTAGAGATAAATCATTAAAAGCTAACTTATGTCAAAGTTTAGTAATTTTAAAAATTCTTTACGGAATTATTATATATTACCCTTGTCTAACAACAGTCAATCGTAATCGACTGCAAATAATGCAGAATACGTGTTGTAGGTTCATCAATGGCCTTCGCAAGATCGACCATATTTCATTAGCTTTTTCACAAACTGGATGGTTAAATGTTAACAACCTATTCAAATATCTATTCCTATCGCTAATATACATATAATTAATAGTTCAATACCATCATATTTAAAAGACAAACTCATATTCAGAACATTTTAACATTAACCATGCCTCGTCATTCTACTGCAATTTTTAATCGCAGCTTCTCATACAATGCCGTTGTTCTGTACAACAGCCTAAACACATCTATAAAGAATTAAAAATCTCTAACAGCCGTATGAATAGTCGATCGCCAGCGACTCGCCAGCGATTCGCTGGCGATCCGCCGGCGAAAGCCCAAAAAGCTGGCGGCTCGCCGGAGATTGTCACCGGAATGTCATTTCACGAAAGTTTTCATGTTCTTTTATAGGGAATATCACCGGTATCTCTCGCATTTTATTCATGATTCATTTCTTAAAACTCAAAAAATAATGAACGAATATCAAATTTTTCCCTATAAAAGAACATGAAAACTTTCGTGAAATGACATTCCGGTGACAATCTCCGGCGAGCCGCCAGCTTTTTGGGCTTCCGCCGGCGGATCGCCAGCGAATCGCTAGCGAGTCGCTGGCGATCGACTATGCATACGGCTGTTAATGTTTTTAAAAATCTGATGTGTCCAACACATGACTTTCCTATCTAGTTATTACAGGCTTTTTCCGTTTATTGTGTACAACCTATTGCAGCATCTCTATAAATGTTTAGAGGATAAACTAAATATATATACAATGTCCACATACATCTACCGCGAAACATTTTTCTATAGATATTCATTTAAAATGAAAATACTGAAAAATTTAAATTTAGCACTTTTCCTACAATTTTTCCATTACGGTCCATTTAAAAAAAATCATGTATGAACAAATATTATAGAGATCGATATCGCAAACAACTTTTATTTCAACAATTTTCATAAAAATCAGAATTTTGCACATTTTGTCAAATTTCTCGAATACGAACCATTTCAGGAAATTTTTACATAAGGCAAAAATTATAGATAATAATATTAGAAGTAACTTTTATTTGAACAATTTTCTTCTCCAAACATAAATAACAGATATATTCCATAAAATATATAAACGGCCTCCCATAAAGTACCCCCCCAGATGTTCCGACTTTGTCCAAAATCTAATCATTTCACGTCAGGCCGAAATAAAACTTAAGTTTAAAATTTATTGATTTTTTCTTTATCCGTTTTTGAGTTTTCTTCAAATTTCGAAATTTACACATTTTCTCAAATATCTCGAATACGGTCCATTTTAGAGAAATTATCTATGGGACAAAAATTATAGAGAATTATATTACAAACAACTTTTGTTTAAACAATTTTTATAAAAAAAAATATTTTTTACATTTTGTCAAATTTCTCGAATACGGACCATTTTAGGAAAATTTTGTAAATGACAAAAATTATAGATAATAAAATATGAAGTAACTTTTATTTAAAAATTTTTCTTCCCCAAACGTAAATAACAGATATATTCCATAAAATATAAAAATGACCACCTATAAAGTACCCCCCCAGATGTTCCGACTCTGCCCAAAATCTAATCAGCTCATTAGACGCTGGAATAAAGCTTAAGTTTGAAATTTGGTGTTTTTCCGTGTATCGGTTCATGAGTTATGCGTTATACAGACACACACACACACACACACACACAGACACACACACAGACACACACACACACACAGACATCATCGCTAAAAAAGGCAAAACGGATTCAGGGGACCTCAAAACGTAAAAATCCGTCGAAAACTCGAGGTCGAAAAAAATCATGATTCCTATACTTTCCTTATATCTGTATACAGATAGGAAAGTAAAAATACATTAAAACGACAGCTCTTGGTCTCCCAAAGTATTTAAGTGCAATTATTTAATTTTTTTATCTCGTTCGTTTTTTGTGAATAAACACACGTAGGTAATTGTTTCTTCTTTTCAAATGTTTTAACTAGAATTTGCTTATTGTAAAAAATGTATTTATTGATTATTTAAACTATGTATAGAATTTATAGGGTTAGATGTAAGAATAGTCTTAGGCTAAATCTCGTCCAGGCAAATGTACATTTCTATATATTTTTTGTATTTTTGGTATGTACAAATAAAGCCCATTTATTATTATTATTATTATTTTTTTTTGTGTGTCATCGGCTTCAACTGCTAAGGTTATTTCGCCTCCTGTTCTGTGTAGGCTTTGTTACTGTTTCCCAGCGCCACTTTAGGAACAGCACTGTTAATTAGAACCCAACAGTGAATGGTCGAGTGGGGAATCCTACCAGAATTAATTTTAATTAATTAAATTAATTTAAAAAAATCCCGGCCAACGGTGGGATTCGAACCTGGGACCCTTGGATCCACAGGCAGAGACTCTACCACTGAGCCACCCACCTTATTTCGGATCTTAGAACATTATGTAACTTACAATACAATCAAGTATATTTTACAACTGCCACTAACTGCACTTGTAAGTAAACAACTAGATTAAAATGTCAGACAAAAATTGTTGCAAAAATATTATCCCCTACTAGATAGGCTGAGCAGAAAGAAACCATCCCTCGTATATAAACAGATTGAATATCTTGAAGGATAAATCAAAAAGCACAAAAACGGGTACATTTTTATTTCATCATATCCTCATCTGTCATAGGTACCTCATTCCCCTCCATCACCCTTATCAACATAATTTAAATAAAGAAAGTATATGACTGTTCATTCTTGTGTTACTTTTGATTTTAGCGCCCTCTTGAGGGATAAAAAATTGCTACTTATTGTAAAGTATGAGCTAATTCTATTAGTAATGTATAACAGTGCTGATAAGTTCATCCTTCGGTCCTTCCTGCTTTGTTTGCATTGGAGTGAATAGTAAATGGCGTTAGCATGTGCAGGAGAGGAAAGAAAGTAGTATCAACGTTGCTGCGTTATTGACTGGTGACTCAACCTGACTGGCAACAGTTTCATTTCCTGCATACGCTAAAGCCATTTACTCTTCACTGTAACACATGCAAAGCAAGACTGAAGGTTTATAGGAATAATTAAATGTTTAACAAAAGAAGTAGGGATACCGAGCTCCACGGGACTAAAGTGATAAAAGAGAGTCGATTACCTCAACAGCAATCTTATTGGGGAATCGAGAAATTTAAAAAAATTACTACATTTTGTAATGAATAATTGAGCCGTTATTTATTTTTCGATTTTTCTTAAAATGTGATAAACAAATTGCTCTTAAATATATGTAGTATTTTTTACAGTTTTTACTTGATCTGTGAAAGTTCCATTAATATTTAATATAAACAGAGCTGGGCAGCACTCGAGTAAATTGTACTTGAGTACTCAGAATATACTGAGTAATTGGTACTCGTGGGTCATTTCATCCTGATGGGACTCAGTACTTGAGAATTATTTAAGATACTCATACTCGTTACTCGATTTTTTCATGAGTACTGTAAAATTTGCAAAAGTACTTATTTGCTTTGAGTATTATTCATACAGCATCGGTATATATGAGAGGTATTCGAACGAGCCTGAAACGGCGCTTGACCCGAATTAGCACGTCAAATTATCTAGCAATCTCAACAGTCAATGTTGTCATTGTCTAACGGTAAGGGCGTTTCTGTAAAGATCTAATATGTCTGGGTTCGAATCCTACCGGCGACAGGTTTTTTCAAATCTCCAAGTATGTGCTTTTACCTTTGGAATTCAGAGATGGTCTTAATAATTTGTAGAGGGATTTTTGAGATTGTTCAAATAAACGATTCAATTATAAAGACAGATTAATTTTAAAATTCCCCGAAGGGCCTGTTTTTTGCAATTTTCGTGGTCCACTTGACCAAGAAACAATAGGTTTGTTCCAACAGCTTCTTTCTGATGTGTCTATGACTCGTGCATGGATGCATTCGTAAACTAATCACCGCGCATGTCAGTCCGTTTAATCTTCCGTTGTTTAATCAGCGACTTGTCATTGTTGGAACGCAAAATTCAATGGAGTTAGACAAACCACCCACACGTTTGGTAAATAGGTTTTTTAAACATTATTTAAAATACAACAAAATACATTTATTTAGCTGTTTCGAACGATCTATATGAATGTATAATTTTGAAAGCTTAAGATGTTTATTTTTATTAAAAATAAGTACGTATTTTATATAAAAAAAAACCGTACACAAGATAAAAACAAAAATTATTTATTTCAATTGAAATAAATAGAAACCCAAACTACTCCAAGCTAACTTAAAATCCCAACAATTACAAACAAATAGCACGAACGAGAAGAGACTTTTAAATGCGCATGTGCTGATAAATTGTACAATCAATGAAGCTCTGACTCATACGTTGGAACGTTTTACTGACAATTCATCGGATTATCCCAATGAACTGGCGTGGGGTAGAAAGCCAATGTGCATATTGTATCAATAGAACAAGATGTGACTCTATGGGCGCAGCCATTTTTATTGCTCATCTCACTCGGGACCATTTGTAATAACCATTTTCTGTTTCACATTGTTATTATTCAATCCACAAGCTGGTGGATCAGCCAATAACAATGTGAAATAGAGAATGGTTATTACAAATACTCCCGAGTGAGATGACAAATAACCTGTCTGCGCCCATGGAGTAACATCTCGAGCCTATTGACAAGCATTTTACCCTACTCCAGTTCATTGGATTATCCATGGATTTGTTGGAACGGGCTATTTTCAATGCACAAGCGTCTGACGTCTTTCTGATGATCAGATTAGATGTTGGAACAAACCTAATGTTTTTCTGTCGACTAATGCATGCGCGAAAGGTAGCATTTTAAGCAGTGCGTTCAAAACAAAATTACTTTGCTTGCTCAGGTCAGTTGGTTAAATAATAAGAGATAAATCTGAAAGGTTAGTAGAGTAGATCATCCATTTGAGTTTTTCTTTCCTTTTTTGAAAGATTAGTGCTTCAGGAATAAAAAAATATTGGATAGGAAGAAATAAACAAAAACTGTATATTGTCAGTATATTTAAATATAGCAATCAAATTATATATCTTTAAACATGGTTTCTACAAAATTTAGTTTTTCTCGTACAAAGTGTGAGTGTTCCTCGATTTCAATGTTTTCCTGAAAAAAAAAAAATCACTAGAATAGCTGACGACCGAAATGCTGTGGTAATTTCTTTAGTGACTAAAATTAAAAAATTCGTATTTACTGATGTGCCTACTCTGGCGAAGCCGAGTTTACCTACATCTATCAAACAAAGTCGACAGTAAAAAAAATTATACAGTTTGTAACAAAAACTTCATAAATTAAACCAGCAGTGGGATTATCATCTTTCAATGCGGCACATGTCGAGACGCCTATCTTCGTGCAAAAGAATGCGATTCTAATGTAACGTGTTGAGTTCGCACATAAGATGTCCTGATTTACGCAATATTAGTGATGACGAAATTTGTGCAGTGGCGGTTTGCCCGTAAGGGCACTTGGGCACGTGCCCTAGTATAATAAACCAAAAAAAAAATAACATATTTTATATTTTCCTCAATGCCTATTATTATTTTATCTAATATTCAGCGCAAACCGCGTTGGCACGACACTGGATGACCGGGCGTTGAGCGACGTTCCGATAATTCCGAAATTAAGTGGAAGATGGGCACAGTAAATGTGTGCCTCTGTTGTTTTCTCTCTCATTATGATGCGAAAAACAAGGACAACGACAATACCGCTTAGCAAGAGACGAACACATGCGATGGATTATACGTCCTTATCGTGACGTGCTGTACCCATGGCACAGATTACCTAGACGAGATACGAATGTACTCAGCGGCATCTTCACCGGCTCCCTCACAAAGGCGATGCTGGTTTCGGCTTAAGGTGCGCGTTTGTTGGACCATGATAATTTATTTATTGTGATTACGAAAAAACGTTAGTTGGACCATTGGAATAGTTAAGAAATAAAACTACAAAGAAAAATAACTTTTTTTATAAAGCAGTCAAAAATATGATGAAAAAAAAATCAATAATATTTATAAATGGGACAAAGTTTTAATTTTTCTTTTGGTTTTGTCTGACTTTTTCGAGGATTTTAAATCTCTGTTTGCATATTTAAGAGTATAAAAAATTCTGAGTCTTATAAATAATTTAATGGTGTACATTTTCGCAAATTGTTGGCAAGGATGACCAAATTCTATTTTGCTCATCTCAAAAAGGTATGCGTTGGAAATTCCAGGCTTAGTTGACAAACTATCAAATAGAGATATATTTTTTTTCTAATTTGAAAATATAAAAGAGAAATTTTTCGCTGGGAGATTTTAAATTGCCAAACACCTTTTCTTCAGAGTCGTATGCTTTAAAATGCGTTAACAAGTTAGAATTGTTAAGTAAATTGCATTCTTCTGAGAAATTTACGCAAATTTCGCAAGAGTGGATATGTAATGATTTTTTGATTAAATAGCCACATACATAGTTAAATGCATTTTGAGTGGTCACATTTAGCTCCCTGTAGTCACATTCAGAAATCGTTATTGCCCAACTGATTGTTTCGAAATATATTTAATTTTCATTAAGCGTAGAACTTGTTTTCCTAAGGGAAAAACGAATCCCTGGATTCCTTTCCAGTGTGTGCCCCACTGCCGCTAGTGCCCACGAGCCGCCACTGAATTTGTGTTTTACTCCACGACTTCAAGATTTTATTCATTTATTGCGTTTTTCACTGGAATCTTCAGTGCGTTCTGAGTGTATTCTCACTATCTTCTTTTCTATATCGATAAACAATGACACAAATATACTTAGTGCGAACTGCCAGTGCCAATTGAGAACTCCATATATTAAAAATAAATATAAACTACTTTTTTACTACCTGCATACAATAATAAAAAAAATAGAAATGTATATGGTAACTTCAATGACAGAATGGTTTGTTTTTGTTAAAAGTTAAATGTCAGTGGAACATAAATTACGCCACACTATACAACGTATTCTAGAGTCAAAAATAAGTCAGTCATTCCTAACTTACCTATATTCAAAAATAGGGATCCGAAATTAAGATCGCAGCGCCACCTAATAACCACTTATTTATACAGTATGTTAACTTTAGAATCCTGAATCCAGGAGAACGATATAAAAAAAATAATACCATTGAATAGAGGAGAAATATACCTGCTATCTCATTATCGCGGTAAAGGTGTAATCATGTTTTTAAACCAATCACGCAGGCGAAAAGCGAGTTTCATACTGACAATATAATAAATTCTGTCATTCCTGAGAAAGTACTTGAGGCGAGTGATGTTCTCTTAAATTTAAAATTTTAATCTAAAATAAAATGGATTATATGAACGAGGAATATTTCCAAATTGTTATCTGGCACAATAATGGCAATAGTATTTCTCAAAAACTTGCATTTTATTTGTAAGATATTACCCATAACTACGTAACTTTCGCCATGTTAAACAATTCTTGGAGTACTAAAACTTGTGCTGTGCTATGATCGCTGACTGCGGGCGGCAATATACCCTCCTTGTAACCGAAAGGGCGTAGTTAAACAAGTTTCACTCTTTATTTCTCGTCCAAGTATAATTTAGCGTCTGACACAAGGGGGGCGCCGGCTGCTTTAGGTGAGGACGTTTTAATTTTTTAGAAGTTTGCCACAAAAGGGAGTAGCGTTGGTTTATATAAAATACAAGATGAGGACCTTTCACTAAAAAGGATCTAAGTTTTTGTTTTTTAGAAATGTGATATCAAAAGGGCTTAATTTTTTTTTATGAAATTGTCCCTGGACACCACCTGGTTATCATACTGTATATTATAAGATCTTTATCATGGAAACTGCATCACAGCATATAAAACAACCAGCAGTATTACTCCCCCATTTTTTCGCATCTGAGCAGTTCGCCGCGCAAGACGTTGCTCGATTTAGAACCTTTCTAAACAAGTCAGTAGCGGATGTGATTGCATGGGCGAGAGGTTAGATTTATTTGTTGTGTTTATTCGTTTGTGTTTAGATGCCAGTGGCGGAGTTATTTTTATAGTTTTAAACCTTTAGTATTAACTTTTATTTAGTATTAGTATTATTAGTTTATAGAAATTAGTGGAAAACATTACAATATGACTTGAAGCCAAAATACGGTATGGTTTGTGCTTTTTAAAAATAAACAATCATGCGATTCCTTAATAGTATTTATTTATAGTTTTTTTATTCAAAATATAACAAAAGTATAGAGGGGGTATTTACGAACTTACTTGTTGGTGACTTAATCTCTGTAGGCCAAAATTAATTAAAAAACTAAAAATTTGTTGTGTCCTGTGGCCGAGCCTTACCCTGGTTATAGAACTCTTATCAGGAGATCGTATGAAGGTGTAGGATTGAAAATGGTGAATTCTGTAAAATAAATAATATAGGCTTAATAAGTTTTTCTGTAAACAATATCATTGAATTTTTAAATGAACAATTTGTTAAAGGCTAAAGTTACTCTATTTTTAATACTTTTAGATCGTGTTGAATATTTTGTCAAAGTCTACAGAGGATCACTTGATAAATTGTTTTTTACAGGGTGTTTATAAACTTCGTCCTACATTTCCTAGGTAATCTATTTTATCTTACTTATTATCTTTATATGTATACTATACTACTTGCCCTTTGCACAACACATAGGATAAAAACTATTTCAAAAATAGAGATAGGGAATATTCGTAACCTGGAGGAGAAAATTGAGATAGTAATGCTGAAATTATTGAAATCATCCGGTCCAGGTCATGATCAGCCTAAGTTAATAACACCTTTCTTTAAAAAAAAACCTGATATGTGTCGCATCGGTATTATTGTTTTATATTGAGAACACTAAATTAATAAGAGGTAATTGAAAAATAAGTAATTACACATCGCAAGCCTTACCATGCAGCATCCTATCAGACTGTTTCAAGGTGGATAAAGAAAATGTTGAATAAAGAAGGCACTGATACGAATATTTCTTAAGCTTATAGTATTTAAGGCATGCCGCTTATTCAGCAGCATTTACAGCTGGAGTTAACATAGAAACGATTAGAGCTGCAGCCGGTTGGTCAAAGATTTCCCAGGAATTTTATAAAGTTTATAACAGGCCGCTTATCAATGACAATGAACTAGCTAGAAATATTAACTCCTGATTCACAAATTAAAATCTAAAGTTTGTTTAATTTTAGAGATAAGCCTAATGTAATATAAACACATCTATTCGTATTCTGATATGGTATTAGATGATAATTAAAATAGTTAAATAAAACATATAATTTGTTATTTTGTACTCTTTTTTGTATTATTTTCAATGGAATTGTAACAGAATGAATAAGAATTTTGATAAAATGTTATCAGTATAAGGACTTTAATTAAAAAAAGGGCATCGAAGAATATCGCTCCCGTGATTTAAAAATCTACATGTTTGTTATATTGGGACCAGACTAGGAAGTATAATTTAATATTAAACGACTTACCTGTAAGGGAGTTCAATCGTAATTATACGAGTAGTCCGGTCCGCATATAACATCCCTCCCTTTAATGTAAGGGCTTACTTTTATACATTACCCAACCTGCAAGGTCGCGATTAATAAAACGCGTAATGAAGTATGACCAGTATGGGTGATGTGATGGAACAGGAAATTATTTTGTTTTCTTTAAAAATAGCGTACGCTTGCATAAAAAGAAGCAAAAATAGTGTACGCTTGCATAAAAAGAAGCAACTATATGTGTGTTCTATGCGGACCGGACTAGTCGTATAATTACGATTAAACTTCCTTACAGATAAGTCGTTTAATCTTAAATGATATGACCTGCATTACTATTTTTTGTACGACCTAAAATTCAACAATAAATAAAATAATAGCATTGTTGGTCGCGTTGTTCTAGCAGATACGTCCATTCAAAATACGGCTTTTAAAAAATAAACAATCATGCGAATCCTAAATAGTATTTATGTATAGTTTTTTTTATTCGAAATACAAAAAAATATATAATTAATAAGTTATTCAGAAGAATCATTATTTTCTATATCAGGATTAAGACATTTGTCGCAGATTGTTCTATCATGTATTTATGTACTTATCTAATTAGATTATTTTGTGGTAACAAATTTTGAAATTAAGAATTAGGGTCAGTTGGGGTAAATGTAAACAGGGGTAAATGTAAACGCACCAAAAAATATGGAAATACAAGTTTTATGATTTGAAAAACAGCGCTAAATCTTCGAAGCCATTCCTTCACTTTTCATATCCGGTCAGCTCGTGATGACAGCTTAACGTGTTTCTGTATTTTCAAGATAATTTTGAGACAGTGCATTTATCGATGCCTGTTAGTTTGGTAGTGTGGCGACATTTTTTCTTTTGAATCCGTGTTTTTTGAGAAGTATTTTGTAAGGTGCAATAAGAGTTAGGCTTAGTTTAAACTTACGTTTTAAGAATAAATAACTGAAAAATAACATGTTTTTACATTTTTTTACAAGGGGTTTAAATTTACCCCAAGATTCTGTGCATATGGGGGAAATGTAAACAAGGTTTCGGGGTAAATGTAAACAATATTTGGAAGGTAATTTCACTATAAAAACATAATATTTAACTTACAATAAAGACATTTCAAAAACTCTCGGCCATTAACTTCGTTTCAAGTTTCCTAGGAAACCTCAGCCATCAACATCCCCAAGTAATATTACCCTTTCCAGTATTTTGATCCCTCATAAAGTCGTACCCTTAAAACCTGTTAATATACAAGAAAAGTTGGTAATCCCCAGATTAAAACAACATACATGTGTGGAAGTTTTGACCTCAAATGAAGTGCTGAAACGACTAAGAGAAGCAGAGGAAAAAAAACCAAACCTGAAAAACGTAAAAACAAGAAACAATCACGGAAGACACATTAAAAATAAGGAGGCAAACCAAAAAAACAACAAAAAGACTCGACAGATAATGAAAGTGAGTTAAGTTTCCACGAAAGCAATGAAGATTCCTGGAATGAAACATTTAACAAAGATATACTTAGACATTGAAACGATAGAAAATATTTTGCAACTATTTGAAGGCAAATTTGTGTTGGTTTGTTTCAAAGGAGGAAAAAGAAATGCCACCACATTCAAATATATTGATTCAGCAGAAAAAAAAATCACAGGTCTAAAGTCCTGGGATTCATCCAAAATGCTGATTACCATTAACGAAAGTGATGTTAGCTACATTTTTAAGGAATACTTCCAAATCCTGGGATTCAGATGAAAGGGGAAATAATTTTCTATAAATTTTTGGGGACTGTGCCAGTACAGGAGAAGAGCTAGTAAATTATCTCAGTCTTACGTTTCATTTGTATTAGGTAGTTTTTTACCTATTATTAGTTTATTTGTATAACCTATATATGTATAAGTAAGTTGTATTGATGTTTGTAGCTACAGATTTTGAAATGTAGTAACCGAAACAAAGATTTTTTTATTTGGTTTGGGATAATATGGGGTAAATGTAAACATGCCGTCTGTTACAAAATGTATAAGAACTAATTTGTTCACATTTGGCTCATGACTTTAAGCAATGTAATGCTTAGCTAAGAAGAAACGCGTTTAGATTTACCCCGACAGGTCTGGGGTAATTGTAAACACGATATATGTTGACATATTATTTTTTTTTCCAAAAACACATCTATACTTATAAAAAAAATATACGAGCCTTAAAGTAGAGGGTCTAACTTATTTATATCTCAATTTGCGTATTAAGAAAACATCATTTAGTGTCAAAAACTAAACTGAATTTAAAAACTGCAAAAACCGTTTCCATTTACCCCAATTGACCCTACAGCTGTCGTAATTCATAAAAATATTTAAAACAATGAAGATCTAAATTTTTCCGTTTGTATCTATTTATGGTATGTCTCTAATTAGTTTATTGTGAATAAAAGCAATTTTAATATTTGCGTACACACATCCGTGCCCGCATTTTCCCAAAAAATTTGTAATCCATTTATATTTTCGTTTACATTATACTTTTAAAAACATAAAAATTTTAAAAATATTAATAAAAATAAGTTAATTATATGGCGCCATGCATAAAATTTTAAAATATATGTAGGTACTTGTAATATAAATATTTTTTTAAAAGAAAATAAAAATATGTACTTATCTAAAAAACGTGTTTCCCATATTTCTCGCCAAAAACGCCTCACATAATTAAAAAAATGCTTTAACAAATGAATAAGTCAACAATTAAACAATGTTTTATTTCATAAATTCATCCTAATACGTTCCCGACCCAACATAGCCGAAAATTCGCAAATATTCCTAATCCGACCCCGAATTCTAAATCGAAGTGGCATAAGGCAGGAAAATTTCAATTTTTAGAAATTGGCGGGAATAATACTGCTGGTTCTTATGCTGTGACTGCATGGTCCTTATTCATAAACTGAACTCAAGTGAATGACTCAGATCAGTTCGTCCTTGAACGAAAACTAAGGTTCCGTGTAACTGCTCCAGATGGTTCCAGTGTTGCACTCGAATTAAGAGATGGTCGGTAGCAAATCCGTAAATGAAAAGTACATTTACGGATTTGTAAGTACCCATCTCTAAATTTCCGCAATTTAACCAAACTTTGATTTTCGTTCAAGGATAAACTCAACTGAGTTCGATTTATAAATATATAAGTCACGGGTGTCCCACTATATTTATCCACATTTTGAGAACCTGTATCTTCTGAACCAATTAAGATATTCCGATACGGTTATCACTAAAGACGTAATTAGGGTCGTGAATTTTATTAGAATATACCGGAAATGAAATTGTAATGTTCGCTTAGAAAAAACAAAATGGCGCCAATTCAAAGTCCATTTGAACACCCTGTATATTAATACATTTTTTAAAAACACCAACCTTTATCTATACAGGGTGTAACTAAATAAGTAGAATATTTAAGGGGGTGATTCCTCATCGAAAAAAAGATAGGATCTTTCATATAAAGAAACTTCATTGGAGCATCCCTTGTTAAGATACAGCCCCTTAAAGGGGGTACATAAAATTTGTTTAACAATTTTTTTCACAAGCACTAAACAAGTTACATTATTGAAATTAACCTGACATTTTCTACTACCAAAAAGACACTTAGCCAGTAATTTATTTGGTTTACGCCATGGTTGTAAGGGGTGGAAAACGCAACCCCTAAAATTTCGATGTATCTCTGTAGTTGTGCGTAAAATAACTTTTTGCTGCGAACTGGTTTATTTTGGGCAAAAAATGCAAGAGACATTTTTTGTTTAGAATGAAACAGGCTATCGGAAATAAAATTTTAAATGATAAACAAATAATAAGACAAAAAGTTACGTTGGAAAGAAAATTTTAGGGGTTGCGTTTTCCACCCCTTACAACCATGGGGTAAATCAAATAAATTACTGGCTAAGTGTCTTTTTGGTAGTAGAAAATGTCAGGTTAATTTCAATATTGTAACTTGTTTAGTGCTCGTGAAAAAAATTGTTAAACAAATTTTATGTACCCCCTTTAAGGGGCTGTATCTTAACAAGGGATGCTCCAATGAAGTTTCTTTATATGAAAGATCCTATCTTTTTTTCAATGAGGAATCACCCCCTTAAATGTTTTACACTTATTTAGTTACACCCTGTATAACGGTGTGCTTAGTTTCGAAAATGGCTACGAAATAAGATCGCAAAGAAATGGTTAGCATATCTTTTCAAAATTGATTAGTCCGTTTTAATAAATGTTTACATGAAGAATGGAAACACATTGAACATTTACTAGATAGATAAGAATTTAATTTAATTTTTTTGCATATTTCAGTATTTTTTTACTGTTCTTTTATAATTTGAAGCTAATACATTAATAAAAATTAAGCAATTATTTCATTTTTTAATGTTCTTAGTCGTTTTAGAAAAATAAATTGCAATGCGACCAATTTAACCATGCAAACATTTCTTTTTGGTCTAATTTAATAACCATTTTTAAAAAGTTTTTAAAACTGAGTATACCATTGTATAAATAAAGGGGTTTTTTCAAAAATGAATAAATATACAGGGTGTTCAATTTAAAGAAAATTAGATAATGACCTTTGAAATGGCGCCATTTTGTTTTTTTTTAAGCGGAACTTACAATTACTTAAGTCTTTAGTGAAAACCGCATCGGGATATCGTTATTGCTTCGGAAGATATGTGCTTAAAATGTTGAAAAATATAGTGAGATACCCATTATGACTGGCCTTTGTTTACATATGAGAAGACACAGATATTTACCTTATTTCTTTTCTCTATAACTGCAAAAAAATATATTAAGAATTTTTGTACATACATAGGTATCATACATATAAACTAAACAGTGTGGATTTTAGTGGCATACTCACCAGTTTTATTTACTCTGACAAACAATTTGTGTGAACTTTTTAGGACAAAATTGCTAAACTTATTTTTCCAGGTAAGTGTATGTTAGTAAAATATTAATATTTTAAGAGGAATAAACCATAACAAAATTTTCGTAAACGTATATAATTTCTTATTTTTCGTTTTTCAAATTGTTAAGAGAAAAATAAGAAGTAATTTATTTTTAATGACAATTGTCGTTTCTATAAATGCGACGTTGCCAAATCGAGTAAGAAAACGTATATGAAAGGAAATAGGTTATTTATTGAAAGTTGGCTCAAGGCCTTATAGCGAAGCTGAGAAATCTGAGCGAAGTCAAAGGATGTTTGAAAAAAGTTAACCGGTTGCGAAGCAACCCGCAATGGCTTCAGGCTGTATTTGTCTCTGCCGTACAGCGTAGCCGATAATTCAGAGCGAAGCCGGAGAAAGTTTGAAAAATGTTCACGGGTTGTAAAGTAACGCGCGATGACTTGTTGTCTTACTCGGTCTCGCCTTCCCAAATGTTACCTTACAGATGAGATGAAAATCTAATTTTTGACACATTTACAATAGACCTGATTTGCAATGTTTTTGTATGAAACTCTTACAACCTATATCCCCTAGAGGGAGATGGAGGGGGTGGCATCACTAAATAAATAAGTCAGAACTTTTTAAATGAATCAGTTAAAATCTACAATTGTTTCCACATACATACCCAAAATTAATTTTTTTTATCTTTGTGCTTTGAAAAATTTTCGACCTGAACTGTCATAGTTTGGATGTGGGGCTGACATTTAAAAATAGCTACAGATGACATAAAAATCAAATGTCTGATATTCGACTAAGTTGAAATTGATGAAAATTAAAAGGGGAATTTGTATTTCCATGAATTATTTTATTTTAATTATTTTTTAAACATTCATAAATTATAAGTATACTTTTTAATAACAATTTAACTTTAACAAAATACATACATGCCCTAATTTTAATATTTTTCTAATATAATTCTAATTTAATTCAAGTTACTTAAGCCCTTTGGAAACTTATTTTATTTTAAATGCAATATAAAATCGAAATTTAAAATGATAAAAATGTTCAAAAACTTGCAACTATTTTGTGTTAAAAGTACCAGAAATACACTCAAACACAAGGTCACACTAATGTATAAATGAGTAGTTTCGTTTTTTAACTGGTGGTGGCGGTGTCGCTTATTTTCAGGTCCTTCTTGACAAATGAAAATTGATTGATTCCAATTACTCGAAAACTGTAAAAATAATTTGTCACGAAAATATGCATGTGGTCTTAAAGTAAAATCAACTTTTTTTAATTAAATTTAATATAAATCAAAGAAGTCACATTTGCAGCAGTTTGATAAAAATTTCATGTCTGTGGTTACCTATCTAAGTATAAATTATATAGTTTTAACTCTTATCTATAAGTATCACTATTGTAGTAGGTATTTTATTTGTACTTTAAGCCAGATGCTATATCAAATATATATTTTTGTATATTAAAGAATTTAAAGTATGTCCCATTATGATATCTCATGCAAGAACATTTTCAATATTAAACTTTATGTAATAAATTTAATATTTATTATGTAATAATTAACATATGGTTACTGTGATATTATTAACAACATTAGTTTTAAAGTAGGGGACACAGTAGACTTTTCACATCTATATTCCTAACATTCGTAAAAAAACAAATTTAACCTCCATTTGTGCTCCATCAGAAACCTTGATTCTCACAGCTTATTGCAATATCTTAATTGCAAACTAAACTATTTCACATAAAAGACATCAATGATCTCCTTGTTTTGGAAAGACAGTGGACTAGTAAAAAACTTGATTTTTTTATACAAAATTAAAATAAAACTATCTTCTTGCTACCTGAAACTGGTAACTAAATATGCATAAAAATATAACTGAAAAACTTATACCAATCTAAACTATGTTAAGTCAATATTTAAACTCCGGGTGTCCAAATAAGAAAAGATACCGGCCATATATTAATAACCATTTATACAGATCCCAGATTTTTTAATTAACAAAAATACCTGTACGTTACCATGTATCAGACTTTGGATAGTCCTGTCCATTGTCTATTCAGTATACACATAAACAATTTAAAAAGTAATAAACAATTATATTTGAGTGGTTTCTCACATATCCTCAAATTAAAAACATCTCTAAGAAGTGCCTCACAAAAGATGAAATTAAACAAAACATTCATTGTCAAAATATGCCTTCCAATATTACAAAATTACATCAGACTTACTAAAAATGAATATTTTTTTCTTTACTTTTCACAGTCTTATAAAGCCAACTGGCACCTATTCCGTAATGTAATAGGAATATTAGGAATGAACTAAAACTTACACATCCATTCTCACCCCGTATCCAAAATCTCCGGGTCTCCCCTACCCAAAATAAATTTAATATTATTAAATATATATAGGTACTTTTATGAATAATTAGAATATTAACTCATCTTCTTTTATTAATCTGTTGACTTAAATGTAGGTAACCAAGTCACACAATTAATACATTTTTAAATACATCTGTTAAGCAGATAAATACTGCATTTAAATAATGAAAACTGTAGTCCTTATTATTCGTATTGTAAATAGAACAGTACTTAGTTGTTTCTAGTTGTTATTTAAAGGTAGTAGTGATTCTCATATTCAAAGTTGGAATAAGTGCCTTTGCAAGGTGTTTCTTAATTTAAATTAATACATTATGAAAAGAGTAAATGCGTTAGTGGGGATCTAGGTACACAATAGGTTCTTCTGTATGTCTCACTGGTGTAGGAATTACCTACACCAAGGGACATTATACCTATCGTTCAGCCTGGTGTAAAATTTACTACACCTTTTGGTTGCCAGTGTAGTGTCCACTGGGGGATACTTTCTCCTCCAGCTATTTGGCAGGAGTGATACACTCCACATGCATATAAAGAATAAGGAGGAACTTAAACTAATCAATCACAGTATGCTTAGATCCATTTGTCATATATAGGATTTAGTAGTTCTTCCTTAAATCTGCTAAAATCATATCTAGACCAACGGACTCAAAAGGTCGTTCTAGGCGGAAAAAGTTCAAACGATATTTTAGTCACTCGCGGCGTACCTCAAGGGTCTATTCTAGGGCCTCTTTTATTCTCTTTATATACTTCGCAATTTCATAGACACCTTAAATATATGAAATCACACTTTTATGCAGATGATACACAACTCTATCTTGAATTTAAAGAATCTGAAATTGAAGAAGCTACACATAATATAAATGATGACTTGAGAACATTATCAGAATTGTCCACAAAATTCTGTCTATCAATTAATGGCACTAAATCTAAATCTATGTTATTTGGTCGAAAATTAGCTAAAAATCGTGTAAAAAATTCTGCTACTGTTCAGATTGATAATAAACCAATTGTTTTTTCAGACTGTGAAAAAAATTTAGGACTATATATTGACGACTCCCTCACTTTTTCTCAGAATACATCTTTTGTGGTAAAAAAAGCTTTCTCAAATTTAAAACTTGTATATTCGCACAGACACTTATTAAATAAGCAGGCTAAGATGTTACTATGTGACGGTTTAGTTCTTTCACAACTAAATTACGGCGATGTAATTTATGGACCTGCTTTATCGCAATTTAACAAAAATCGTCTTCAGCGTATTCAAAATGCATGTATACGACTTATTTGCGGACTAAGACGTCGTAGTTCTACTTCACATCACATTGCGAAACTTGGCTGGTTGAATTTAAATAACCGAAGAGTACTACATGCCTCTTTACTTTTCAAAAAAATTATACTTACCAAAAAACCTACGTACCTGTACGAAAAAATTAAAAAAAGATCTGAGGTTCACAACATAAATGTTAGATTTAAAGACAGCATATCACTGCCAAAACATAACACAGCGCTGTTCCGATCCAGTTTCTCGTACAATATGGCTAAAATCTACAATCTCATCCCTACCAAATTTAAAACTCTACCTATTTCTAACTACAAGAAAAAAATAAAAGAATGCTTACTTAATGGAAGTATTCAATTTAAATTTTAATTTAATATAATTGATGACGGACCAACAAGCAGATCTACCTATCTCATTAACCAAACTGATTTTGTGAACATTTTTCCTTATTAATAATTATATTGTAATTATTTTATTATTTCAGTTTATTTTATTATTCTAGTTTATTTTATTTTACTAGGTTGAGTGGAAGAGCAGATTCTACGGAAGATTCGACAGAATCCTCCCAAGAAATCTGAACTCTGCCTTTTAACTGTGAAATATCAATGTATCTACATGAATTATTGTTTTATTTGTCTCTTTGTAATTAACAGTCAATAAAAACCTTTATTATTATTATTATAAATAAAGTTCGTTCCTGTAGATTATGTTCCAAACAAGACTCAGCCTTTTTAAAGTAAGCCCAATCAATTTCTAAAATATTCAAGAAAGTGAAACTTCAAAATAATGTTCCAAGTTCCAATAAAAAGTTTGGATAATGTTTGAAACAAACCTATAACTAAATGAAAGTAAACAAAACAAATGTTAAATGCAAATGATTTGCAGTAAATCAGTGATAAATAAATGAAAAATTAAATTCTTTTTAAACCCATCAACACAAAGGCTTTCGTTGGTTTATATTACACCACAAAACAGCTGATCATCTGGTGTGGACACTGCACGAACAGCGAACGAAAGAACCTATTAAGTAATAATTATCCCTAAAAGTGTTTTTCGAGGTGTTTTTATATTATTTCCTTTTAGTATATATGTAAGCAAACAGAATTGTCAAGGCAATATTAACTTGTTCATCAGTATCAGTACCTACCTAATAACTATGTATGATAAGATATCTTTTAGCAAATTAACTCTTCCTACATGTCAGAGCTGTAAATAGTGTTGCTTATAAATGTTTCAATAGAAAATAGAATACAAACACTACCTACTTGCAGAGAAATATTTGTAAATGAAGCAATATTAAATTTATTTAATTTATTAATTCAGATAGTTAAAAATAATAATTGATTTACTTACTTAATAGGTATTCTTGAAAAGTGTTACAGAAATATCTGTAATTAGCAGTGGCAGCAAAATCCATATTGGAAGAAGTATATGATAAATTTGCAGATTCAGTGATTTATGCTCCAATTTTAAGCATAGCATTATTTGAAAGGCCAATTTTAGAAAAATTGATGCAATTATTAGATAATGCTTGTTTTTGAACAAATTTCTTGTAGTTTCCTGTTTACATCGAATTAAAATGTTAAATAGGGCATCAGTGAATAAGACAATGTCGTAAACCCATATTGGAAGAAATATTAGAAACCAATTCCAGTTCGTTCTTGATTCTAGTCTAAGGCACAATAATATTAAAAACACTAAAAATATAAGCCAAGTAAATAGAGCTCTGTGCATAAGCATTATTATTTATGGCGTTCTCAAACTTCACAATCATTTTAAACTAGATAATTAACAAAAACAAGAACATTTTAATAGTTTCACAAAAGTTCACTTTAATTCAAAATAACAACAAAATAACCTTCAAAAACTAATTCTGCTTCTTCCAGGTACATAATTATTGGCCCCTTCTATTTAGACATACTGGACACACAGTTATTAGTTTCCAGAGTTACTTTGCGCTGTTGCCAAACGGTCGATTTGTGACGTCACCACGCTTGAATACAGGGGGCTGGTAACTCAAATGGAAAAACATGAGGCTGGTAATTTAGTACCACTCCAATTAACGGGATGGCGCTCGTATCGAACTGTCATGTCAGTTGTCAGCTCGTCAAAACTTCAAACTCAGATAAAATAAAATGGCTGTTGTATAATTTTGATTCATCTAGAATCTAGATTTATTTTTCAACACCTTCCAATTTTAAGCATGTTTTCAAAAGATGGGAAGATGGATTTCAGCAACAAACAATAAAGCACTCCCAGATATTGGTAGTAATGCAATTTGTACCACATTAAATATGCAGTCGTCCCCCAAATTGTAATAAGTGTCTTAAGAAAAATGCACCATCACTGTACCAACGGTAAGTAATATTTACAAACTTGTATTTGATTCAGTGTTAAAATAATTGGTTTGTTATTTAAATTTCTTTTTGTTTTCAGTTTTTAAATGATCATTTTTGTAAAGAAAATGTTGGCCCTCCAAAATACCCTGTCGATCGATGAAATATTTGAGCCTCAGCCATCAATATCAAAAATTGATTCAATGCCATTGACATCAAACAAGAAAACACCCTAAAATCTTCAAGGTTCCAAACGTGTGTAAGTTTAATTTATGCTCAAAAGTTAAATTTATTTATCACCCTGCCCACATGTTGAATAAAAATTTGATAACTACAAGTGCTGTATAAATGAATCAAGAAAACAATTATCGGATGAAGAAATGCTCCTCAACCTAACTAGTCAACTCAATAACCGTAAGGCAAATTTTATCCACACTCAAATTTGCTTCGATAGTAAAAAAGGATGATGGATGCTTCAACCTCAATTTTTTCAAACTTATTTGCCACTCCAAGTCGCAAAACTTTTATAAAGATCTTGAGCACTTATATATACTGATTTTGTAACAGAAACCATTTTTGATAGGTTTGTTTTATAACTATTTAATTATTTAAATGGTGTAAATGCATATTTGTTTTAAGTATTTCCATGTTTAAATAGACAAATTATATGATGCGGCTATAATTTACTGTAATAAAAAACAAAATAATAAATTGCATTTTATTTCAAGTTTGAAATTAATGCAAAAATATAATGAAGTAAAATCAAATAAAGATATAAATTGGCGAAATATTTGACTGGTTTCAAATCACAAAACAGTCAATATGGTTGTTTTATGATTTGAAACTAGTCAAATATTTTTCCAATTTTTTTGCTTTATTTGATTTTCTTCATTACATTTTTGCGCTACTACAAAGTTAAATTTCAAAAAGCCCACTCGTGGCGGCCATATTGAATTTTAGTACCACTCCAATTTGGGGAGCGTTCATTACGTAACGCAATTTTTTAGATTTTTAACCCCCCCTCGCCTCCATGTAACGCGCCGCAACGTTTTTTTGTACCCCTCCCCCCTAGTAAAACGTTACGTAACCACCAAGTGACTATTTTTACCTAAAAATCACAATTATGTGGCGTAAAGTACCGGAAAGTCGCTAAAATACGCGACTTTTCTGAAGGGTTAAAAAATAATAATGTTACGTAACGGGAAGTTCAACTCCCCCTCCCGCCCCTGTAACGCATCGTAACGTTTTACAAAAACCCCCCTCACCCCAAATTCGTTACGTAATACTTGAACGCTCCCTTGATAGAAGGCAGCACATCGACTCAGAATTTTACCATTAAGTTTCCCATCTATTCACATTAGTAATCTATGGTCCTATGATTGAACGTTTTTACGTTATCCGTAACGTACATGTTAGGCCGAATTTTAAAAGTAACGAGGCAAGTTCGTATGATGGAAAACTGTTTAATTAGAACATAACAGGCGGAAAATAACAGTAATGTGTTGGAAAAAGTTTTCCATCGTACGAAAATGGGTCCTATGGCCAGGCTGATTATTGTAAATCTATTCATGACAAATATTTAATAATTTTTGATCGTTATTGGTAACATTAACATTTGTGTTCTTATTTTCCAAACGAATGGCCAATGGTGTCTTATTTATAAGTGTTGATTGCAAACTCAATAATGGGAATTCAGATATTTTTCTTGCTATATCAAATCTTTCTAACGTTTTGAAGCCATTTTCTTGCTCTTAAAACAATAAATAATAAATAAATACCTACTTTGTGACAAGTTGGCTACTACTTGTGTTACTTACATGACTAGTTCTTGCTTTGGTTAATTAAAGAACACCACATTGGTATTGTTACATTTATTCATGTGGCATGTGTTACTAATGCAATACGTTTTCCAACTTGTAACATTACAAAATATATTTATTGTCCTCAAATTTCACACAAAAACAGCTACAACCATTTCGCTTAGTTCATCTAGAGGATAAC
This sequence comes from Psylliodes chrysocephalus, assembly GCA_927349885.1. Lineage (NCBI taxonomy): Eukaryota > Metazoa > Arthropoda > Insecta > Coleoptera > Chrysomelidae > Psylliodes > Psylliodes chrysocephalus. The sequence continues at coordinate 40,448,638 of OV651816.1, read as the reverse complement.
ACAATCGTGAACTCAAAATTTAAAATTCAAATTCAGGATTCTACGATATACATGCAACTAACTGACATTTATATTTACAAACTGTCCGCGTCTACTCTGTCTGCCTACAACCGACGTGTACCTTTAGTTAACATCTGAGACGCATAGATGACGCCATCGTTACTGCGGTCGCTGCGTTTCCTATCTTTATGTCTGGACTCGGCCTAACATGTACGTTACGAACAAAGAGGTTAGAACTAGTCTTCATAGTTAGAAATAACGTAAACGTTCAATCATAGCACCCAATAGGCGTTTTCAAATATTCATCGATGCCATCTAGCAATCATCAAAACTGTTCCTTTATTAATCAAAAATTTTTAGATGATTAGGCATTCCAACGACCTGTCAAACAATAGGTGCCAGTGGGAAATTCTTGTATTTTTAAGGGGGTAGCGACATAGTCTTGCAACTTGGACGCTATTTTTATTCGAAGTAGTACTCGCCAAGCCTGCCAATTTATGAAGAAATGTATAGATGGGTTTTTTAAATATTATTTTTATTGTGTTTGACATAAAATATTTAAATGTAATCCATTATTCATGATTTTACGTAAAGTAGATAGAATACACCATATGTCGCCACCCTTAGATATACACCAAACCTGCCCACTGGTAATTCATTTGTTTGGAATGCCTAACAGTTGGTTGTCAGCAAATCCATGTACTTGATTATGTTGATGCAGTGCGATGGATTCTTATATAGACTAGCTCAGAGTATAGTATCTAAGGACCAATTCCACCGTTGTGTTAAACGAAGTTTAAAATGACATTTTTACATTAACAATGTCATTTTAATCTCCGTTTAACACAACGGTGGAATCGGCCCAAAGAGACTAGGCAATTGCCGCTTTTGATGCCGCGTTTGAGAATCCACATCGGATGCATTTTTTACATCTCAAGCGTTTTTTTATCCACATCGGACACATCTAATACATTTACATCTGCGTTTGTTTATCCCAGATGTATCTGTGCAGATTACATTTTTTGCATCTCGATTTGAAATGAGATGTGAATGTGATGTTCGTTCCATGCCAGAAAGTAAGTGTTCTGTGAAGCCAAGTTTGTAAATTTATCCTTTGTTTGTACTAGCATCACATACTTTGATTTTCTTTACTATATGGCGCAAGAGAGAGGTCCGACACGCCCAACATAGGGCCCGGCCATTTTGAACCCTATGCAACAGTTTATAGCTAAAGAATCAGATCGCTCACTCTGCGTCGGCACTTTTGATCTCATTGTTCCAGTTTATACACTGCGCAACTCGGATAATACAATATATAACAACCGCCTATAATAAAACAGCTGTCTTCTGCGTATCCTAAATTTGTATCCCTGGAATGGATCTTATTTTGAAACTTTCAACTGGTCCGAGTGAGCTAACTGATTCTTTAGCAATAATCTGAGACTCAAAAAATATCCGCTTCTGCTTCCGGAATTGTCGGTTTAGTCGTTTTAACTTGTCAAATTAAAACAAGAAAACCGACAATTCCGAAGCAGAAGCGGATAGTTAAAACGCACCTATTAAAAATATTGCGCCAAGATGTAGGCCACACGTAATAAGGGTTCAAAATGGCGGAGTTTTCTATCTCCTTTTAAATGGCACTCAGAAAGCTGCGCAGTGCGACCATTCTCCGTATAGTAAAAGAAAATCAAAGTATGTGACTAGCTTAGGTTGATTTGTAGTCTCAAAAGTCAAATTTAAAAATTATAAACTTCTAACTTGTCATTGACATTTTATCACGTGACCAATAAAGTCTAGAGCGTTTTTTTATTACATCTACATTCAGATCTAATTCACTATCACGTGATAAAAAATTCACAACATCTCATATGCATCTGATGTGGATTCTCAAACGCGGCATGAGAATCTACATCGGATGCATTTTTTACATCTCTAGCCTTTTTTTATCCACATCGGACACAATCTGTCCCATTACATTTACGTATACTGAATCACGTGATCAAAGATTTAATACATCTCAGATGCATCCGATGTGGATTCTCAAACGCGGCAATTATGCTGCGTTTGAGAATCCACATCGGATGCATTTTTTACATCTCGAGCGTTTTTTTTATCCACATCGGACACATCTGTCCCATTACATTTACGTATACTGAATCACGTGATCAAAGATTTTTTACATCTCAGATGCATCCGATGTGGATTCTCAAACGCAGCATCATAACGCCGCTGAAAATTTTGTTCCATTCTGACATATTCGACCAAAGGCGTAACATGGAAATAAAAAAATGAACTTGTATTTATGTTATTAATACTTTATTGATCTTTTTAGGTATAAACCAAGTTCAAAGCGCAAAATTTAAAATAAATAAGAATAAGACACAAGGAAAAAGTATATTGAAATAAACTGAATGAAATCGTTTACATAATAAAATGAGTGTTTTTTTTAATTCCGCGAAATAAAATATGATCTACATGTATTACCAAAAGATTTATTTTTAGTTAATAAAGAATTACACTACCCAGATAGCACAGACACGTTTTAAAGACATCTTAAAGACAATTGTTCACGACATTCGTGACGTTTTGAAGATGTACGCTAATATCCAAAAGATGTTTTAAAGGCGTCTATAATAGGACCTACATTATTACAAAACAAAGGCGTCTTTAGGACATCCAATTTTGTACGTCTTTAAGACATCCAGTTTTGTACGTCATATATTGGACGTGTTTGAACCGTCTATTTACTTGATGGAAATTCGTTTAAAAAAATTAATGAATACTTGTCTACTATATTCAATACTGGTTATTATACATTATTAAACTATTAAAACTGACACATGGAGTAAATATTATTTTATTCACAACCATATATGTAATGTTGTCATTGCTAACGTCATTGAAGGTTGGGAAGTGTCACATTACACACCTCTACTTCCCGCCCTCACTTCCCGCCCTCATTTCATCTATTCTAGATGAATATTTTTTATATATATAAAAAAAATAACACAGTGACAAATTTTATAATACCTATTTAATGGCAAAAACAATAAAATACAACAATGATCTAAAATATAATAAACTACTTATTGATATTTATTATTCGCGAATTTAATATCCGGCTTTATCTGACATTTATTTATATTGGTGACAGTTGTTTACCCCGTAATCACAGTAACAATATATTTACCTACTTGATTATTCTGAGAAAACCGCGCGCTTGGTAATTTGTCGTTTAATGTAATATTTTAGGTATGTTCAGAACAAAACAGAGATTTATTAACTTTTATCGAAATATGATGGTTGTAAATAAAATAGTATACATACCTCGGTAGGAAGTTTCATTCCTGTCTCGAGATCATAGCTAACCTCGACGCTTCGCGTCTCGGTGATCTAACTAATCTCACGACAGGAATGAAACTCTTCCCACCTCGGTGTGTAATATACTATTATTCTGTTGGATAAAATAATTAGAAAATGACTTCAAGTACTTGTTGCTATGAGAAACTATTCTTGGAAATCCTATTTTTTTCCAGTTTGGTCGATTTAAAATATTCTTTTATGGTATTAATTTTAACCAAAGCTTCTGTAACTAATGTCTTCGTAGCATATAATTTTGTTGAATTATTGTTTTGATGTGTTTTTCTAAAAAATAAGACATTATTAAAGTAAGCTTATGAAATTAAAAGGCAAATAAATTAAAACTTACCGTTTTTAATGATAAAGTTTACTAGTTCCGGTATATCACAGTTCCAATAATGGCAAATAAATAATATAAAAAAGACAATATATAAAACACGCACCGACGAAAAAGTAATGACATTATCCACAGACTGAGCTAAAAACATTATACAATGGCTGTCCCGAGAAGAAGGCAGCCAAAGGAAGAACACGACTCGATACACGCGCGCGAGAGTATGCAATCAGCCAATGACAATGACGAATGACGATATCATACATGCGCTGCAGGCAGCGCCAAGAACGATTTCGTGGCGCCATATTCAAATATAGCTAAAAGAGTTGAACGTCCACATTACCGACATATTTCAAACGTCCTATACGTTTTAAACATGTCCTAAACATGTCTTAAAACCGTCCGTTTTACGTTCCAGGACGTTTCGATGAAAGTAAGACATGAACTGGACGTCTTTAAGATGTTGTGTACTATTTAGGTATTATTAAATTAAGCTCGTAAGAAAAATTATACAAAAATAAAGATATAATTTATTACTGACCCTTAAATAATACTAATTTGGTAAAATAACAAGAAGTTTTAGCGAAACAACTCTTTTTTTATATCTTTTAAGTTTTTGTTTAAAACTTTGATTTGTCTTGTTTTTTTCTTTATTTTTTTCTACCTGTTGTAAAAGTTGTCTTCCAAGCCGTTTTATGCTAGGGCTTTCTAGGCTAGATTCCTTATTTGCAATTCTATTTGAAGGGCCTGGCTCAGCTTCCAAATGCAATGATCTTCTTTTTAAATCCTACAAACAATCAATTATTACGGTAATGTTTTGAATTATACACAAAATTATTAAAATAATAATAATAATAATAATAATATAATAATAAAAAGTAATTAAAAAATATACATGTTTATATATGTTTATTAGTATACGCACCTTCTTCGGATGCATGTATTTAGGGAATTCAGGAAATTTAGTGGGAACTGCTATATTTAGTAAACGTCTTTTACAGTCCGTCCCATAAAAAATTGTCTTTCAAAATGTTTTGAACATAATCTATCATTTTGCGTAGGCATCCAATTTGCAATTTTCGTTGCCTAAATCCAAAGATTTTTTTTGCTGGATCTACAGGAAATCTAAAATATAACAACAAATAAACATTGTTGCAATTAAATAAAAAGCAAGAGTAAATTAGAATTTAATAAAAGTTAATATTTTGAATTGTACGACACGCCACTGGAAAAAATGACTTGTTTGCCCATTTTAATATCATTAATTGTCTAAATATCAATAAAAAACATAAAATAAAAAACTTGGTGGGTGAAATTTATTACTATGGAGTGAGACATGTACAATATGTAAATACCAAGTTATATAACATCAAATAAAATGAAAAATATAATATACAGACTACAAATTATTAATGACGTGTTTTAGGGTTTTTGGATTTTTATATTTTAAGGGGAGAAATGGAGGGTGAAAATATATTTGGGAGTATCCATGTTTTTGGTTCTCTTTAAAGTTAAAAACATAAAAATTTGAATTTAAAAATGATTAAAAATGATTAAAAATGATTAAAAATGATTAAAAATGATTAAAAATGATTAAAAATGATTAAAAATGATTAAAAATGATTAAAAATGATTAAAAATGATTAAAAATGATTAAAAATGATTAAAAATGATTAAAAATGATTAAAAATGATTAAAAATGATTAAAAATGATTAAAAATGATTAAAAATGATTAAAAATGATTAAAAATGATTAAAAATGATTAAAAATGATTAAAAATGATTAAAAATGATTAAAAATGATTAAAAATGATTAAAAATGATTAAAAATGATTAAAAATGATTAAAAATGATTAAAAATGATTAAAAATGATTAAAAATGATTATAAATGATTAAGAATGATTAAAAATGATTAAAAATGATTAAAAATGATTAAAAATGATTGAAAAAGAATAAAAATGATTAAGAATGATTAAAAATGATTAAAAATGATTAAAAATGATTAAAAATGATTAAAAATGATTAAAAATGATTAAAAATGATTAAAAATGATTAAAAATGATTAAAAATGATTAAAAATGATTAAAAATGATTAAAAATGATTAAAAATGATTAAAAATGATTAAAAATGATTAAAAATGATTAAAAATGATTAAAAATGATTAAAAATGATTAAAAATGATTAAAAATGATTAAAAATGATTAAAAATGATTAAAAATGATTAAAAATGATTAAAAATGATTAAAAATGATTAAAAATGATTAAAAATGATTAAAAATGATTAAAAGTGAATAAAAATGAATAAAAATGAATAAAAATGAAATAAAATGAATAAAAATGAATAAAGATCGATAAAAATGAATAAAAATTAATAAAAATGAATAAAAATGAAATAAAATGAATAAAATGAATAAAAATTAATTAAAATAAATAAAATTGAATAAAAATTAATAAAAATGAATAAAAATGAATAAAAATGAATAAAAATGAATAAAAATGAATAAAAATGAATAAAAATGAATAAAAATGAATAAAAATGAATAAAAATGAATAAAAATCAATAAAAATCAATAAAAATCAATAAAAATCAATAAAAATCAATAAAAATCAATAAAAATCAATAAAAATCAATAAAAATCAATAAAAATGAATAAAAATGAATAAAAATGAATAAAAATAAATAAAAATGAATAAAAATTAATAAAAATTAATAAAAATGAATAAAAATGAATAAAAATAAATAAAAATGAATAAAAATGAATAAAAATTAATAAAAATGAATAAAAATGAATAAAAATGAATAAAAATGAATAAAAATGAATAAAAATTAATAAAAATGAATAAAAATGAATAAAGATCGATAAAAATGAATAAAAATAAGCAAAAATGAATAAAAATGAATAAAAATTAATAAAAATGAATAAAAATGAATAAAAATGAATAAAAATGAATAAAAATGAATAAAAATGAATAAAAATGAATAAAAATGAATAAAAATGAATAAAAATGAATAAAAATGAATAAAAATGAATAAAAATCAATAAAAATCAATAAAAATCAATAAAAATCAATAAAAATCAATAAAAATCAATAAAAATCAATAAAAATGAATAAAAATGAATAAAAATGAATAAAAATGAATAAAAATGAATAAAAATGAATAAAAATGAATAAAAATGAATAAAAGTGAATAAAAATGAATAAAAATGAATAAAAATGAAATAAAATGAATAAAAATGAATAAAGATCGATAAAAATGAATAAAAATGAATAAAAATGAATAAAAATGAATAAAAATAAATAAAAATGAATAAAAATGAATAAAAATGAATAAAAATTAATAAAAAAGAATAAAAATGAATAAAAATGAATAAAAATGAATAATAATGAATAAAAATGAATAAAAATGAATAAAAATGAATAAAAATGAAATAAAATGAATAAAAATGAATAAAGATCGATAAAAATGAATAAAAATGAATAAAAATGAATAAAAATGAATAAAAATGAATAAAAATAAATAAAAATGAATAAAAATGAATAAAAATAAATAAAAATGAATAAAAATGAATAAAAATAAATAAAAATGAATAAAAATGAATAAAAATGAATAAAAATGAATAAAAATGAATAAAAATGAATAAAAATGAATAAAAATGAACAAAAATGAATAAAAATGAATAAAAATGAATAAAAATGAATAAAAATGAATAAAAATGAATAAAAATGAATAAAAATGAATAAAAATGAATAAAAATGAATAAAAATGAATAAAAATGAATAAAAATGAATAAAAATTAATAAAAATGAATAAAAATGAATAAAAATGAATAAAAATGAATAAAAATGAATAAAAATGAATAAAAATGAATAAAAATGAATAAAAATGAATAAAAATGAATAAAAATGAATAAAAATGAATAAAAATGAATAAAAATGAATAAAAATGAATAAAAATGAATAAAAATGAATAAAAATGAATAAAAATGAATAAAAATGAATAAAAATGAATAAAAATGAATAAAAATGAATAAAAATGAATAAAAATGAATAAAAATGAATAAAAATGAATAAAAATGAATAAAAATGAATAAAAATGAATAAAAATGAATAAAAATGAATAAAAATGAATAAAAATGAATAAAAATAAATAAAAATTAATAAAAATGAATAAAAATGAATAAAAATGAATAAAAATGAATAAAAATGAATAAAAATGAATAAAAATGAATAAAAATGAATAAAAATGAATAAAAATGAATAAAAATGAATAAAAATGAATAAAAATGAATAAAAATGAATAAAAATGAATAAAAATGAATAAAAATGAATAAAAATGAATAAAAATGAATAAAAATGAATAAAAATGAATAAAAATGAATAAAAATGAATAAAAATGAATAAAAATGAATAAAAATGAATAAAAATGAATAAAAATGAATAAAAATGAATAAAAATGAATAAAAATGAATAAAAATGAATAAAAATGAATAAAAATGAATAAAAATGAATAAAAATGAATAAAAATGAATAAAAATGAATAAAAATGAATGAATAAAAATGAATGAATAAAAATGAATGAATAAAAATGAATAAAAATGAATAAAAATGAATAAAAATGAATAAAAATGAATAAAAATGAATAAAAATGAATAAAAATTAATAAAAATTAATAAAAATGAATGAAAATTAATAAAAATGAATAAAAATGAATAAAACTAATAAAAATTAATAAAAAAGAAAGTCCTTTATTTTTTTATATTAATAACACGACTACACTCTAGCAAAGTCGCGATTAAAGCCGCCGGCAACAGCTAGTACATATCTATATTATGTGGTTTTGAACCCCCAATATTTTGGACACAAGCAGCTATTGGTTTAAAATAATTGTTACGGGGTGCTTCACGAATAATTCACAATAATAATATATTTTTGCAAACACTGACTAACTGCAGTTGCGCCATTGATAAATGATTTTATTAATTTATTTTTATACAGGGTAAGCCATCCAGCCAACCACCAAAGAATATTTATGTTTTGAAATTATTAAAAACACGACCTTGCATTTCTTTAGTGACTTTTGAGTAAGTTAATATCATTACAATAGGTAGGTATGTACGTATAATATTTTAAAATATAAGGTAAGTTGGGTAATTGTAAAAATGAGGGAAATGTGTTAGCTCAACAGCTCTCCTACTTCATCAACAGAAAACCGTCCGCTCCCTCCTTAAACGAAAGCCCCCACTTCCTAGTTACTGCTTAAGGCCAAGTTCAATGACAAGTGACGGCGACTTTTTTATCACAAGAAAAACAGCTCTTAACGATAATATTTTCAAAAACTGTTTTCATAAATGGGTTCAAAAAACTGTAAAGAATGATGGAAAGTCCATGGTTTGTTTTACTTTTAATGCATAATATTTTAATAAGTGATATTTAACAAATATTTAAAAGTTATGGACTTTCCATCATTTTTTATAGTATTTAAAAGTTAAAACGCAAAATACATTCTTTTATTTTTGCCTAATTATTTCAGGATTCTTGTGATAAGATTTAAAATGTAGGGCCCATAAGATGCTGCCATCTGAACAGACGGAATAGACACTAAATTTGAAAAATTGCAACATCGCTCCCTATGCAGACGAATGTAAAATGGCTTAGCCCAATTTGACCATGTTTCTGGGTGAGGGGCGAGGTGGTGTGCGGGGAAAGGTTGCAAGTAAATAAATTATTCTATAAATGCTATTTTCTGTTTGGAACACAACACAAGCATGTTTGTTTTGAAAGTTTGACGTTTATGGTTTGACGTGTCATTTCAATTTAATGGACTTTAATAATTTAAAAGATGCAATGTACTTATATTATTGTAGATCCAGGTATGTTTTCGGTTTTTATTTTATTTTTATTTTCCTTATTCGGCTAGTTTGCTAATATCACAATATTCAAATTTAGTAAAAAATAATGTAATAATATAACAATTATTTTAATAACATTCTAAATAGGAAATGTAATTTAACTGCAATTGTTTTGATAACAGTATTTGCATATGGTCTGTGAATTTCATCTGTTTCCGAATAATTACACTTAAATATTTAAATTTTTCTACTAACTGTATAGATTTTCTTTCAATTTCCTATATTGTTTGTCCACAAACTGCATATAATTATTACTTATCAGCTTATATTTTGTTTTAGGTATTTGTGTTGATTTTTAACAAATGATTTCAACATCATTTATAAACATTTTGCAGAGTTTCATTGACAATTAACTCTTACTAAGTTTTCTGAATCCTTACAACTTACAAGAAACATGGATAAGGACATCATAGGCTATCAGAGGTAAATGTCATATTGATTATTGCGGCATCAACAATCATTAATATAAATTAAAAATAACAGGGGTCCTAATTTTCTTCCTTTGATGTGGTTAATTTCTTCTGATCAGGAGAGCGATTCTTTTGTGCGAACTCGACACATTACATACAGAATAGAGAGAGACATTACATTAAAATCGCTGTCTGTCGAACAAAGATAGGAGTCTCGATAGGAGACGTACTGAAAGATGAGAATCCCACTACATATATTATTTAATTTTAATCTCTCTGATCTGATACTTAGATAATCTACATGCTAACCCAATGCATGCTTTATAGCATAGATATAAAAACCACCTTTATACAAATACTTTTTAATTTTTTTATCGAATGGTTTTGATCAACAGAATCGCAAGTGCATTTTAAAGAAATACAATTAATTTTTAATTGTACATATGGCGGGTTGTACAATAGGCAGTTCAAATGTAGACTTAGTTTAAACTGTGAACCTTGTTGTATACTCATCGGTTATTGTTAAACATAGTTTTAAAAATGACATTTGTTTTTGAATATAACTAGTTAAAAATAAACCCCTGTTAGTTAAAATATGTTTAGAATAGTTTTTGTACAACCTGCCCATAATGTATTTTATAATAATTAAAAATCATAATATTCTTGTAAGGAAGTTGGAAAGCTTAGGGTTTGATCAGTCGCTGTTGAGATTATTTTCATCTTACCTAAATCATCGTTTTAATTATGTCTTTTACAACGGATTTTCATCTTCACCCCTCACAGCAACATCTGGAGTTCCACAGAGCTCCAATCTGGGGCCACTATTATTTGGTATATTTATAAATGACTTGGCAATAAATTTAATCTGCTGTTCGCTGCTGACTTAAAAATATTTACCTCAATCTTATCAATTCAAGACTGTTACTTTTTACAGACCCAACTTGGGAATCGTTGAAAATTGGTGTAATGAAAACAAGCTGTTTATGAATGTGTCTAAATGTAAAGTATGTTCCTATACTAGAAGTAATAACAAGGTGGAGTTTGATTATTTATTTAACAGCCTACCTTTATCGGACTTGTGCACAAATTGAAGATTGAAGATTGAAGATTAAGGTATATTATTCAACCAAAAAGTTACTTTTTCGGATTATATTGAAAATACCGTTGCTTCTGCGTTGAAAAGCTTAGGGTTCTTAATTCGTAATACTCGTTCTTTTACAAACTCTTAAAGCTTGGAGATCCTTATTTTCCTTTAGTTCGTTCCAGGCCAGAATATGCATCTCTTGTTTGGAACCTTATTTACAATATTCATAAAAGATCATTGGAAAATGTTCAGCGGCGATCTCTCAAGTACCTTTCTTTTAAAATAGATGAGCTGTATCCCATTCGAGGTATTGAAGAATCTCTGCTTCTTTCGAAAATAGAAGGGTAGTTTCCAGTGTTACATTTTTTTATAAAAGACACTTCCCCAATAAATTAACGCACCATCGAAAAATAACAAAAAGTTTAAAGTAAATATTTGTCAAAACCACTTGTCTGTTTTGGACGATTTTTTTTTAAATGACAGGTTGCCTCTTCCACATCGTCGGTTTGCTAACTGTGTTTGCATAAAATCCTCTTTTTTATTAATACAGGGTGTAGCAATTATACCGTGATTTTTTCATAAAAGTTGTAACACCCTGTAGAGCGCAATAGTTACATTACCAAGTTCGCATTGATATCACAATTTAGCCTTATCTTCTCTTAACAATTTCATTTTTTATTTACTCCATTATGTTTCCTATTACACGAGAAACTCAATTTTATAACTTAACATGACTTTATTCATTTGCATGATGGGTATTGTCAGAATTTAGTCCATTCGCCATTTTTTGCAAAAAAAATTATTAAACAATATGCCACGAAGTCTTACTCGCGAAGAATGTGCTCAAGTTTTAATATTGTTTGAAGAGGGTTGGAGTTACCGAAGAATTGGTGAACGATTTGACGTAACCCACACAACCGTTTCACGAGTTATACAAAGATATAGAGAGACTGGAAATCATGGTCGTAGGCCGGGACAAGGAAGAAACCGAGTAACTACTCCGATTCAGGATCGATTTTTAAGACTGTCAGCCTTAAGACAACGTTTTGTAACAGCTCGGACCCTTCAAACCCAGCTTCGGGATACTAATGGTTTAGAAGTTTGTACAGAAACTGTTCGTCAGCGACTAAGGGAACATAATTTGAGGCCTAGAATAGCTGCTCGAGGTCCAGTTCTAACTAGAGTTCATCGCAGAGCAAGGCTAAATTTTGCCAGAGAGCATCGTAACTGGTTAGAAGCTGAATGGCAACAGGTATTATTTACTGATGAGTCTCGATTTTGTCTGTATAACAATGATAGGCGTATGCGCGTATACCGACGCCCTAATGAACGGTATGCTCAGTGTAATTTCTCACATACAACATTATTTGGAGGAGGATCTCTGATGGTCTGGGGAGGCATTTCTTTGACTGGTCGCACAGAACTTGTAATCTTAAATGGAAGCCTTACAGCTGACAGGTACATATTGGAGATTTTAGACGAACATGTAGTTCCATTTGCACCATATATAGGGCAGGGATTTTTGTTGATGCAAGATAATGCCAGGCCTCATGTTGCTCGAGTTGTGAGAAATTATCTAGAGGAAGTTGGTATCGCTACCATGGCATGGCCAGCTCGGAGCCCGGATTTAAATCCGATAGAAAATCTCTGGGATACTCTTGGGAGGAGATTACAAGAGGAACGTAATCTGAACTCTCTGGAAGATATACGGCAGAGACTGATTCAAATATGGGAAGAATTGGACCAAAATGACATAAGGTCTCTTATTTTAAGTATGGGCCACCGTTGTCAAGAAGTTATTCGTGCCAGAGGCGGAAATACTCGCTACTGAAACTTATTTCGTTACATTTTGTTTCGTGTTTTCATTGTTAAATATTGATATTAATTTTTAATAAAATCATGTTATGTTATAAAATAATGTTTCTCAAATAATGACAAAGATAATGGAGTAAATAAGAAAAGAAATTGTTAAGAATAGATAAGGCTACATTGTGAGATCAATTCTAACTTGATAATGTAACTGTTGCACTCTACAGGGTGTTACAACTTTTATGAAAAAATCACGTTATAATTGATACACCATGTATTAATAAAAAAGAGGGTTTTATACAAACACAGTTAGCACACCGACGTTGTGTAAGAGACAACCTTTCAAAAAAAAAAAAAATCGTCCAAATCAGACAAGTCGTTTTGACAAATATTTACTTTAAACTTGTTGTTATTTTTTGATGGTGCGTTAATTTATTGGGGAAGTGTATTACATAACACTATTGATGTACTATTTTTGATAAATTAAATAAATTTTAATGTTCCCCAAACAGCCATTTGATATCATAAAACATTTTATACAGCAAGTATTTGAACGAACTTGGGAAGAGATTCACCTATCCTATAAGGCTAATGTGCTCAAATTTTAATTAATTTTGTTCTGATTGGGATATTTATTTCGACCATTAGTTGTACTAATTTGTAGCTAATGTATTTTCTTTTTTTCTTCTTGCTGTTGCTAAAATTATTTTCTGTCGAAATATTATGCTTAACATTTATTTCATGTATTTTGTTCTGTAAATGGATTAATTTGTTGGGCAATAAAATTATTTTTATTTTAATAAGCAAAAAAATGTTTATTTTGATGCACCTACCACCTTTAAAAGTTTGTCAGTATATTAACGAGAAATCCTATATAATTCCCAAAGAAAAATATTTTTGGAATAAATTCCGAATTCTATTTATTGATATTTGTTATTTTTTAGGTTCAATGACTCGAAACATGATGATCAGCTACACCAAGAATATCCTTGATACTTAAAAAAATGGTACGAGATTAAGCAGATTTGATGCTATGTCACATTGTGGTGCGAAGACGTGTATAGACTTGTATAAATTTGGGGTATCAGTGATAGAAAACAGTACGCAAAAATAAATTTAAATCTGCAGATGCATCAGAGATAGCCATATTCAATACCACAATATGTCATGCGTGAACTCTATGAGATTTCATCGGCTAAGTATCATTCCTCTGTAATGTTTTGTATCATTAGGAACACGCAACATTGTAAACAATTATGACCAGGGTTTTCTGACCTTTTCCCTAGGTCAGAGAGAATAAATGAATACTAAATAATGTATAGTAATAAAGATTGAAAATATATATACTTTTAAGAGTTTTATTATGTCAGCCATAGTTTTATACCAAAAATGAAAATAAACTGAAATACATTAAAAATACATTCATAAATTAACTATATTTATAACACTCATCGACTCTCTCCTGGCTAAAATATTACTTATCTATCTATTAGGCTCTGTTTCGCCTATTTTTTGCCTTTAGCCTCCTTCTGACACTTCCATTCGTTCTTATTCAGTGTAGTATCCACATAGTTTTCAGAATATCAAGTGTTATACCTATCTGATTCTTGGTCCTGCAAAGTTCATCTTCAGTACGCCTGCTTATGTGACATCTATCTCGATGTCAAGTTTGATTGAACACCCGTTTCTTGCCTATTACTCCTATACTTAACCAGAACTAGCTTAGACTTGAACGCATATGTCTAATTCGGCCTAAACACAGCCTTGGTACACAAATATCTATTTTACCGCTGGTTTCATTACAAAAAACTGGAGTAGAGGGTAAAATTATCTCTTGTCCAGTACACTCGTATAATACACTTGAGTATTAGCGTATATTATTTTTGATTGAAGACGTATACATTTAAAAATGTCGTTTACTTAAAAATAAACATTTAATTTTGATATTTTATTTAACTCGATCAAAACATTAAATTATTATTTTCCATGGCTTATACCGGACCTGTATGTACTCTAGTAGCCATGGAATAGGTGACAGTGTTGTCGTCAGTTGCCGCCACATATTCATTAAGTGACATACGTTTTATAAATTCATCGTGTTACAAATTTGTTGACATAAAGAGATAGAAATTTAAAGTGACGTCTTTTATTACTTCGAATGAAAAAAAGCGATAATGCAATTTTCTAACCTAAAAAAAATCGTGATTATATGTCAAACAAAATTGAGCTTGGCCTTAAATCAAACAAGCGCGTCAATACTCGCTTCAGATCGGTTTCAGATGCCGGATGGTCGACTGCTGTTATTTCACTCAGTAACCAAATTCAGCACGTGTTTTTTGAAATAGCCGCCAGATCCATGGTTTTCGGGTAGGTAAGTGTATTTTCGGCAACACACCATGTATTACTTTATATTTATTAAAGATTTCTTCACTTTTATATTTGTTTATTCATAATTAAAAACAATTTATAATTTAATAAGATGTATTACTTTTTGTAGAGAAGAAGAAGAAGATAGAATGTACGCTGACACGCTTCATGCGGGTTCGACATCACATACTTTGATTTTCTTTTACGGAGAATGGTCGCACTGCGCAGCTTTCTGAGTGCCTTTTAAAAGGAGATAGAAAACTCCGCCATTTTGAACCCTTATTACGTGTTGCCTACATCTTGGCGCAATATTTTTAATAGGTGCGTTTTAATCACATACTTTGATTACTATACGGGGCAAGAGAGAGGTCCGACACGCCCAACATAGGGTGCGGCCATTTTGAACCCTATGACACAGTTTATAGCTAAAGAATCAGATCGCTCACTCTGCGTCGGCACTTTTTATCTCAATGTTCCAGTTTATACACTGCGCAACTCAGATAATACAATATATGACAACCGTCTATAATAAAACAGCAGTCTTCTGCGTATCCTGAATTTGTATCCCTAGAGTGGATGTTATTTTGGAACTTTCAACTGGTCCGAGTGAGCTAACTGATTCTTCAGCAATAAATTGTGACTCCAAAAATAATATTCACTGACACTGACAGCAGCAAGCAGAATATCAGGTGCGTTTTAATAATACGCTTCTGCTTCCGGAATTGTCGGTTTAGTCCACTGATCTATATTATTTTACTGGATAGGATATAGGCTATATTTAACATACTAAAAATCCGTTCCACCAAGGAGACCGGAAGTGCAACACTGCTGGCCGATTTGGGCAAATTATGGTGGGATCACATAACTGAATTTTGCGATAATTTGACATACCTAACCTATAATTTGATTAGATTTTCTTCTTATTCTTCTTCTATTTCTTTTGCGGGCAATGTCCTTTGGGACAATTCACCCCTAATTTGATTTTTTTATGAAAGAAAATATAAAAATGGAAACGTGAAGCATATTGTGTCTTCACGAAAATAGTAATGCTATTCGATACTACCTAAATAAATAAAAAATACATCTCATCGTAACTTGTTGACACAATTAAATGACAAATGTGATGACAACTGGAAATAGAGGTTATGTTAAATAACATCCGGTCCGCCATATTATTTGCCCAAATCGGCCAATTTTTTTGAACGTTTTTTAGAGGGCTATATCCTATCCAGTAAAATAATACAGATCAGTGGTTTAGTCGTTTTAACCTGTCAGATTAAAACAAGAAAACCGACAATTACGAAGCAGAAGCGGATGATTAAAACGCACCTATTAAAAATATTGCGCCAAGATGTAGGCAACACGTAATAAGGGTTCAAAATGGCGGAGTTTTCTATCTCCTTTTAAAAGGCACTCAGAAAGCTGCGCAGTGCGACCATATTCCTCAGAGTAAGTAAGTAGTAAAGAGAGGACAGTAAACAATGTTTGTGTCGCCATGATAATATGGTCGAGAATTCTAATTAGAGAGAAATAGATTAATATCTCTATCTCTTTGTTTGTTTTTGTCAGTTTTACAAAGCTTTTCTCAGACAATTATTCCAGTGTTTAATTTAAATTTGTTCGTGTTGTGGTGTTAAAAGTGTTGATGTATCTACATTTACATACCCTTATTATCTACAGACTATTACTTTGATTTGTATTTTGCTTTTGTTCTGGTAGTTAAGGTTTTTTAACTTATTGATTGATAACTTTTTTGATTAAAAGTATTACGAAAAGTCATTCAAGTTTTCTTTTTCCGAAATAGTAGATAAAATAACAGTATCCACTGGAAAACATCAATAGGTTATGAGCCCAGGCTTACCGTATTGTTTAAATCTGTACCTAACGTTACAATAAGTAATATTTGTTCCGGCGCAAGTAGTTTCTTTTAAAAAGAACAATTATGGAAGTAACTAAAGTTCAGATTGGTTTGCTAGAAGGAAAAACAAACTGGAGTACATGGAAATATAAGTTGTATATTTTGCTACGTGGAATACCAGGTGCAACTGATGTAATAGAAGGCAAGCTAGTAAAACCAGCACCTTTACCTGCTCAGGCTACTGAAGATTACCGTAAAAACTATGATACACAGTTGGCGTATTTTACCAAAGCAGAAACCAACACACTCCTAGTACTTACAACAAATATGACAGAAGATACTCTTCAAAAAAATTATGAGGTTTAATACAGCACGAGAAGTGTGGTTAGAACTGCATAGGTTGTTCGACGGTAAAACAGAAGACAAAACTTACGATTTGTGTACAGAATTCTTCAGTTATAAAAGACAACAGAGCGATGATATAGCTACTCACACATCTAAGTTAAAAAACCTTTGGAATGAACTTCAACAAGAGATCGCTAAAGATAAATTAACGCTACAGAATCAGTGTACATGTGATTTACCCGAATTGTTACTTATTTGCAAAATACTTGGTACATTACCTGAAGAATATTTCTCCTTTAAGTCTAGCTGGTTACTGATGGCGAAATCCGAGAGATCTGTAGACAATCTCACAAATCAGTTATGCGCCTACGAAAAAGCATTATGTAACAAAAGCGATAGCAAAACCGAAGAAGTTCTAGCTATAGAAAGAAGTAAAGTCAACAAAAAGTTTAAGCCTAAGAAGAATCTGATTTGCCACTATTGCAAGCAAGCTGGTCATAGAGTTCGTCAATGTACCAAATGGAAGGCCGACGGACGTCCTCCAAAGCCCCAGACAAACAATAACAATAGAAGGGATCAAGACAAGGACATAAATTTAACACTAGTAGCACTTAGTTCTGAAGTTTTAAGTATAGAAAATGATCCAGACAACTGGTTTGTAGATAATGGTGCTACAAATCACATCACCAGTAGATATGATATCTTTCAAACATTTGAACACTTTGATTCTGGTTATACTGTTACCACAGCCAATGGTGACGCAATACAGGCAGTTGGCAGAGGATCAATAATAGTAAAAGCCACTGTATATGGCAAATCAGAACTTCTTAAACTAGCTAGTGTCTGGTATGTTCCTGGCATAAAGAAAAACCTTTTTTCTCTATTAGCTGCACAAGACAAACATCCCAACAGCGAGTTTCGTTCAAGAACAGAAGATTGCAAATTATTAATCGATGGAACAGTCAAATTAGTAGGTGTTCGAAATCGATTCGGAGGACTGTTTAAATTAGCTCTTCAAAACGTAGCTCCTGTAAACCAAGAAATAAACGAGTTGTCGGCTGGTAGCCTGTTGCAGCTATATCATGAAAGATTTGGACACCAAAATAAGAGACATGTAAAATCTCTTATCGATCGTGAATTAGATATAAAAGTACCACTAGATAGTGAATTATGTGAAGGATGCATTTATGGAAAAGCACATAGATTAAAATTTGGTACTCGAGAACGTGCAAAAGAAGCTGGTGAACTTGTTCATTCCGACGTATGTGGGCCTTTCATTGAATCGAAATCAGGAAATCGATATTTTGTGCTTTTCAAAGACGACTTCAGTAAATTTAGATACATCTACTTCATGAAAGAAAAATCTGAAGTTGTTGACAAACTAAAAATAATGTTAGCTGAAGCCAAAGTCCGAGGACACATAGTCAAAGAAATGCTCTGCGATAACGGAGGTGAATTTACCAGCAGAGAAGTTCGAGATGTCTTACAGCAGAATGGAATCAAGCAAAGGTTAGTCATGCCCTATACACCTGAGCAAAATGGGTGTTCTGAAAGAGAAAACCGCACTGTTGTAGAGACAGCAAGGGCTCTTATGCACGCTAGAGATAACATACCACAATTTCTTTGGGCTGAAATGATAAATACTGCCGCATATATCCTAAACAGATCAGGTGTCTCTAGTAAAAGTAACGAATCTCCCTTTGAAGTTTGGATGAAAAAGAAACCGAACCTGAAGCACTTAAGAGTTATAGGGTGTACCTGCTATGCACATATACCAAAACCACGTCGTAAGAAAATGGACAAGAAAGCTGTAAAAGGCATATTGCTCGGCTATGACAACGATGATGGATATCGCGTATGGTGTAAAGAAACTAAGCAACTCATAAGATCAAGAGATGTCATCTTCGAAGAACAACCTTTAGTCGGATTTAATGAATTCTCGAAGATCCGAAGAGAAACAGAAATTGAAGGTGTTGAAGATGAACAATCAAACTTAGAAAGTTGCTTCGAAAACGATGAAAACTCAATTACATTAAGCACCGAAGAAATAGAGGAAGACGATATAGACGTAGAAAGTTCAGAACAAAGACCTTTGATTGAAAAAGACAGTTGAGGAAGCGTGAAGAGATAAAACCACCAACCAGGTTTGAAAATTTTGTAATGGAGGCCTATGCAACATTTGTAGAATACAAAGAACCACCACAAAACTTTCAAGAAGCTATACAAAGCGATTTTAGTCATAAGTGGAAAGATGCAATGGACAAAGAGATAAGCTCCTTGTCAGAAAATGGCACTTGGGTTCTGCAAAATCTGCCTCATGGAAAAAAAGCCATTCCCTGTAAATGGGTTTACAAAATTAAAACAAACCCGAATGGTTCTGTCGAAAAATTCAAAGCCCGATTGGTGATAAAAGGATTCTCTCAGAAATACGGCGAAGACTACGATCAAACATTCAGTCCTGTTGCTAAATCGGGGACTATAAGAGCTCTTCTAAGTATTGCTGCGAGTGAACAAATGAGCCTAAGTCAGTTTGATGTCTCCACCGCATTTCTCTATGGACACTTAGAAGAAGAAGTGTACATGAAACAGCCGGAGGGATATCAAGATGGAACAAGTAAAGTATGTCGCCTTCAACGCAGCCTTTATGGACTCAAGCAGGCACCAAGATGTTGGAATAAGAGAATCGTAGACTTCCTTCTAAAACAACATTTTAAGCAATCTGATGCCGATCCATGCTTGTTTATCAAAAAAGAGGGGACAGATATTCTTCTCTTAGGTCTATATGTTGATGACGGACTTCTGGCAACCAGTAATAAAATTTTGGAAAAGGAATTTTATACGAATTTGGAGAAAGAATTCAAAATTACAGCGAAGACAGCTTCCTATTTTTTGGGGTTAGAAATTGACACTGACAAAAATGGTTCTATTCGTGTCAGTCAGACAGCTTACATAAAGAAAATTTTAGAACACTTTGGAATGCAAAACTGTAAAGCTGTGTCTACACCAATTGTCAAAGGAACTAACCAACCAGGGAAGGTAGATCAAAATGAAGAAGAAAAATTTCCTTATAGGCAAGCGGTTGGAGCCCTAATGTACCTTATGGTAGGAACTAGGCCAGATATAGCGTATGCCATCGGAATTGTATCAAGATCACTAGAAAAACCAACTCACAGTGACTGGATGCAAGTGAAGAGGATTTTTAGATATCTTAAAGGTACAATGGAACTTGGAATTACGTACACAGCTAATAGTAAGAAGAGATACCTACAAGGGTACAGTGATGCCGACTATGGAGGAGATGATCAAACAGGAAAGTCAACTACGGGTGTTGTCTGCAAGTATGCCAATGGTGCTATCTCCTGGCTAAGCCAAAAGCAGACATCTGTAGCTCTTTCTACAACAGAGGCAGAAATAGTAGCCGCCAGCGAAGGAGCCCGAGAACTAATTTGGCTAAAACGTCTTTATAACGAGATAATTGATCTGCAGTGTATTCCGGATCTACTAGTTGATAATGAAGCAGCTATTAAGTTAGCAAAAAATCCGGAATATCATAGAAGAACAAAACATATCCAAACAAGACATTTTTTTGTTCGAGAATTGGTAACCGAAGGCTCCATTAACGTAGAAAATGTTGATTCAGAACATCAGTTAGCTGATATGCTGACAAAACCTCTTTCAAGACCCAGGCTCGAATATTTAATGAAGAACATTGGCCTAATAATAGAAGATAATAAATTATTCAATGAGGGAAGGTGTTGATGTATCTACATTTACATACCCTTATTATCTACAGACTATTACTTTGATTTGTATTTTGCTTTTGTTCTGGTAGTTAAGGTTTTTTAACTTATTGATTGATAACTTTTTTGATTAAAAGTATTACGAAAAGTCATTCAAGTTTTCTTTTTCCGAAATAGTAGATAAAATAACAGTATCCACTGGAAAACATCAATAAAAAGTAATTGTTATTAATATTATATTCATAACAAAAAAGTCATATTTTGTTTTCACTTCATTAAAAATGCACCTACCTACCTTTTAAAACATTTTATTTTATATTCTATTTGGTCAACATTTTCGCATTTAAAATGACCCAGCGAAATTGTTTTACGGTACGCTACTGCTGAGAATTCTAAAACGAGTGAGAAAGCCTTCATTAGAAAGAGAGATACTGATTATATGATAGCGAGATTAATGTTGTATAACTTTATGCAGTGGTGGCCTATCTGCTATTATATTATCTAAGGACCATTCTTCGTATAGTAAAAGAAAATCAAAGTATGTGGTTTTAATCATCCGCTTCTGCTTCGGAATTGTTGGTTTTCTTGTTTTAATCTGATAGATTAAAACGACTAAACCGACAATTCCGGAAGCAGAGGCGGATGATTAAAACGCACCTGATATTTTGCTTGCTGCTGTCAGTGAATATTATTTTTGGAGTCACAGTTTATTGCTAAAGAATCAGTTAGCTCACTCGGGCCAGTTGAAAGTTTCAAAATAACATCCACTCCAGGGATACAAATTCAGGATACGCAGAAGACTGCTGCTTTATTATAAGGCGAGTTCGGTCAGTCAGGGGCTGGAGCGGGACAAATTTTAGGGTGCTTTTAAATGACATTTAAGCGTGTTAAACTGTCACTAATCGGACTAAACCGAACGCTAAAAGAGTCGTTTGGAGTTAAAAGTGTTAAAGGAGTTAAAGGAACGTGGCAAACCGAACGCAATGATAGGCGGTTGTCATATGTTGTATTATCCGTGCTGCGCAGTCACATACTTTGATTTTTGCGCAGTATATAAACTGGAACATTGAGATAAAAGTGCCGACGCAGAGTGAGCGATCTGATTCTTTAGCTCTAAACTGTGTCATAGGAATCAAAATGGCCGCGCCCTATGTTGGGCGTGTCGGACCTCTCTCTTGCTCCGTATAGTAATCAAAGTATGTGTTCGACATACACCACTGCTTATGCGAACCTACGAACATGACTACCAACATATAAACTATAACTAACCGTAGAACAACTAATCGTAGAACACTTAGAAGCATACCAAATAGAAGAGGGAGATCTATCTAACAAAGCTTATTCCAAATCCTACACTTCCTTGACAAACTAGGATTGGAATTTCCTTACTGTATTAGCAACAAGGAGGCACAATAGATCTTTTAGGTCGCAGTGTATTAACACCCGATTTACAACATAACGTAAGAATTTTAATAGATTTTGTCGATTTTAGACTCTTGAACATAAAAGTGGAGAAGAATAAGTAATCAAAGGCTTAAAGTATAATTTATAACCACCGTAACGTAACTTAACTTAACGCTGTAGAAACTTAACCTAACATATAAAAATAAAGTATATTTATAAACGTCCGTAACGTAAGAGTTGAGCATGCGTGTTGATTTCAGAGATTATTAAATTACTGACAACCTTATGAAATAAACAAGTGTAAACTATGTACCTAACCTCTAAATAAAACTTATAAATTATAATTTTGCTATATAGAAAGAATATTTTAACTACTTTAAAAGCAATAATATAAAAATATAATAAAACAATAGTTTACCGAAGATGTTGATTGTTTTTGAGCAATAATGAGAATTTAATCTTTCCTAGCAAACTAGTTTTGTGTCTTATTTCAGTTCTAGACTTGATATTTATAGGTATATGCATCAACACTCATATCTCATAAATAGTTTATTCCCAATAACATAAACACAAATCATTCATGATAATGTATGTCCATCAAAAAGGAGAATGATAGTTTACAAATGGTATTTGTCTAATCATTTATAAAAAAAAATAAAAAGAATAATTGACAGTTATCACATGCTGAACTCAGAATTATCTCATTGGCTAACCGTAAGGTCTTAAGTTAAGTTGTTAAGTTAAAAGTTGGCGAACTTTCTACGGTACGTTAAGTTCTTAAGTTACGTTACGAACAGTATAAATAAGTATACGTAAATTCAATATTTCAACTTCTTACGTTAAGTTCTTAAGTTACGTTACGGCGGTTATAAATTAAGCTTAAAGGTTAATGGAAGCAATAAAACAAGATTTTGTTTTTGTTTCTATAGACATTGCAGTAATTCTAAGATCTTTAGATTTAATAAAAATCCGTATATACAAGTACCTTCTATATACAGTTACAATACAAAATTTTGGTATACATATCCTTTTAAAAACTGTACAAAAATATACAAAGATTAAAAACAAACATAAAAATTTTATGGGTAAAGTAATAAAATAATTAAATAAATAGGTGTAAATTAAATCATAAATAGGTGTAACAATAAATCTTAAATAGGTGTAAAACTAAATCATAAATAGTAAAACTAAATCATAAATAGTAAAACTACAGAAGAAAGGACAATTTGTTGTTCTTCTTCTGTGTTAGAACTAAATCATAAATAAATTTAAAACTAAATAATACTTTGTGAATGTAATTTAAGTGTTTTCATTACTCGCTGTCTTCACAAATTCATTTTATTTTAAATTTAAATTTAATTTCTGTATAGGTCTTTATTATTTCTTTAGGGTTATTCTATTAGGTAAGTATCAAAAGCTTAAATTTAAGCACTGTTATACAAGCAAAAGTTAAATACCAAAAAACCTTGGATTTAGCAGCTAATGAATTAATGTTTCCCCCTAATGTTTGGGATGTTGGATGAGTTTTTGATCTGTAGCTACAATGTACCTTTTCTTTCTTCTCATATTCTTGAAATTCTGGGAGTTTTACAATATGATCATCATTCTAAAAATAAAAATAACGAACATATTTAATAACAATAAATAATAGTAAATTTTGGCAAAAGTATCCAAATATAACCAATGAATAATTTTTATCTGTAAACTTTTTTCACTTCTTTCATGTTGAAATGTTTCAATTCAGTTTTTGGCAAACAAAAAGTCACTTTCAACGAGTAACTAGGTTCGTATTGCATATGCAGAAATGAACAAGTAATAGAAATAAAAAATAAAAAAACCGACTTCAAAAACATGCAGATGCCATCACCACATCTTAACCAAATTTATATGGGGCCACCCCTGAGGTACCCCCGTACTAACAAAAAAAGAATATTATAAATCGGACAAGACACTCCTGAAAGTTTGGGTACATACTCAAGCATCTTCCAGTTGCAAGTTACTTTGGCATTGAATTCGTTAAAATGCCTTATTGTCATAACTGCAGTGTTTTTTGGCATGACTAGTAAATAAATAATATCTCTCATAATATAAAATATGTATAAAATAATTAAGATGTATTGAAGATTGTAGCTTTAGCTACTACTTTGGTAAGAAAATACTTACCATCGCTAAACTATCTGTTCTTTTTCTGCAAAAAGTGAAGTGTAATCCTTTATAAAAAAACTTTTCCATAGTTTTGGTAAACATTGTATCATTGTAAGGCATGTTATGTAGATGTTCTGTAAATGTCAAGTTTCTAAATTCTTGCGGTTCTTTAATAACTAACTTATCGAAAATGTTTTCCTTTTCATCTTCATCTATGAGTTGGTTTTTTGCGTTTTTAAGAGATACTGTAACTTTTGCATTTTTTTCCGAAGAAATTTCCTCAATAGATTTGTTATTAAAAGATTTAGAGATTGCCATGGTGTTTGTAGTTTTACTGTCAACTCTAAAAGTAAAAAAATAATAAAATAATATGAACATATTGTTTATTTACATTTTAAAAGTTTGAAAATGGCTCTTATATTCATATAGAAATTCATTCTTCAAATAGTTGGAACAATTATTTGTTCTACTGACAAAGAACTTATACAGGGTGTTAGTTTATTCGACTGACACCAAGAGTTCTTGTTAATTGATGAATTTTAATATAGGTACATGAACCCTTAAATAGATTAGTTACCGAGATAGTTTTAAATTAAAATTAAAAATATGCCAAAAATCAAAACCATCATTATTAAGCTATTGCATAACTTTTATCGCGGGCTTTGAACGCGGCGACCGAATCAAGAAATTCCATAACGAAAATAAACCTAACACCCCCACTCCGACCGGCACAGCGGTGCGGCGTTGAAAGCCGTGGAAGGTTTTATCCGACCATATTCGTATTAGTATGAAGCGGAGTTAAATATACTGCGGACTGAAACGTTTATGCAATACAAGAACTAGAAGAGCTTTCTCTGGCTTCTAATAAATTGGTATCACAAATGTTCCCGGCTGGCGTAAATATTAGATATTAATTTTGTTTTACAAGATTTATAAAATATTAATTTTTATTTTATCAGTGTTAACTATTTCATTATTAAGCTATTGCATAGATTTTATCGCGGGCTTTGAGCGCGGCGACCGAATCAAGAAATTCCGTAACGAAAATAAACCTAACGCCTTCGAAAAATCGAAAAAGAAATTCCGTAGCGAAAATAAACCTAACACCCCCCACTCCGACCGGCACAGCGGAACGTCGTGGAAAGCCGTGCATCGTCTAACGTCATTTCAGTTCGGCAGACTTCGGCACGGTGTTTGTGTGCGTGCGACTAGACGTATGCGTGTAGACTAGCTGCTAACTGCTCATAACTGATTCTATCTCTTTTAGACACAATTTCGGAAAAATTGAATTTGAAAATGAATAATGATCCACAACAAAATATGGGACCACCATTGACGCAGTATTTTCCAGATATTTAGAGGATATCAAGTCTCAAACTTATGTTTCTTATTTCAGTTACCATAAACCTATAGTTTCAATGATAAAAATTCCTGAATAACCTACCTGTATTGTAAGATAATAAAAATATTTTAAACAATATTAACTTCTCATTTATTCAATAAACGAAAAGAATCTGTTTTCTTATCGGTCACCACGCTCAAAAAGTGTAACTTGAATTAATATCAAAGAAAAAAAAATACTGCATAAAATAAATAAATAAATAAATAATTATAATTGCATAAGTTGATAAAAAATGCTATGCAATAGCTTTACCGCGGCAGTCCCCGAGTGCCACACGTACTTTTTTTTTTATTTGATATACCAATATCTTGTAAAATACACGAACTATTAAAAATTTTAAACGTTTCTACTAGATTAGAATTTATAAGTATTGGGCCGTTATAAATTATCTAAGTACATATAGACTTTTGTTTACGAACAAATTTCTGCAACGCCGTTCATTTTAGCTCTATAAACGGTTCTTATTTTTTTGACTAAAAATAAACAGAAAATTAAACAAAAATAATAATAACAAAAATGTTTCTTCAAGTGCCGTAAGAATAGGGAAAAAACATTGATAGCGCGCCACTGGTTAAATTTTTCAAAAGTTGGTTTATGTCAAAATATTAGTTTCTTCAAGAGCATATTGGTTACCAAATGTGAAAAAAGTCGTTTTTGATTTATGGCAAATTTTGATTTCAAACTTTTGACAGCCCATATCTCGGTAACTAACCCCTTTACGGGTACATGTTCCTATATCAAAATTCATCAATAATTAACGAGAACTCTCGGATATATCGTTGTCGGTCAAATATATACTAACACACTGTATAAAAAACTATAGATTTTTCTGTATCTATTTACCTAACATAAAAAAAAGAAGATATTCTAATAAGCACCTTTATATGATCTGATTTATTACTTACTTTCCTTCTAGAAGGACTTTCTCGATTTCACCCATATTTTTTTCGTAAAATTCTTTAATTCCCAAATTCTCAAAAAAGGTTTTTACTGGAGGCATGGAATAACATCCAGCTAACGGCGTCCTTGGGTAGTGTAATATAAATGCAAGGCACATTTCTTCCTGCGTAGAATATCCTCCCAGTGTCGGCTTGTTCCGATTTAAAGTTGAATATGTGCATTCAGTGATAAGGCCATCTCCTGGTAGAATAGGGATGTCTTGGGATAGAACACGGGATTGCTGGTAGTTGAAATCGTAATGATTATCCTTGAAACAATAATTCTAGTGAAAATATCTATAGGAGCATTTAAGTGTATACTTATTCTACATCCCAATAATGGGTAAGACCGTAATTAGGGAGTCATGTAGCGCACGGCAGCGCCAATGTTAGTCACCTGCTAACTTATATTAAAAAAAGTTATTCGATTATTCACAACAGATTTTAATAAAAACGAAAAATGATAGTTTCACTATCTAATTTCCTCCCAAACGCAAGAGATGCAGCATATTCCAAACTGTAAAAACATTTTTCTTTTTTTTTTAAGTTTAAACTATTATTTGAGTTAGTATAGTCTTCTGGTATAGAACATTAAGAAAGTTAATGTTCTAACATATATTCTGCAAATCAAGAATTTCCATATTTCTTTGAATAAACTGAATTAATTAAAAAAAAAAGGATTAGCATCTTGCTTGGAAGTATATGCCAAAAATGGCGTAAGTTAAAAAAAATAAATTTCCTACATGAAGATCAGCCAATAAAAAACTAAGATATAAAATTTAGGGCCAATTGTTTTTAATAATTGCTTGACTTAATTAATATACTAAAAACTTTTTCACATTTTACTTATTTATTAGAAGTTATTTAAAATTAATTTACCTCAGCTAATGGTGTTAGCTCTTTTAAACCTCTAACGTGCCTTAACTTCATTTTTCTAGCTGCCAAGTGTGAATGTAACATCACAGAAACAACATTGATGCCCTCTTTAGGAATAACCTATAAAAAAAGTGAATGTTTAATTTGTAATCGACTCTTTAATTGGACGGTTACTAAAGTTTCTAATTAGTTTTTAGAAGTTAATTAGATTTTGAAAAAATCAAATGAATATTCTCAATATAAATATTCGTTATTTTATATCCTACAAGCAAATAGGTATATTTTTGGGACGCCAGATGTTATTTCTAGCGTTTTCTTAAAAATACTAATGACTAAACAAATTCTAGAGACGCCAAATTGGTGGTTCTCGCCCTATCATCACTGAGACCACAACAGCAAACTCGTGTTATTACAGAAAAAAGAAACGCTTTGTTTTTGAAAGACAGACGTTGTGAAATTCTGAGGCATTAAATTTTTAGTTTTTTAAAGCATTGTCTTTACTTAGACTAAACCACATCGTGAATCTTCACATAAGAGCCCTGGTTTTTAAAAACTATTCCATGTCGCAAATTTTTTGCGATTTATGAAAATATTAATATTGGCCCTTTTATCTCTTAAGCCTATATACATGTAAAAATATTTGTGCCTTGCCAGGCAGCAAACTAAAGTCACTATGACATCTTATTTTTGTTATACCCAACGTCACTTATCCTCTGAAAACTAACGTGATAATCAGAGATAAGCACATATCTTGATTACTATACGGTGCAAGAGAGAGGTCCGACACGCCCAACATAGGGCGCGGCTATTTTGATTCCTATGCCACAGTTTATAACTAAAGAATCAGATCGCTCACTCTGCGTCGGCACTTTTGATCTCAATGTTCTAGTTTATACATTGCGCAACTCGGATAATACAATATATGACAACCGCCTATAATAAAACAGCAGTCTTCTGCATATCCTGAATTTGTATCCCTGGAGTGGATGTTATTTTGGAACTTTCAACTGGTCCGAGTGAGCTAACTGATTCTTTAGCAATAAACTGTGACTCCAAAATTAATATTCACTGACACTGACAGCAGCAAGCAAAATATCAGGTGCGTTTTAACCATCCGCTTCTGCTTCCGGAATTGTCGGTTTAGTCGTTTTAACCTGTCAGATTAAAACAAGAAAACCGACAATTCCGAAGCAGAAGCGGATGATTAAAACGCACATATTAAAAATATTGCGCCAAGATGTATGCAACACGTAATAAGGGATCAAAATGGCGGAGTTTTCTATCTCCTTTTAAAAGGCACTCAGAAAGCTGCGCAGTGCGACCATTATCCGTATAGTAAAAGAAAATCAAAGTATGTGGAGATAAGGGACATAGTGATCGACGTCAATTTATCACACCCCAAATGACGTTTTTACCACGTCTTAATATGACGTTGTTTTTATGTCATCTTTGTCGTTATTTAAATGTTTCCTTTAGGGTATTCTTACCCTGTCTCCCGCAGTAGCCTGAAGCTGTTGTAGGAAACGTATAAATTAAAAAAAGAAGTGTAATGTCACCTATCACCCTACAGTATGCTGCGGTCGTCATAAGTTAAAGTACGAGTAAAAGAAGAAGATAAAAAAGTTTAGAAATATCCAGAAATGTCATCCCCTTTCAAGAATTATCTGGACGGTTCAAGAAAGAAAGTTCTAGAAGGTTTAAGCGAGCTATATAAGTCGATGATCCTGACGTCAGAGTTTCAGTTTTATGATAGACTTTCTAAGTTCATGTTGTCAGTTGTATATTTGAATTGTAAAATTTGAGTTGAAATAAATTGAGTTACCAAAAACCAGCGTAACATTTGTGACAGCGGTGGGATTTAAAATAAAAGTTCATGGTAAATCCTAGATCTACTGAATACGAAACAGGCATGGATACTGCAGGACCTCCAACATGGTTTTTAAAATGGAAGAGAAGAAGGAAAAGCTCAGGAAGAAAGAAGAGGAGGAAAAGAAAATGCAAGAAGAGGAGAAGAAAAGGCGCAGAAAGGAAGAAGGGGAGGAAAAAGAAAGGCACAGGAAGGAAGAAGATGAAAAGGAAATGCACAGGAAGAAAAAAGAGGAGAAAAAGAAAAGGCGCAGGAACATAGAAGGAGAAGAGGAAACGGAAAGGCGCAAGAAGGAAGAAAAAGAGGAAAAGGAAGGCGTAGGAAGAAGGAAGAGAAGGAAAAATAAAGGTGTAGGAAGAATGAGGAAAAAGAGAAGGAAGACAGGCGTAGAAAAGTTGAGGTAGAAATTATGAATAGTTTGCTGCAAACTCAAGAAAACCTTAAGCAAGAGGTAGGCCAGCTAAACAGTCGAGTAGATCTCTTAGCATGACAACAAGGTAATTTAAAAACTAATTTAGAAGAGCAGCAAGAAGATCTAAAAACTAATTTAGAGAATTTGAAAATAAAAGCTAATTTAGAGCAACAGCAAGAGAATTTGAAAGCTAATTTAGAACAACAAGAACAGAGTAGAGTTGTAAAGGCAAATAAGAACTTAAATGGCTGAGTTAGAGAGAATAATTCGTTGCCAACCTTGAGTAAGCAACATTGAAGCTGCGAACACGCCCTGATCTTTATTTATGACCGACCCAAGCCATATACGAACCCCAGTTTCACAAAACCATAGTAGCAAGACCCTTAAGTTTGACGGTCAGACAACATGAGAAACATATCGACAACAACTTGAAGCTGCAACTAGAGTCAATGGCTGGGCCGAGAAAGATATGGCGGCTTCATTGATTGTGTATATGCAAGGACAGGCAGCAACCGTTTTATAGTTACTTCCACAAGAAGAACCCAGTTATTCTTCTCTCGTCCAAGCTTTAGAGACAAGATATGGCCAGCAGCATATAAAACAGGTATTCCAAAAGTTCGTACACAATGAAAATCTACAAAAAATTGAAGCCGATATAAAAAGATTACTAAATTTGGCCTATCCACAGGCGCCCAAAGATTTCTTAAAACAAATCGATATACAGGCCTTCATTGATGGACTACAGGATCTAGAAATGCAGCAGGCTTTTTGGCTACAACACCACAGGACGTTAAGTGAGATACTGATTGAAGCCCAGGAATACGAAGCATCAAAATATATCTAGATCTTCTCGCGCATTATTGAGAGAAATTAGATTTGATCAAAGTGAAAAAGGCAACTAATACTATTTCTCAACGTACCCTCTCACAAATCTTAAATATCCTGCAAAATATGCAACGAAATAGCCAAAATGAGAGCAGAAGATGCTTAAATTGCGGAAGAATCGGTCACCTTCAAAGAACCTGTCGAAGCAGGGCTCGTTGTATAAATCGAGAATCGGGGAATGATTTCAGAAATTCACCTAAATCAACCTCTCGAAGCCCGTCACGAAGTCCAACATTAAATAATTACAGCAGATATGCCTCCCGGAGAAGCCGGTCATCCACACAATGAATGCTAGCAAGACCACTAAGCCACCCACGTTTGACGGTTAGACAACATGAGAAACGTCAGAGTTTCAGTTTTATGATAGACGTTACACCTTCATGATATCCTAGTAGAACAAAATTATGGACGTTTTATTGGAGGTTATTCTGTCGCGATATGTTAGAACTGTACAGAATTTCATCAAAATGGCTCTTGTGCTAGCGCTCCCTCGATGATTAAGTATAAATTTGTATTTACCTACATAAAGTTTTATTTATTTTTAAATTAATTTGGGTACACTGCTAAATCTAAATTAATATTGTTATATTCTCTAAAATAATGATAGATCGTAAGTAAATGTTAAACAAAAATAATAAAACTCGTATATCTATTTTTTAAAATAAATATTCGGTTCCTACTTAATCGACTATGGGTCCATCTATTAGTAAATAGAGAAATTACGTTCGTTATTCAGTTTCGACAACCGTTCGACGGTTCGGTAGAAGACGAGAAAATTATCAAAGACATGACTTGGACGCGACGGAGCTTGCTGCCATCTATTGATACTATCCATAGCCCTCCAAGATAATTTGCATTGGGATTGTTCTACTAGGTTATCTAAATACAATGGTTGAATTGTAAAAGTTGAGTTAAATTAAATTGAGTTACCAAAAACCAGTTTAACAATACAAATAGGCACTTACTATATCCTGGATGATGAATCTTTTTGTCACGTGGTGTATCATAAAATCCCCATGCATTTTAAGCGCTAAATTTAAAAGTTCTTAATTTTCTCTTAATGAACATATGGCATACATAAAATTTAAATAAGAAACAGCATTGAAGTTAAATCCCTCGTTAAATCCTGTTTTAGTGTAAATTTATACCTATGTATTAAAAGCTTAATAATAGGTACCTACTAAGGGGTGGGTGGCTCAGTGGTAGAGTCTCTGCCTGTCGATTCAAAGGTCCCAGGTTCGAATCCCACCGTTGGCCGGGATTTTTTTATTTAATTTAATTATTTAAAATTAATTCTGATGCCTTGGTAGGATTCCCCACTCGACCATTCACTGTTGGGTTCTAATTAACAGTACTATTCCCAAAGTGGCGCTGGGAAACAGTAACAAAGCCTACACAGAACACGAGGCTAATGGCCTTGGTAGTCGATACCGATGACACAAATTAAAAAAAAAATAGGTAACTACTTGTTAATAGACTTATGAATGTTAAAAATAGGTACTTGTTTAGGTCATTTAATTTAACATGAATAAAATGTATAGAAATACGTTTGTTATAAACCTTAATGTAATAATGATAATAAATTTACGTCATATGCACGTCGAATTTGTGAGATTAAAAAGACGTTAAAGAAGAGACGTCATATTCGCCTCATTTTTTAATAAAATTACATCGATGGCCAAGAACTACCAAAAAATGTCGTCAGTATGGCGTCAGTCTGTTGCGTTTTAGTCCTCAAATCTGTCTATGTAAAAATATTTGGCCCCTTTACTAGCCTTCCAATGTAAAAATATTTAGGCCCTTTGCCCCTTACGCCTACCCATGTAATAATATTTGGCCCATTTATACCTTATTAAGCCTGTCCATGTTAAAATATTTGATCCCTTTATTTCTTTTAAGCCTTACGCCTACCCATGTAATAATATTTGGCCCATTTATACCTTATTAAGCCTGTCCATATTAAAATATTTGATCCCTTTATTTCTTTTAAGCCAGCCCATATCAAAATATTTGATTCCTTTACCACTTTCGTCTCTACCTATATCTAAAAATATTTGAACTCTTTAAGTCAACCTAAGTAAAAATATTTGACCCCTTTACTGTCTACGTCTGCCTTTTTATCTCTTAAGCTCGCCTGTACAAAAGTATTTGGGCTCTTTATCCCTTATGCTTGCGCATGAAAAAATAATATTTGGAACCTTTATCACTTTGATCCTTCTGTTAAAAATCGTGCAAAAATCATCTTTAAAACAATTATTTTCACTTATATATTGCTTTTACGTACAATAAATAAAAATCTCTAAACGACGTTAAAAAAACTTTAAATAATTTATTTGATGTTTAGGAATATTGAAAAAAATATCTGTTTTCGCAGTCGACAAGCATGGACATCCATATAGTGAAATTAATATATTTGTTGCAGTATATAAAATAAGCTCCATAATAAATGCATTGTATTTTAAAAATATATTTAAAGCACTAAAGTTGAAAATTCTGAAAATGAATAGGGTTCTCAGAAGAAATTAACAAAGAAACTCGAAAATGCGAGTCAGTAGGAGCTTCCCTTCTAGAGTTATCGTGTCGGTGTATATACGCACAGAGGTACCTACATTTTTGGGTGTTTTTATCGTTTTTGTGGATGGATTTAAAATGATAGGAAAGGCGGCACGAATGCAATCCCAACAAACATTTTGTGTATGGGAATAAAAGGCTCACTAATTTTTCCCTTTCAATTATAATGATGGCCATTTAACTTTTAGAATGAAAATGCCGGCATATATGGGTCACTACGGCAGACAGCCGGGCCAAAATCACCATGAAATGCAGTTAATAGGCCTCCATTTTCCCTTTAATGTGCCAGGCACATGACCAGACAGGCGGTTCGATAATATATCTTTGACCAGTATAGAATTATTCATAAAATACTGAATAGTGAATACCAGCAATCCGATACTGGCCGCATATTACATGTCCACTCGTTTAGTATGTAGCAAGCGATCATCGGTGTCTCCGCCTATGAAAGCGGGACAGCTCTTCTGGACTGTTGGGGTTGGGTCTGCGGCAGTTAAAAGCCTTTTGACTTTTACCACCGAAAGACGAAAAAGTAGGATTTTCTTTTAATCGTCGCATTCATCTTCCCTTCAATTACAGCATAAGGCCAGAAGTATCCCGGCAATTCATTGTTTGTTGCGATACTTGTGGCCCCGTGATAAAATATAGGGTAATATCTTTATGATTTGTAGAAACAATCATTTGAACGGTAAAATGGGCGTAGTAATAGGTGATAAATTGTAAAGTTATTAAATTAATTTGTTAAACTTACCTCTCTAGTACACTCGATGCTGCAGTATCCTGCAGTCTTGTATTCATTCTGATAAGGAGGAATAAAATGTAACGTAGAAGGGGCCACTCCCGTTATTAAAATTCCTGCTTCATTTTCTCGAAGTTCACTAGTATAATGAAGTCTTAAACCGAAAGTGTCAGATGCGCTTTTCTTAGTCGGATTGTCAAAATGAACTTCGAGCATATAGAAAGAGTCCCTTTTTTCTGCAAGTGGCAGTCCAACATGTGAAGGAAAATTTTCTCCTAAAACAAATATCTTATTATAATTAAGAACGTGACTAATAAACTAAAGTAAATATATCACCCACAATTAAAATAAAAGATACATTTTTAGATAAAAGAAGTAGGAAAAATGTCAGTAGTCAGTGATCAGTCCCAGTGAGTAATAGAGAGTAATTTCAGGGTAGTTATTATTTAAATTATATAAAATTATTATTTATACCTTTATCATTGGGTAGTTATTTAGAGTTAAAAACAAATTAATTACCTACAATAAATTATAATATATTTAATTTTTTCTTTAATTTTCAATTCTCATTTGAAACTGTAAATGTTTTTTTTTTAATTTGGTGTTATCGGCATCGACTACTAAGGTCATTAGCCTCGTGTTTTGTGTACGCTTTGTTACTGTTTTCCAGCGCCACTTTAGGAACAGCACTGTTAATTAGAACCCAACAGTGAATGGTCGAGTGGTGAATCCTACCAAGGCATCAGAATTAATTTTAAATAATTAAATTCTGTAAATGTTAAATACATTTTTGTGTGTGTTTAGTTTTATTATTTTAAATTTAAGAAAATTAAAAATTAAAAAGTGTGTTATCGAAAAAAGCACGATAGAAGTAAAATACTCTAAATGGGACTTCAAGTGGAACTAGGCTGTCGAGAGATATGATTCACTCATCATGTTTTTCATGCCATGGCGAGACATAATTTATTTATTTTTATTTATTTATTTTTATTTATTTTTATTTATTTTTATTTATTTTTATTTATTTTTATTTATTTTTATTTATTTTTATTTATTTTTATTTATTTTTATTTATTTTTATTTATTTTTATTTATTTTTATTTATTTTTATTTATTTTTATTTATTTTTATTTATTTTTATTTATTTTTATTTATTTTTATTTATTTTTTATTTATTTTTATTTATTTTTTATTTATTTTTATTTATTTTTATTTATTTTTATTTATTTTTATTTATTTTTATTTATTTTTATTTATTTTTATTTATTTTTATTTATTTTTATTTATTTTTATTTATTTTTTATTTATTTTTATTTATTTTTATTTATTTTTATTTATTTTTATTTATTTTTATTTATTTTTATTTATTTTTATTTATTTTTATTTATTTTTATTTATTTTTATTTATTTTTATTTATTTTTATTTATTTTTATTTATTTTTATTTATTTTTATTTATTTTTATTTATTTTTATTTATTTTTATTTATTTTTATTTATTTTTATTAATTTTTATTTATTTTTATTTATTTTTATTTATTTTTATTTATTTTTATTTATTTTTATTTATTTTTATTTATTTTTATTTATTTTTATTTATTTTTTTTTATTTTTATTTATTTTTATTTATTTTTATTTATTTTTATTTATTTTTATTTATTTTTATTTATTTTTATTTATTTTTATTTATTTTTATTTATTTTTATTTATTTTTATTTATTTTTATTTATTTTTATTTATTTTTATTTATTTTTATTTATTTTTATTTATTTTTATTTATTTTTATTTATTTTTATTTATTTTTATTTATTTTTATTTATTTTTATTTATTTTTATTTATTTTTATTTATTTTTATTTATTTTTATTTATTTTTATTTATTTTTATTTATTTTTATTTATTTTTATTTATTTTTATTTATTTTTATTTATTTTTATTTATTTTTATTTATTTTTATTTTTTATTTATTTTTATTTATTTTTATTTATTTTTATTTATTTTTATTTATTTTTATTTATTTTTATTTATTTTTATTTATTTTTATTTATTTTTATTTATTTTTATTTATTTTTATTTATTTTTATTTATTTTTATTTATTTTTATTTATTTTTATTTATTTATTTTTTATTTATTTTTATTTATTTTTATTTATTTTTATTTATTTTTATTTATTTTTATTTATTTTTATTTATTTTTATTTATTTTTATTTATTTTTATTTATTTTTATTTATTTTTATTTATTTTTATTTATTTTTATTTATTTTTATTTATTTTTATTTATTTTTATTTATTTTTATTTATTTTTATTTATTTTTATTTATTTTTATTTATTTTTATTTATTTTTATTTATTTTTATTTATTTTTATTTATTTTTATTTATTTTTATTTATTTTTATTTATTTTTATTTATTTTTATTTATTTTTATTTATTTTTATTTATTTTTATTTATTTTTATTTATTTTTATTTATTTTTATTTATTTTTATTTATTTTTATTTATTTTTATTTATTTTTATTTATTTTTATTTATTTTTATTTATTTTTATTTATTTTTATTTATTTTTATTTATTTTTATTTATTTTTATTTATTTTTATTTTTTTTTTTATTTATTTTTATTTATTTTTATTTATTTTTATTTATTTTTATTTATTTTTATTTATTTTTATTTATTTTTATTTATTTTTATTTATTTTTATTTATTTTTATTTATTTTTATTTATTTTTATTTATTTTTATTTATTTTTATTTATTTTTATTTATTTTTATTTATTTTTATTTATTTATTTTTATTTATTTTTATTTATTTATTTTGGCACCGACGATGCACGAACGACAATGGTACAGTCGGAATGAGACTCCTAGGCTATCGAGGTGTTGGAACATCAAAATATGTCGTTGTTGAGATATCAGGACATTTAGATATGTCGTTGCAAGGGACATCTGAGTATTTCACTCACAATTCACTCCTCATATTTTTCATGCCGGAGCAAGCGAGAAGTGTACACATTATATTTTATATGCCAGAGCGAGTCGTAAGAAGTGTTTTACTTTAATATATATCTCTACTTTTAGATTTATCTTACCTTTAGATCCAATGGCCCAAGATACTAAAGGTGTTAAACACTTATCCCACAAAGTTGCTCTATTCGAATGACATAACTTTCCATCCTCTTTGGCAAATTGTTCCCAAATAGCTAGATCCTCGTCATCATCTAATTCACATTCATGCATGACAATATGGTGCACCATACTTGAATAGTGTTCTCCAATAAGTGGTTCAAATCCAATTATATGATGCTTGGAGTTTAACGTGGGAGCTTTAAATACTTTACACCAATACAATGTTGTCATTTCTTGTGGGATATTGAACTAGAAATGTAGGAACTGTATTTTATATTTATACTAAGAATAAGTTATCTAAGTAGGTACTTCTTTTCCTATAGATTTCAGATTTCACAAAATATATCAGATGGTAATTTATTGAATCTCGTTTATTTATATTTGTGGATATTTTTCAATGAATGTGAAATTAACAACTGTTATAGTTATCCTGTAAAGTGTTTTATTTATTTATTTAAAAAATTCTTACGTTTTCGATCACCACATCCCAGTGACTAGAATGACCTAAATTCATTTTTGGTACAGGTGGGGGACTTAACAGATGAAGGCTCTGTGATCCTCTTTGATTGCCATGATACACCATTTCGCCACCTATTTGAGGATCATGTTCATGCAAGGCCCATATTACTCGAACTGTATCACTCTGGAATAAAAAAAAGTATTGTAGTAATTTCTTGGAGGTCGTTTATTTAACTGTCAATTTAATACAATTAATGGTTACTTAAAACTGAACCTTGGCCAATAGGGATACTGATGAGTACATAATTCTTGTGGATTACTGTTCTAGTATTTATAGTTGTTTGTATTAAACAATAAGTCAACTGTAATGGGACCCAGAGACAAGATAAAAAAGGATGTCATTACGACGCATCTCGATAATAAGGCACACGGATATAGAATTAAAAATATTGCTAAGAACTTACTGTATTACTGTATCAGAATATAGTAATACATTTTTTTATCTTTCTCTACCTTGTGAGATGAACCGATAAAGGAGAACTGGACTATTGCATCGACGGCAATGAATTCAAAGAGTGAGGAATAAATTTAGAAAGTATGAAGAGCCAATGTCGGCGTTATATGTGGTTAATTATATGTTAATTAGGTTATTTTAAACATTAAATGTCTGATAGGAACATTATCAAAATCGAAATCCTTGAATAACATTTCAATTCCTATGATTAATTATATCAATTAATAAATGTAATAAATCTTTCTTCAAAGCGTAAACAAATCATGAAAGGAGGGTTTTGATAGGAAAATTTGGACGGTCTCTGACAAAAATTTAAATCTTTTAAATGCTTAGAAACGAGTAATGTAAATAAATTCAATGTAGCAACGTTTCCCCACATAACATCAATGTTCTATGAATATACCAAGAACGGTCTGTTTAAGTTCTTTTTAGTATATCCTTTTAGAATGTTCTTAGAACATACCTAGAATATTCTTTGAAAGTATATTCTAGAAAGTATATACTGAGTACGTGCCTTAAAAGTATATTCCAAAAAGTATATACTGAGCACGTGCTATAACAGGACATTCTTAGAATATACTAAAAGTCATATACCCACCATGTACCTCATATTCTGAAAATGTTATAAATGCTTGCAGGTAAAAATTAACACCAAATACATGTAAAAACAAATTTATATACATATCTATATGGATTTTTCCCAGATGCCGATCTAATAATTCGCTACCAAACGCACTAATGTTGAATGTTTAGGCCAAAAAACATTCTCAAACTAAAATAGAAGAAAAGAAGAATAACATAACCTACAATTCCTACAAATTTTTTTGATCTCGTTTGGTTGTACGAGGTAAGTCAATTAATAAAAATTAATTGCATCGTATGTTCTATATGAAAATAAACAAATTTTACTATATTTATAGTTTTTAGGACCTATAAGTGACGTTAGAATACAGGATATCCCAAATATTAATTGCCAGTATGAATTTATTAATATAGTTAATACTAATGGTGGATTGAAACTAAAATACAGTGTTACCAGAATTACATACACACTTTCTATGAAAAAAATCCTGTAAGGCCAGATATTGACCTGGAAGAACTAGAAAAGTTTTCTAAAGGAGGACGACAACTACAAAATGGTGGTAATTAACAAAAATATATTTAAACTTTCAGTAAACATCATAATCATTTATGTAACTCTTGTTTTTGTTAGTGGAATGCCATGTACAATTTTTAATGTTTTATGTTCGACAAAAATATTTAAAATATTCCATTAGCTATGTACACTTAATCTGTATATGTACCAAGTTTGTTAATTTTTTTATTTTTTAGGTTCAATGAAGATCCAATGGAATCAAGCAAATGAAACTCAACCCATTGATACAATAAAATATTGATTGGTTAAGGCCAAAGATAGTATTTGTAATAAAAATAAGTATGAATTCTTTGAAATAAAGACTCATTATATACACTTATTCTTTAATGTTCAATATTAATTAAACATCCTGTATTATGGTGTCTAGTATATGCCTAGCATATGCTATATTTAAATACTTAGCATATGCTTAGAACGTGCTATCAAATTAAAGTAGATACCTGTTGCATACTGTACACATACTTGAAGTATATTCTCAGTATCTGCATACCACGTATAAACAACGTCACGTAGCATATGCTTAGCATATTCTGAGAATGTACCAAATGCAAATACAGTATATTCTCAGCATATGCGTATTCTTAAAAAGTATATACTAAGAATATGCCAAGAATGTATAATTGTTATCTGGGTTCGTTTTAATTATTTTAATGACTAATTGTCAGAAGTGACATTGACTAATTTCAGCTTATGCCAAAAAGTCTTGGACATCCACCTTTGGTTTTATATTATCCTCATAAAAATCTAGCACAACCTTTTTCACCAGACGTAGGTTAAGTTTGCCCCCTAAAATCAAATTAAGTGGCTCTGATATTTGCATCTCTCCCCAACACAAGTATCTAGGTATGATTTTAGACAAAAAATTAACCTGGACGCTTCATATCAACCACATTATCAAAAAGTGTGAAAAGGCCCTGAATATGCTGAGATGTATTACTAAGGTGAGATGGGGTGCCGACCCAAAAATAGCACTTATGTTCTACAGGTCATATATACGCTCTATCATTGATTATGGATGCTGTTTATACGGTTCATCGTCAAAATCGAACCTAATTAAAATAGACAGAATACAATATCGTTCTGTGAGAATATGCATAGGAGCTTTTAAATCTTCGCCATGTCCTGCAATTTTAGCCGAAGCACAGGAACCACCTCTCTATATTAGAAGGTCGTTCTTAGCTAGTAAATTTTTTGATCAAGGTTAGAGCGTGTGACACACATGATCTCTTATCCAAAATTTATAATCTCTCAGTTCATGTTTTAACAAACCCTTATTGGAGAATAAAATCGTCTCCTTCTCTAGCAACCGCCTTTACTGAAACATCTACATTTAATATTAGTTAATCTAAAAATTTTCCTCTATTTTCTATGAAAGTAAATGAGATTGTCCATAAACCAAAAGTTATTTTCCTCTCTTACACTGATATGCCTTCTGGAAACAATAATATAGTAAAAGATATTTTAAATTCATATAACAACTATATAACTATATACACTGATGGATCTAAAAACGAAGATGGTACAGGCTGTGCATTCTACGCGCCTCACACCAAAGAATATGAGACCTACAGGCTTCCAAACTATTGTTCCATTTTCACCGCAGAACTTTATGCGATAGAAAGAGCTCTCGTGGGCAATTTCAGAGAAAATTATTAATGTTATCATATTATCCGATTCTAGATCATCGCTTGAATCCATTACTCACAATATGCTTAAAAAATTTATCTTTAGTTGTACCAAATATATACAGGCTAGAACAAACTTATTTACTACCCTAACCAAATTAAATATTCAATACCCAATAAATATCATATACCTACTAAGCCACAACTCCAAAAATATAAACGATGCCCTTATAGACTTTCTTAGAGAATGTAAATTAACCATTTGAATTTTCTATCATTATAATTATCTGTGGCAAATGGTTTATCCAATGCCATCCTTTTTCCCTTCACACACACATAGTTCTAGGAATGTGTGGACATCTCTGCTCTGTAATATGGTTTTTGTCATACGGAAGGCATCAGCCAGGAATTCATTATCCGTCAAGAGATATGGCAAATAATTGAAATGACGTGGCTATTGCTAGACCACTTTAAAAAGTTTGTTTTTGCTTTAATTTAGTTAAGTAGATAGTATTAATTCAAGTCCACTTTAATGTTGGTAGTTAGCATGGTCTTTCTGAACACATTTAACCCTAAATGAGATGTTTTATAACAATAATTTTTTTATTATGTACTTAGTAAGTAGTACTAAATTCGGCAGATGTTTCTGATGTTCTAAGACAGGTACACCTAACACGTACAAAGCAACTAAAATTTGCCGTATTTTTTGTGTAACTGTTGAGTTTCAAAAATAATAAATACAAGAAATTGAAAAATAAAAACTCACCGATAGAACGTAGTCATCGGGATCGCAGGTGTCAAAAGCTCTTCGGAACTCGATCACTGTATGCGTATCGTTCTGTAAGCCCCTCATTAGCGTATAATTATCAATTTGATCCCTTACTGGAGCACTTCCCTGGATAGCGGGCACTCCATGGCAGTCCTGAAATTAATAATATTTTAAAATTCTAACATTTTTTATTTGATAAATCAAAATATATTTCTTTAACTGCCTCTATCTGCTCAACGACAGCTGTAGTGCTCATATGAACTGCACAGTAATTGGTCCGTAGACCTAAAAATTAACACAAATGCACCAGATAAAGAAAATACGCCTCATGATATCACAGAAAAGGCTAACATATTACTCTTCACGCACGCACGCGCGCGTCCGCATACACACACACACACACACACACACACACACACACACACACACACACACACACACGCGCGCGCACTAACGCATGCACTCGCACACCCTCGCACCCGCATGTACCGACGCATGCGCGTACACGCACATGCACAGGCACAGGCACACGCACACACACACACACGCGCACGCACGCACACGCACACACAGTAGTCTGTGAAGAGTATTATAGGTTTAAACCAAAATATTTAAAATTTAATCTAAATTTTAATTTTTGTATCAAATTTTAAATAACTTTTAATAATGTCCGTCCGTCTGTTGCCACGTTTTTTGTTCGCACGATAAATCAAAAACCAAAAACGATATAAACAAGAAATTTTTAGTAAAAATCAAGCTCCATAAGGGGATTAAGCCTATTGATTCTGAAAAAATTAGAATAAAAATTGGGTTTAAGGGGGGGGGGTTAAAATATTAAAACTTAAAAACGAAAAATAATATCACCTTGAAATTTTTAGCAAAAATCAAGCTCTACGGGGACGAAGCCTATTGATTTTGAAAAAAATGGGGGTTAAGAAGGTTGCAATTTGAAAAAAAAAAATCAAAAACCAATCAAAAACAAAAACGATATCCTTATGAAATTGTTAGTAAAATCAAGCTCTGTAAGGGGATGAAGCATATTGATTCTGAAAGAAATTTGAATAGAACTGAGGGGTAAAAGGGAGCTTGAAAAATTAAAACAAATCCTAACTCATAAAAAAACAACATCAACTTAAAATCTTCAGGAAAATCAAGCTCTGTAAGCAGAGCCGCCGAGAGCCAGGACGGGCCCTTGGACAATTTTCTAGGTCGGGCCCCGCGACAATTTTATAAAAAAATTAAGCCCTTTCCATATCACATTTCTAAAAAAAACTTCTCCTCCTTTTTAGTGAAATATCTAAAAAAAAAGTCCTCTCTCTTGTGATCTTGTAGCGAACTAAAAAAATTAAAAAACGTCCTCACGTAAAGCGCCGGGCCCCCCTCTTATGCCACTGCCAGGCCCCCACTTGAGCCCGGGCTCCGGGAATTGGTTCCGGCTACCCCCTCTCAACGGCCCTGTCTGTAAGGGGCTGAAGCTTATTAATTCTGAAAAAATCTGATTTAAAATGAGGGGGTTAAGGGGGGTCTGTTAAACTGTAAGAAAAATATAACATAATAGGAGTATTGTATATCTTCATTCTAGTTATATGTTAATAAAAAATATACATAATTGTTCTAATTAATTAAATTAATTTGTCTTATTTTTAAAAATTTTTAAGTATACATAAAATTAGAAACATGTTAAGCACCTGAATAGTTGAGTATTTTGAAGTTACGAGGTTTGATAATTAGGGTAACGTTGTGCTATTTCAAGCGTAAACTTAGGTACTATTATATATTCTTTTTTACTTCCTTTTTTAAGTTAATTTGATTCTCGTTTTTATTTTTATTCGGTTTCCATTACTTTCTTTTAAAAATCATGAAAATACATGCGATGTTTAAAATATCAAATATTTTATCAGAGATAAGAATTCGGTAAGCCTATGCGTCTCGGACGGTTGAAAGAAAATCATGTTTTTGTTAAAAATATTCATAAAGTACGTATATCTTGGTTATAAAGAGCGAAAAACCTATTAAATATGGGTTATTTGGAAGCATCTCGACGCCCTATATATTCAATAATGGCGATTTAAAAAAGAAACGCTTTCAGAAACTCATGAACCAGAAAGCATTTTGTGCCAGGTGTAAAAACATCTGCGCGGCATGGTAAGCAAGGAACCCGCCGGATCCAACGGCATATGGTTTGGTTTTACAATAAATGAGTGTGTGCTAGGAAAGAGGGACAGACATTGAGAGGTCTTAACGACCAGCTGCTTTTGCATAATAAACATTTAATACCAATAATATATTGTATAAAAAGTTAGTCGTCAATTGCAGAATTACAGAAAAGGAGAAAAATAATTAATTGCAAATGTTTTATTTCGAAATTGACATCCGTTTTAAAATAATCGTATATTAATGTCCCCTTAAGAATGGGACATAAAACTGAAGATTCTAATTCAAAATGAGACCATTAAACGAAACATGCTTGGTTAAAATGTTTCTCGTTTCCGAAATACTGGGTGTTGAAAATTTAAAAATTATTAATGACTATAATTTTTTTATTAGGTACTTAGTAAGTAGTACTAAATTCGGCAGATGTTTTTGGTGTTCTAAGACAGGTACACCTAACACGTACAAAGCAACTTAAATTTGCCAGTAGTGTACGGCAATTTAAAATTTAAAAAAAAATAGTGTTTACCTTTGAGTGCGAATATCTCAAAAACCAATCCCAACAAGAATATGGTATATGATATACTTTAAAAATGTCAAGAATTTTTAAATTAAAGTATAATTGGTGGTTGGACAGTAGCGTAACATTTAGAAGGAATGAAGGTGTTACTTAACTGTTGTATGTCACTGAT
This sequence comes from Psylliodes chrysocephalus, assembly GCA_927349885.1. Taxonomy (NCBI): domain Eukaryota; kingdom Metazoa; phylum Arthropoda; class Insecta; order Coleoptera; family Chrysomelidae; genus Psylliodes; species Psylliodes chrysocephalus. Next base: position 40,403,690 of record OV651816.1, on the reverse strand, counting down.
AAAATTTAATTAACTGTTTTTTTGCTCTTAGGTGTAGGGCCATTTATGAAACAGTGAGCAAACTAGATGCAATAAACCACTCCCTCCATCAATTTCCTTTAAACTACATAATAAAACATGGCCTGCGTTTAGTAAACAAATATTTCTAGATGTTTGTGTAGCATCGAGATTGGTGAAGGATTGCAACAAATTAGTCATAAATAAATATAATATTTATGGCGAAAGCACGGAAACTAAACTTAAATTAACATTAAAGAAACTCAAAAACACTATTATAATGATATCTAAAAACAGTTAAAAAAAAACACAAATACAAAATCCCGCCCAAAACAATGTAAGTAAGCAAATATATTACTTATAGGTGGCAAATGACAGGCGCGCCAAAATTAATTAAAATCGCGAATTCTTCTTGTTTTTTTTTTTTTAAATAACGGTTTTTATTTGATTCAGAAACGTCTCACATGCATGACCCGTAGCTCTGTATTTGCGGTTACGGCCTCTACTTCACATGAATATAAAACAATTTCTACTGTTGCATATGTAAAAGATGTGTCTACAAAACTAGTACCTAATAAATACATTGAAGTTAGTTGATTGAAAAAAAAAAAAATACTGGTATATTACAAATTCACAGTACTGAAAAACCATTTAAGTGTGACATTTGCTCTAAAACATTTTAAATGTAAATCTAGTTTGCAGAAACATATAAAAGTAATTCACACTGATGAAAAAGTATTTAAATGTGAAATTTGTTTTAAAGAATTTAAAAAAGATTCTTATTTACAACGACATTTAATAACTCACACTAATCAACAACCTATAAGTGCGACATTTGTTCCAAAGAATTTAATCGAAAAGGTCTCTTTCGACAACATTTAATAAATCACAGTAACGAAAAACCATTTAAATGTGACATTTGTTCCAAAGACTTTAATCGAAAAGGTAGCTTACAACAACATTTAATACCTTCATCTTCAAATATATCACCGATAAAATTAAGTTTTCTTGACTTGTCAACAGGAAGATGGGCACTATCCATAACATTACTTTTATCACTATTCCTAAGAAAGCTGTTGGATGAGTTTGAAAAACTATTGTATTCTTTGTCCAATTCATCACGACTCTTTAATTCGTTATTTTTATGCAACATTCTCTTAATTCTAACTTTCAGCTGATGATATCTATGGTTATTTTTTTCTATATGTTTCAAAGTACTTTCTATATATTGGGCGTTCTGTTCCAACGGATCTTCTTCTGTAGCACATGTGGTCAATTTTAAAAGGAATATAGTTAGAATGAAGAGGTTTGACCAATTGAAAATCATTTTCTTCGGGAAGTTTGCCGAATGTCAAATTTGCATATCTGGAAATAATTATAAAAGATTACCAGAAAGTAAGGAATACGTATAAAATTAATATAATAGGTATATTGTTACTGGAGTTGAACGACGTTTAGTTAATTTTTTTTAATTAATAGAAATTACAACTTCTAATCAAAATTATAGGCTGAAAGCCAGTGATCCCTTGGTATACGACATGGGTATAGTTTGCAGTTTAAGATTTTTCTTAATATGGTACACTCAAGTAGGTACGAAATTTTTCTACGGCTGCCATACAAAACTGCACTTTTCAATTACCTATTGTTGATTAGAAAATAAGGTAACTTATTTGGACTCTAATTTTGATTTTTTTTTAATAAATCACGTTACTCTCATTGGGAAATTATAAAAAATCCAAAATTACAAAATAAAAATGAAGGATATTCACCTTTAAGTATGAATATCTCGAAAATCAATCACATGAATTATTGAAAAAAATTATCAAAAAAATTTAAATTATATTCCAAATTGGTTTTTGGACCGTGGCGTAAAATTTAGAAGGGATGAAGGTGCAACTTATCCATGCCGTACGCCACTGGCAAAGTGTATTTCACTGATTGTTTCGCTGATAGGTGTATCTTATAATAAAAAAACGTTTGCCGAGATTATAGCCCAAGAGCCCACTGCAAATATTTACCGTCATCTGATAACGAAATGAAATATACCCCAAAAGCATGAAAAAACATTGTACTTTACCAAATGGCACCTGTGCCAATCCCAATCCTGAGCAAAGTGGCTTAAAAAAATTATTTTATATTAAAAAAATCACATAAGGCATGACAGCGCTAATTTTGTTTGCCCTTAAAGTTTTCCAGCAAATAACATTCAAATATATCTTGATACATATCGTTAAAGGGAAACATTTTCTTCCTCTTAACATCGCACAAAAGGGCAGACACGAATTGAGAACCAAAATGAAAATATTAAGAGGGTTTATTTTTGTACCTGAAAATATGACACGAATTGAGGACCAGGCTTCTGAGAAATAATTATAGTAAGTGCACCGAATTGCGGATTAGGGATTAAGGTTGTAATGATGATTCATTGCGTTAACGAGCATTTTATTACTTTACTTTCGAAATTCTAATATATATTTGAAGTGAGTGTTTTGTGTTTAGTTTATTTTGAGCAGTCTTGTAAAAATGAGTGAAATTAAAATGATCTTAAGTGAAAAGGGAAAGTCGTTACTTGTGTGGGATGATTATAAGTTTCGTGAAAAAAAGGTTCTTAAAAGTGGTGAAAAGTTTTGGACTTGTACTGTAAGTAAATGTAACGCAAAAGTATTTACGCTAGGTTCAGATAATATAATTTCTCGAAAAGAAACAGTGCACAATCATGAAAATGACATAAAGAAAATAAATAGACAAATTTTGAGTGTAGCAAGCAAACGGAAAGCTGTAGAAGATATCACAGAACGGCCATCGAAATCATACACTCTGTTTTAAGGGAAAACAGTGATACAATGGACGCTTTGACAAGAAAAGACATTACATACATAAGAAATAATATGTATTACAAAAGACGTCAAGTCCAAGCACGTTTACCAAGCAATGTATCAGATGTTTTCGATATTTTACCAACATTAAATTTGACAACAATTAAAAATGAACCATTTCTCTTGGCCACTGATAATATTAACAATATTGTAGTATTTTCGTGCTATACTAATTTAAAATTTTGTGTAGTAGTGGCAAAGTGTATCTTGATGGAACATTTCGATATTGTACGAAACATTTTTACAGTTGTTCACACTTCATATCGTAGAAAACGGCCATTATATACCAGTAGCTTTTTGTTTATTACCGAATAAACTTCGTTTAACATACGAAAGACTTTTCGTTATTCTTAAAGAAAAGTGTTGTAATGCTAATTTAATATTTGTTCCAAAAATTATTGTAGCTGATTATGAACTAGCTATTCACAAAGCAATTTCTGCGCAATGGCCCACCACAAAGATCATTGGATGTAGGTTTCATCTTGGCCAAGCTTGGTACAGAAAAATACAGAGTTTGGGATTGGCTAAAGAATACCAAGATGAAAAAAGTGCAACTGGAAAATGGATGAGGTATCTTTTTGGATTGTCTTTTTTAAAACCCGAAGAAGTTGGAGAATGTTTTGCTTTGGATTTGGCTGAATTTCAGCCCGATCATATGCATAAAGCTGTGGTAAATTTAGCTGACTATTTAGTAAAGAATTATATTGAAGAAAATTCTTTATTTCCACCAACAATTTGGGCTGAAGCTGTTGTAACTACAGAAAATTCTACCAATGCATGCGAGTCCTTTCATTCTAGATTTAATTCAAATTTCTATTCAATGCACCCTTCATTGTATTTATTTGTAAATGTTTTGAACAATTTTCAAACAGATACTTATATTCGTATTAACAGCCTTAAGGAGTCTGTTAAATGTAACAACAAAATTGTTAGACGAAGATTAAATATGTTAACTTCAAAAATGTTAGAATATAAAAATGGTTCTATAAAACGAATAGATTTTGTAAAATTCGCATCAAATTATCATAAAGTGTATTAAATGTAAATAATATGTATATGTTTAAAAAATTAATTATAAATTGTAAATTGTGCAATAAATATCTATTTTTATCTGAATTCGTACTTTTCTTCAAATTTTGCAAATCCATCAGAAGACAAATAATAATATTATAAATGGGTATAGTGATAAGATACTTCAATTATTGAGAAGTTTGTTCCTCAATTCGTGTCATATTTCCAGGTACAAAAATCTCTCTCAGTAATCTAGTTAACGCAATGACCCTCATTACCACCTTAATCCCTAATCCTTAGTACGGTCCGCAATTCGGTGCACTTATTTGGTATGTGCAGGTAGTGGTCCTCAATTCGAGAACACCGGCACAAAAACATCTATCCACGATTAGTAGGTAAATATCATTAAAAATATGAATCAATGTTTGCTGATTTAAAAATTTATTTGTATGCCTATTGTTGTGATTCATTTTTACAGGTTGCCATAGAAACGACAAAAAAACTACTATGATTATGGTTTAAAATAATTGTCTAACAAGAGTTTATAATTATTATTGACTATCTCTGCAAATGGTTTATACAATGTCATCCTTCTTCGTTTCATACATAAACATGGTTTAAAAGGTAGGTAAAAATATTAATAATTCAGGCTTAAAAGCTAAGTTCATAATGAATTAGGATTGTTATTTTTAGGGAAAATATAATTGTCGCTGTCATGTTTTAAGTGATATTTTGAATATAAAATAATTTTTTTTAACCACTTTGCTCAGGATAGGAATTGGCACAGGTGCAATTTGGTAAACTACAATGTTGTTACATGCCTTTGGAGCATATTTCATTTCGTTATCAGATGACGGTCAAAATTTGCAGTGGGCTCTCATACTATTAGTATAATTATAAAGAGAAATAAAAAAATATAGCCATTAATAATTTTTTAATTTTCAAGTTTAATACCCTGTATTTCGGAAACCAGTAGACCTTGAAATCAGTTTAGTTTTGATAAGCGATTCTTCTTATATAACTTTGACAATGCTTTGACAGATGTTAAGACTGTGATCAGAGATTACTGTGATTATATTATTGTTTATGTCATTCTGACGTCACATTCTCACGCTCTGTTAAAGTATATCAGGTTCACGATACACATATACTAGTCTGTGTATCGTGATCAGGTTCATAAATTTGAATGAACGTAGGTATCTACGGAATAAACTTTTTTGCAACATAGCAGCATGATACTGATGATAGGTGTTTCATAACTATACTGCCAAACTTTTAGAGGTTATAGTGGAGAAAAAATAAACATTTTCGCTTTTCCGAGATACAGAGTGATTTTTTAATCACTGGGTTAAAAAGGTTTTAACCGATTTCAATAAATTTTCATTGTTGATATCTTAAAGAGGTTCCTACCTTTTTTACCTATTATAGCGTACCCAAAATTTCCATAGGCATGCCCAAGGGACAAGTCTATTTATTTTTGCTAAAAAAACACATTGTAGATTTTTGAAATGAATAAAAAAATGTTTGATAAAGCAACCAACAATACAACTTTTTGACCCTTGATTTTTCTTATCTCGCTTCCTTTTCGTTTCGAATTTCAGTTGCTTCAGAGACATTCAAAAGTTTGTATTTTCATTTTTGTCTGGAATACTAAGCGAGATAGGAAAAATCAAGAGACAGAAAATTATATTTTTAATTGCTGTATTCAAAACAATTATAAAAATTGCAATTATTTATTTACTTTTGTGCAAATGGAGCGTTTTCGGACATATTTATGTTTATTAGTCACAAAAATATTTATTTACATGGGCACCGGCAGGGAGGGGGGGGGGGGAGCAAAGGAAGCAGTTGCCCCCTCTGGAAATTTCCAAGTTCCAAAGAAAAAAATATACAATAGCAACTTCTGTCAAACAATTATTGGGGAATAAGCCTAACTGATAATAATAGATTGTATGGAGTGTTCACAGCCAATACTAAATAAGTCGGCAAAAATAAAAAATGGCTTTTATATAGGTATCATCAAGCAGTTTTTAGTGCTCTTTCTGTCAATAAACTCCGTTTTGTGAAAGTTCTTATCTAAGTATTGTTAACTGGTATTCCGAAAAATTCATATATGAGTAAAGATCTATTTGTTTCGAAACTCTTTTTAATCGGTATTAAGTAATATGTTCTATAAACTGTCGCAAGCAAACCATCAAAAGCATTTATTTGTAATTAAAAGAACAAAACGGCAATATCTTCATAAACAAATTTTATTACTTATCGGGTTTTCGCTCTGGACCTTCGGTATATTTTTTAGAGTATCTAATCCCTTAAAAAGGTAAATTCGGCAACATTTGACAACCACACCTAAGCTCATTAAATTCCGTATCGTATTACACGATAGCGGATAGCGTCTATAAATCCCTACATTTCTGTAATTTGTTTTAAACAATTCACAGTTTTGCATTCTTGTCCCCCCTGGAAAAAGTTCTGGCGACACCCACGGCGACCTGTCTCGAAGTTTTACAATACCTAAAACTTTATCTTCAGGCAATCGTAACAAATAATTTCATTTCGGGATTAAGCTATCAACAGCGAATATTCATTAATAAGATGATTTGTAGTCACCAGATTGTTTTCTTTTGAATTAAACACTTTTCAAGCTCAAGAAATGTGTATAAAATATAAATTGGTTATTATAAAAAACTTGCTGGGTCAGACTGTTAAAATAGTTGCAGTAGAATTAAAAGTTTAAACAATTTCTTTTAACATTAATATTTATTTAATAATATTTAAAAACCAACTTATATGTATAATATATAAATTTTTTTAAAGGAAGACAACAAACTCATTGTGACTACAAATAATTATATTAATGAATAAATATTCACTATTAATAGCTTAATCCAAAATTTAATTTGTTGTTTTGAGTTTTAAAGGACGTTCTTTTCGTTTCCTGTCAAATGATCCTTTTCCTTTAGTCTAGTGAATTATAAGAGGGTAAAAGCAGAGTTATTTTTTAATTTTCATGTTAAAGGGTCTGAAAAAGAGGGGGTGTGTGTGTAGATCTTATAGACGTGTAAATTGGTATACCTATGTATCCGTTTTTATTATTACCAATAAAAAAAAACTTTAAATAAAAAATAGCAACCAATTAAATTCTAGTATCAATAAATATTTTAATCAGTTATATATTTTAGGTGTACTTACCGGTTATTAGTAAATTCCAGAATACTGATGAAATTATGAGTGAAGCACAAGAAATCAAAACCAAATTTTCACTTAGTTCAATTCAAAAATTGAAAAAAAAATATATCCGGCTTCCGGAGGACAACAAAACTGATAACCGCACATCTACTAAAAAGCCCAACAACTGATACTTCCTCTGCAATGTGTAATTTAGTTGTGTATATACCTGGAACGAGGCTTTTGCCTCAAGGCGAAGCCCTCTTCCTTTCAAACATTCAAACGGCAGTCAGCTACCTATGATGGGTTGTTATAATAACGCCGTTTGCACCAAGTACGGTAATGTTGAAGAATACACAGTTCGTTGTTTTTATTTTAAAATTGATATAGGGAATTTAAAAATTGTTATTTTTATTTTTATTTCGCCTTGAAGTTGTTTCATTTCAAAAATACATTTTTTTTCGTAAATCTTCCAGATATAATAATTTCATCGATTATGTTGGTGTATATACCTGCGGTAATATACGACACACACTTTCAGAGTGTTACCTTTCTCATGTAGGGTGACACGCCGAAAACTTCTCACCCAAAAACCCGTCAATTTTATTTTCACGTGGGTGAAGGGGGTGGTTGGCATCGGACATAATCCATTTGCCACAGACTTTTGGTAAAATCTTTAATGGTTTAGATATTATTGAGGTGAAATAACATAAAATGTTATAAAAGAACCAAAAAGAAAACCTAGAACTTATTAAAAGTAAAAACTAAGTTTCAAATGTCAAGTCTAATATTATCTAAAATATTATTAAGGGCATCGAAAATTTTTTGTTTTGTAAGCTGAGTAAGACAGTTAAGTTGGTTGGCTTCGGTATCAGGTTATCAATTAATGTTTTGATAAAATCTGTACTGTACTCTCCATTGAGTGTTTAGTTGCAATGAAAATAAAAATGTGGTTTATATCACATATCGAAAGATCATCGCATTCGCAAAGCGGAGATGGGTGCTATTCCAATGTTGTTGAAGATGAGCAGGGTATCTTCCATGATTTAATTTTAGACGTGTAATGGTGACCGCATGTTTTCTGGGTAAATTATAATTCGATAAATGTGATATTCTTGTTGGTAAAGAGGGGTGTATAGTACCGTAATGATTTTTGGATGATGATGTAAAATCTATCCATAAGTTCTCCCAGTCCAGACGTATTTGGTTTTTGATTGTGCTGACTAGATCATCATAGAAGGAAATGTTGATAAAATTTGAAGATAGTGTTGCTTGTTTGGCTAATTGATCAATTATTTCATTCCCAATAATGCCACAGTGACCTTTTACCCACACAAATACTACATTAACATTAGCCGAGTGTAAAGCATAGCAGGTATTCTTTTATTTTATATAGATGGGTAGATTTATACATTTTAAAAAAATTTAAGTTATGTAATGCTGCTAGGACAGATTTAGAATCGGACAAGATAACCGCGTTTTTTTGAACTTTTATTTTCTAGGAGCCATTTTTAAGGCCGATTCAATAGCAAGAGCTTCTGAAGAAAAGAGAACATATTTTTTGGTATCTGGCCTAGGTAATTATAATTTGGGGCAGAGAAACGTAAAAAGCAAAACCATTTCCCTTTTCCGATTTAGAGCCATCAGTATATATATGTAAATAATTTTCGAAACAGCTTAATATACATTGAAGCAATTTCTCGTTGTAGCAAAATATTTCATTATATTTTGGGAATATGATTGTAGGTTTAAAACATAATAGCATCAAATTTAAGATTGTAGATAGGGTATATATTTAGTTCCGTAACGGGATTGGTGTCTTCTCTTACAAAAGCTTCTGTTAATAATGAACCTCTCAATCTGCCGTTAAGTTATCTACTGCGAGTTGGTAAAGATTTTTTAAAAAAGGGCTGCTTGAAAAAAACATTTGATTTTAATAACTTCTTTTGTGGCCAGGTAGACACGTCTTAGTTCGAGAGGGGGTTCTTGAGCCTCAACTAGAATTGCTTGTATGGGCGAAGATTTCATTGCCCCAATACTGATTCTAATATTGTATTGAATTTTATCAATTATGCGCAAATGACACTTTGCTGCCGAACCATACAGTATGCTCCCGTAATCTATGATCGAGCGAATGTATACCTTATAGAATAGGAGTGCAGTATAAGGATCTGCACCCCATTTGGTTTTCGTGTCAACATTTTAACATGTTTATCCCCTTTTCACATTTATTTTTTGCGTGTTCTATGTGTTTATTTCATATTAATTTGTTGTCTAAGACAATGCCTAAATACTTGTATTGTTTTTTTTATAGGAATTTCGTATCCGCATAGAGTAACGCTACTAATCGATATCTTGTGAAGAATAAAATTGCTGATTTTTCAGAAGATATAACAAGGTTGTTCTCATTAAACCAGTTCTTTAGGCAGTATAATGTATATTTCAGTTGTCGAATACATAGGTCATACGAGCCCTGTTCAGTGTAGAAGCAAAAGTCATTTGCGTACTGTATGCATTTAATGTCTTTGTCTAAGTAAGTATGAATATCTTGCGTATATATATATATTGAATAAAATTGGGCTCAGGGACCGCACCCTGAGGTAAACCCTGACTTATCCATCTAGGCCCATGTAAGTTATTATTTGGATCTCTAATGTAGATTTCTAAAGATGTCAACAATATTACCAGATGCTTTTACGCTAATTTGTAGTGAACACAATTTGTTAGCTAATATATTTAGATCCACTGTATCATAGGCACCTTTGATATCTAAAAACAAACAAGCTAGGTAGTCATTTTTTGTGAAGGAGCATTGGATATCTGTAACTAAATGAGAGACTGCTTCAATTGTGCCTTTGCCTCTTCGAAATCCATATTGAGTATCTGGTAATTTTAGAGAATATTCTTAATACCAATCTAATCTTGCTTTTATCATTCGTTCGTATGTCTTTGTGAAGCAGGACATTAATGATATAGGGCGATATGAGGACATTAAGTTGAGTTCTTTATTTGGTTTTTTAATGAGCGTAATGATACTTTCTTTAAATTGTTCTTGAATTTCACTATTTTGCCACCAGTTGTTAAAATAATTTAAGAGTTTTTCTTTTGCTAATTGAGAGAGGTTTTTAAGTAAATTATAGGTGATCCTATCTTTTTCGGGTGCACTTTTGCGGTTTACGTCCAAGGCTGATTCTAATTCTGTGTAAGTGAAAGTTTTTTTCAAAAAAATGGTTAATTTGTGAGGGGAGTTCATGGGCATTGTTGAGGACTGTATCAGGAGCGAAGTATTTTAGTAACTTGTCAATCATGCCTGGAGAAATATGCTCTTTATTTTGATATTTTTTTATTTGATATTTTTTTAATAAAGTACCATATTTTACTAGCGGGCGTATTTTTGTTTAAGCTGTTTAAAAAGAGTTTTCTAACTTGCTTTGCATTTGGTTTTGAAAATGATTTTTGTTTGGCTTTCCACTTTTTTAGCGTATATATAACTTTCCCAGTTGGAGGTTTGTTTGTATTTTTTGTAAGCTTCCCGTCTTTTTAGAACCATTTGGGAACATTGAGCATCCCACCAGTATGGGCGGGGAGTAGTAGGTGAAAATGGATGGTTAATTTTCATACATTTGGAAGCTGTATGATCAATTATATTAATAAAATCAAGAAATGAAAAAATTTTCAAATTAGTTTGTGATTGAAAAAAAGTATCTAAAAGTGATTGAAATAACGGCCAGTCCGCCAAGGCTTCATTCCATTTTTTGGCTGGGTAAATTTTTTTGAGGAGTAAAATCAAAGTTATAATTAATAAAAATAGGGAAATGGTCTGATCCCATGCGATCACCTAGAACCGACCATTTGATTTTGCCAACTAAACAGGGAGAAGCTATACTTAAATCCACTGTGGATGGAGATTCATTTTGGTCTGCTAACCCGTGTAGGTGTTCCGTCATTTAGTACTGCTAGATCACCATTTTCGATTGCATTAACTAAACGAATGCCACTATTTTGATTTGTAATTGATCCCCATAAGGTGTGGTGGCAATTAAAATCGCCACAGAAAAGGGTATTAGTTGAAAATTGTGAGAATAAATTTTCCCAGTCACTGGAGAGTACAGTTTTATTGGGAGGTTTATAAATTGAAACAATTGTTTAATTGGTAATGGTCTAGATGAATCGCACATGTTTCGATGTCCTCATTAAAATGTTTGTTTATATCGATTTTTTTGAAAACTAGATTATTTGCAATCAAGATAGCGACACCGCCACTTCCATCTGCCCTGTTTACTTGGACAGAAAAGAATCCCCGAATATTTATTGTTGAGTTTGTTTTTTGCCATATTTCTGATAGAATTAATATGTCCACATTATTTTCATTAAGATAATTTAATAAATTAGGTTTTCTCTTATTAAAAGATAATATATTCCATTGAATAATTCTAAGGCCCTTAATAGCAGTAATCATTGTCACTAATGCTATATATATCTGATATTTGTTCTACGTCCTTACCCATTATTGAATTCACGATTTCTCTAATATGTTGTTGACTATTTTCACTTTCATTTGTAGTATGAGATTTGTTAACAAAGTGTTGTTGAATGAAGGCAGAAATGTCACTTATTATTTTTTTTTTGTGTTGCATAAATTCGTCTCTATAAGGGTTTGGTAGAACAGTTTTCTTTTTTTTTTTTATTGTTTGTGACTTTTTAGCTGTAGGAGGGGAAACTGGCGGGGGAGATATTGGCTTACGTTTTTTACTATTTGTAGATTGTTTTGGTTTTTATATGAATAACTTAGGTGGGTATTGTATTGGTCTTGGACCTGATAGGGGTGGGAAATTTACATCATTATTTAGGACTGAAAATTGATTGTGCGTAGCAATTTTTGCATACGTCGGATTACTGACTATCTTTTCAGCCTCTTTGAAAGATACATTACGGACGGACATTTCCTTTTTAATTTGAAATTGTTTAGAGTACATGGGGCAATTTTTTTGACATCGAGCTGTTATCAGATTGGCAGTGTATACAGAAAGAATTAGGGTCAGAGCAAGCGGCATCCGACTCGTGAACTTCAGAACAACTTTTACAGCGTTGTGTTTTGGACTTACACAGTTTAGCGGTGTGACCGTATCTAAGACATTTGAAATACTGCACGACAGGTTGTATGTAAGGTTCCACCGGAAAATAGGTTAAATTAATGCTCACTTTGTCGGGAATTATATTCCCTGTAAAATTTACTATGACCATTTGCCTATCAACTAACTTTTGATTTCCGTCATTATCTGTGACTCTACGTTTCATGCGCTGAACGCCAGTAATGGTAGTATTATCGCTTTAGATATTTTTTAATAAGAAATCTTCTGTAAAAAAAGTATCTACCATTCGTACAATTCCTTTACGTAGGGGACACCTACAATGAATACTATTAACATTCGTGGCTTAACCTCCTAGGAAGGGTAGATGTTACCCTTAAAATCTTAATAGGGAAAAGGGTCAAGTAGCTTATCATTTTAAACGGTATCATCATTTCAATGGTACCCTAATTTATTACCTTCTGACCAGTATTTCCGTTTTTGTATTTAAAAAAAAAATCTATATAAAACATTATTTTAAAAACTGTTCAAAATGTTGTCAATTTGTACTGTAAATAGTAATAAAGTCTGTATTCGAACTCTTTTCTAATATTTCGGAAAATTTCACCGGGAATTGACCGGCATGCTGCTGTAATTCGCTTTTTAATATCATCAATATCAGCATGTTTTGTTTGGTAAACAACGGATTTAAGATGTCCACATTCGTTTAACCACTGTCGGCCGGGAAGAAAAAAATGAGATGTAGCACCGTCCTGCTGGAAATGTAACAGATCGACCTGTAAAACTAAATTACCTTCTACATCAGTTTGAGTTTCTAGCTCGTGAGTTATAAGAGGATCAATAGTACCTTCAAGCATATTAAGGTACAGAACGCCTGTCAAGTTTCCTTCAATAAATAAAGGACCAATAATTGCATTTCCAAGAATACCACACCAAACATTTACTTACTGCGGACGTTGTGTATGCCCTTCTCAAATAATATGTGAGTGTTCGTCACATTGCCATTATGAAAAAAATGAAGATTCATCAATGAAACAGATATTCAGCAGAAGATTAGGGTTGGCGTTGACTTGATCAGACATGATTTCACAAAACTCTATTCTTTTATCAAAATCATCTTCGTAAAACTCTTGAAGTATCTGCATTTTATAGGGATGAAATGTATGCTACTTATGCTGCTTATGTTCTGCTACTGTTCGTATGTAGCTAGTTGGCACTGCAACAAATGTTTCCAAAACCTCAATTTGAGCTTCTTCATTTAGTACTCGTAGGATATTGCATTTCCTGTTTTTCACCGAGTCAGGTTCCAAAAACTTTGCTATTAAATAAAGAATATACCTGTGACCTACATTACGATTTTTCTTTCATTAAAAAGAAATGCTGCCCTTCGTGCGCAATTTACAACCTCTCCAGAAACAAAAAGCATTTCGATTCTTTCCTGTCGAGAGTAAACCATTTTTTCAGTTTATTTACTTAATTAACGGTATCTGTAAACTGCCCAATAAGTAAAACTGGATTAACAATACTAATGCTAAATGGTCAAAATTTTTGATAAAAAGCCGCTATTTCAAGATTTAAAAAGATACAAATAGCAAAAAAGGCTGGCTATTTGTCAAATTTCAACGATAAGAAATAAAAAACCACCATTTGATAAATTCAGTCTATCTAATTGCCATCGATTATTTTTTCACCGCAATAAACCTTCTTCTCTTGTTTAGTTTCCCTGGGCTTGGATGCATCTTCATAGCAGCTATAACTGCATCCGTGGCGACGCTAATATTTTCCTAGTAATCACTGGGAATGCTAGCCGAGTCCACAAATGTGTGGTTGGCTTCTTGAGTGATCTTTTGTTGATTTGATTTCATCGCTAGTTCCATTCTCCTTTGAACTTGGCTTCACCGTACTGATGAAGTCTAATAGTCAGAAACACGTGTCTGCGGTTTGCCTTTGGACTTTATTTCATTTTTTTGCGGTATTTGCCCCAACCGGACCTCAGTGAAGATAATCAAGTTTTGGTTGATTCAATGAGTAATACATTTACAGGTAGACTCTTATTAAAACGTATATATTTGGCTTCGCTAAATCTTACAAGAAATGGATAATAGGTGTTAAGCATGAGATGATGCTAATAATTGCCCGATCATTCCAAAATTGCTATATAGGCGAAGTCGAGGCGGACATAACTATCTCTAAAATGGATTGGATAGTCAAACATATTATTCCCGAAAATGATGCCGACGTTCTTATGTATAACAAAATTAATGACAAACATTTGCAATCCATTAAATACCACACCATAAATGGGATCTTCATGAATTACCTACTCTAAGACTAACTTCTCACGACATACGGGCGATTAAAACCACCACATCCATGGAACGGCCTAGATATGTAATTATTGGGTTTCAAAATACCAATTTTACTGAGAATAGGCAAGAAGATGTGACGGTGTTTACGGCTGCTGATATAAGCAATTTCAGATTATATTTAAATTCCGAAGTTTACCGATTAGAGCTTTGGAATTTAGATGTTGGGAAAACGTTGGATACTCTCGCTTATTATGCTTATGAAGAGTTTCAGAGAAGTTACTTTAAAAAAAATCCTCAACCAATGTTAAGCCTTGCTGAGTTTAGAAAGAATCCTTTATTCGTAATTGATTGCAGTATGTGCCCAAAACCAATCAAATCTTCAACTGTGGATGTTAAGGTTCAATTCGAAACACGTAAAATGCGATTTTCCATCAACACTAAAGCATATGCACTTATTATCCATGAAGCTCTTATAAGTTATAATGCATTAGAAGGCACTGTATACACTGAATATATGCCACTGTAATTCATATACTTTAATTCAATATATTTAAAATAACACTTGTGTTCACTCATAACAAAAATAATAATATGTAAAAAATTTTTAATAAAAAAAAATTAGAACTATGTATACTGTTTTATTTATATTTTAATTACACCTATAGATATATTATTTACACATATAGACACATAAGTAATCCCTAATCGATTTCATCATCTGTCTGCGGTTCTTCACCGAAACCATGTTTGCTTCTCATTTCAGGCGTTATGTATGATAAGATATCTATCAAGAAATCCTTCACACCTAGGGTAATCATCTTCTCAGAAAACGTGTCCAAGTCCATGCCACATGCCCCATATTCGAGGCAAAGGCTTCTGCCTTCACTGTATTTCTCATACCTCGCATTTTGATAGGCTACAGCTTATGGAAACGGCCATACGTCAGAATCGTAATTGATGGAGAGTAATGCATCCATCGCCAATTCGTCCAGCTCCCTTCCAAGTCTACTTATTGTTGATTTCAAGTCGATGTCTTTAGGCCAGTGCTCAGCGGAATACATCATCCACATATCGAAATAATCTGAAACAATATATAGCCGTTATTAAAGGGATAAATATGGATCAAGTTATACTTACAATAAAATTGTAGAAATTCCTAATGAAATAATGCGTATACTATATGTAATTAAAAGCCAAAAAATATTTGCAGTGGCTCTACCACAGATGAATTAATTGATTGCTGGCCAACTAAATCGAATCTTATATGGGATCTAGTAGTTGATCCATAACACGGCGCTTCCCTTAAATAGACCAACGCATATTGGCCGGCAGTACCATTTATCGTAGCAATTATTTCAGGTGGCATTATTTCAAAAATGCGCCTCGGCAACCAACACTGGAAAAGCTCAAGTGAAAGCCCCGGTCAATTAAATGAATAAGTAAACATCTTGTATTTTTGACAAATATCGTCCTAATAATATAAAGTTGACCTATAACTAATGATTTTAATTCCCGCTGATCCAGTATTGTGGGCGATTCACCAACTAATTTATTTAGCATATCTATTTGAGCTGTAGCCATGGTAGAATACAATAAATATTTTTTTACCTGTAAAACACACAATACTACACTTGGTTATTATTTGGAACTTCTAAACACGCTTAAAGCTTACGATTTTAAACTGATTTAATTTTTTTTTTTTTTTTAGTTTATTATCGATTTTTTCTTAGGTATTTTACATTTTCTAGAGAACATTTTATTTATTTCCCTGCTATAGGAGTTATCCTCCTTTCCAGGGTGGTCTGCCCTGATTACAAAAGTAACCTAGCCTACCTATTTCCTAATAGTGTCGTGTGCGCGTGTGGGACCTGTGTGGCAGGTTGTGATCCCCAAGAATATCGTCAATTTTGCTATTTCCAACCCCATAAATGGACAAGTCCAAGTATAGGGTGGGGAATATGATTTAGGAAAACCACAAAACCTAAATCACGATATGGTACATACAGGGTGATTCATAATTATTGGGACATAGGGCAAGGACATGTTATTTGTACCAAAATATGACGACAGGGCCAAATATACCTTGATAAAATATTGCTGTGGAATAAGATACAGGGCGTTATAGTTGAATTTTTTTTCTTTTTTTTTTTTTTTTTATAATGTCACTGTATATTAATGAATTATTATCAAAATCGGTACAGAGGCATATCTTTTAACAGGGGATAATATTTTATGTATAATTTCTCATTTTTTTACGGGGTGTGCCACTTGAATGATTACTAAAGATGAAATTAATTGGTAGCTTTTTTTGACAAAACTTGTTAGTATTTTTGATTGGAAAATATGATGTAAACTTCATTTCTACGTAATATTGGTACTTGGTACTTCTGTTTAAACACGATACTTTTACCCGAGAAAAACACAATTGAACAGCTCACAAGTCTCAGATGGGGAGTTAGAAAAATATTTGTCACATGAAAAGTGTGCTTTGAAGTGTCAGATAATTGTGTCTGGTACATGTAATTTCTTGACAATGAATTTTTGCTGTTTGATTATAGTCTATTACTATTACTATTATTATTATTAATATTTATCGCCCTGTATCTTATTCCACAGCAATATTTTATTAAGGTATATTTGGCCTTAGATTATGTCCCAATAGTTATGAATCACCCTGTATATTGTGAATTTATAATTATATGATTGGGAAAGGTTTATCTAATACTTAAGTGGGCTGATTCCAGCAGATCCTGGAGTTCAGCGGGGAGGGGAAGGTCTTTGGAGTCTGAGAGAAGTTTCAGATTTGGTTGTGGCATTTTTCTTTTCGGTTTTCGAAAAAGTAGGAGTTGGTTTGGGGTTCGTAGAGTGTCTTGAGAGTGTGTGTTGGTGCCTTTCAGCGTGCGAGAGACGTATTGTTTCCTGAGGGTTTGGAAACGTGTGATGATGGGGGTGTTGGAGATGTTTTCGAAAACTTCTCCGCTGGGGGAGCAATAGGAGAGATATTGGCAACGTCTGAGAATACGTCTCTCGAGTGAGGTGAATTTGTAGGACAGGTGTGTGGGAAGTACGCCGTAGGGTACAGCTCTGTATTCGACAACGGGTCGGATGAAGGAATTATATGTGTGAATAAGGGTGTTTGTGTTACAACGCCCCATTCGTCCGCACAAAGCCCCAAGGAGACTGGCTCGTTTTCGTATCTTGTCAAGAGTGCGTTGGAGATCAGAGGACCAGTTAAGTGTACGACAAAAACGTACCCCCAAATAGTCAACTTCAGTCTGTTGAGCGAGCCTGACTCCCAGGAGATTTACATTTACGAGTTGGGGGTTCTGGGACGTTCTCTAGGAATTTGGGTGTTTAAATACAATAAATTGTGTTTTCTGTGGATTTAATGAGACCCTCCATCTGCTACACCAGTGGGAGTACTGGTTCAACAGAATTTGGGTTAGAGTATTTAGTTAATTAGAATGTTTGGCTACCGAGATTACAGCTGTATCATCGGCGTATAGGAGGCATTTGGATGTAGGGTGGTTTGGGGGGGGGGATATCGTGGGTGTAGATGAGGTAGAGGAGAGGGGCCAGAACGGATCCCTGTGGGACACCTGCGAGTGGGATGAATGTGTCTAATAGGGAGTTGCCCACTTTGACGGTGATTTTTCTGTCTGAGTTTGGAGATTTGGGGGGGGAGACCTATGTTCATAAGCTTTTTGAGTAGTCCGGCGATTTAATATGGGCGCTATTATATACCTTCTCTAAAAATTCCCACCTCTTCTATACTATTCATAATATACAAGTCTGAAGATGCGGGAAGGGTGGGGTTCTACCCCTTCCATCAATTTTTACGTCACCCGTGTCTACTGAAGACTAGCGCTTTACTCTAGCTATGGCGGTTGGGAGTCAAGGATGTGTTTAGACATGGACTTATTTTCCCTATGCCACAATAGTATTCACTGAGATGTATTAAGACTAAAATTATTACATGATATACATAGTATAATTACTATCTAAGAGGTACTTACACTTTGATGAGTATGGGTACTTACTATGCTCGTTACACATTACGTAATATACATAGTAAAAACTGTCTGAGAGGTACTTACAACTCTATGTATATGGAGTAATGAGAGGTGCCATTGCACTATGCAATTACACTTATTACTACAGTACATTATAGTAATTGGGAGGTACTTGCTAATTGCGCGAAGGGTGGGGGGCTACTTAGGATAATTACTAATTACCCAATTACCTCTCACTGTACCTCTGACCTTGGTCCAGAACTGGCTAGTCTCATCTACTCACTAGATCAGTTTCTATCACTTATACACTTGCAATTTACAACCATTCAAGTAACTAGCATGTTAGAAATACTTACGAAAACATATTAAACATAAATCAGTCGAATGCAATGTATTTTTTTTTTAGAACACACCTTTTTAGCTTGATTACTTCCAGTACTCTATTTATTATAATGTCCAATAAAATGAGCAATAATACGTAACAATAAGGATAAAACACACGATGAAGTGTATTTGGGGTATTTTTGATCTAAATCCACTATCAAAATAACAAAATTTCCTTTTTTAAGCTGTGAATGTATTACAAAAACTACTTCGATAAAATGTAAACAAAAGTTTGTGTACATAATATGGGTTGCCTGCGCATGTAGCGAGTTTTTAACCGGATTCATGACAAGTAATAGAATATATGGGGTCTATTCTGTAACAATTCCTTTATATTTAACGGCCTTTAAAAATATTTTCTTGTTTACTTCTATCATTATTTAAACGGATCTTTAAAATACATTAGAGGACTATCTTAAAGAAATCTGTTTAAATAATGACAGAAGTAAATTAACGAATACGAACATATTTTTAAAGGCCGCCAAAATTTTTAAAGACCGCCAATATTTTTAAAGGCCGTTAAATATAAAGGAATTGTTACATAATAGACCCCTAAATCCCGAAAACATCAGCGCAGTATCGCAGTTAAAGCTGCGCGTCTTTTTCCCGCCCAGGGGCTCGATTCTCGAGATCATTGGAAAATTTTCCCATGGGAAAAGATTCCACTACTTATATTCCCATGGTAATAGGTTATGCAATTCTCGAACTTGTCGGAATAGACATTCCCATGGAAATAATAGTTTCACGTATGTCTGATATTAAGTTCACGAATATTTCGAAATAACCAATAACATTAAAGATATTTTAAAATTTACTGTTGGTATTATTTGTATTTGTTGTGGTTTTTGGGTAACCGATTACCTGCCGAGCCTCTGCGCTGGAGCAGATGCCGTGCCGAGCAATCGCTAGCTTGACCGAGGACAAGTGAAAATATTCGATTATGTATAATTAAAACTTATCGAGTTATTTTTAGTTTTTCTTTTCACATAAGTATTGAAAAAAGAAAAAGTAGCTTTGGTATAGAAGAGCAACGAAAGTTTCGAGAAACTAAGAAATTCTTTCGTTAACGGAAATAATAAAAATCTTCGAAAAGGTCTTATTAAATTTACTACAAATTTCTCAATTTGTGTTACCTATTTGCCAGTCCCTTTAGCAGCTCCCACAATTTCTAACTAATTTAAGAAAATCAGTTCCTTAGTGAAAGAGAGGTAAAAATAATATACCCACATAAATAAAATAATATCAATTTATAAATACACCAAAAAAATGTTTTAACTACAATTTCACCAAAAATCCAAGATATCCAATAATCTTTGGTTATGTCTTAGTCTTTCGCGTGGTCTTTCGTCAAATTTTCGACTTTAATGCGCAAACTCTAGTACAATTCCCATTGGAAAACACAATTTCCAATGCTCGTAAGCAGGGGAATATTTTCCCATACTTCTCATTGGAAAATATTCCACCGCTTATGCCGAGAATACGAAAACTGAATTCCCATGGGAAAATTTTATTTTCCCATGGGAATAAAAGTCGAGAATCGACCCCCAGGGGGTCGATTCTCGACTCGTAGGAATATTTTCCTATAGGAATTTTTGACATTTTTACATACATCGAAAATGTATGACATTTTCCTACATATAGGAAAGTGTCACAAATGTCTATAGGAAAAGGTTCCTACAAGTCGAGAATCGACCCCCAGGGAGTGTCATAGGCCTGGTGAAACATTTATTTTTTTTTGTATACAGGGCGGTTCGTAAATTTCCGTTTCAATTTTTTTCTTATATTTTCTACCCGTTATACTTATTATTAATTTCAGTTACTGCAAATTATTTTCTGTATACAGGGAGGTTCATAATTTCCGGATTGATTAGTTTCCTGCGTTATCGAACTTTAACGTAATTTACTGGAAAAATTTAGTTTTATCATTGAATAATTTATTTTCCGTATACAGGAAGAATCATAATTATTTTCTTGTAGCTTTCAACTGTTGTATTTAATTAATTTTATTCACTGAAAATTTATTTTCTGTATACAGAGGGGTACTCAATTTCCGGATTAATTCTTTTCTTGTAATTATTCGACCGTTATAACTGAACTATTTTTTTTTTTATTGAAATATTTATTTTCTGTATACAGGGCGGAGCGTAAATTTCCTTGGCAATTATTGTACTGTATGGCCCACCATTCAGTTACATTTTTATTTATTGAAAATTTGTTTTCTGTACACAGGGGATGCTGATACCGCGCACCAGATGTTATATATTTTTTTAATATATTGTATTATCTCCCCCCCTCTCTCTCTCTCTCTCTCTCTCTCTCTCTCTCTCTCTCTCTCTCTCTCTCTCTCTCTCTCTCTCTCTCTCTCTCTCTCTCGATGCCAATGGCCGAAAACACAAATGAAAAAAAACGAGTACATAAAATAAATTTTAATACGATACGATCAATTTTTTAAAAAAATATTCTAAAATATTTCATTTTGCTTTAAATATACGAGTTTACATATTTAACTCTAAACACTACAATATAAATACAGCCATTTATTAAAAACAATACACATCAAAAATTTAAAAATATTAAGTAGTTCAAGCAACGAATGCTAAAAAAGAGGTATAGAGGGAAATGAATGGAACACAATTTTTGACTCCGTAACTTTGTTTTGACTAGTTAGGTGGTGAGCCGAGGGGGGTGGGGAGAGGGGGATCTGAAGGTCCCATTTTTGGGGTTTTCGCTTACTATAACTCGGAAGCTATGCGTCCTAGCGACATGGCCGTTCAATATAAATTGCAAGCTTATTATTATTATTATTATTTGCTAAAAATTTTACTCAGCCAAGTTTTCGATATCTTGTATAGTTTTCGATATATCAACTCTTGAAAGTCTGTAATTTTGGAAAAAACATTTTTGCTTCACATATTTTGCTTTTTTGACCGGATAACTCTTCAACGATGCACCCAAAAAATAAATGCAGACCGTAGGGTTGTAGAGAATTAAATTCTCTTCAATAATATGTATTACTTCACTATTTTATCTATTTTCAAATAATGTTAAAGCAATTTTAAAAATTAGTCGTTTTAACCTGTCAGATTAAAACAAGAAAACCGACAATTCCGAAGCAGAAGCGGATGATTAACGCCCGTATGCACCGTACACGTTTAATCCAGATCAAGGGTTTAATCGCGTTTAGTACCATAGATTAAAATGGTACTAAACGCGATTAAACCCTTGATCTGGATTAAACGTGTACGGTGCATACGGGCGTAAAACGCACATATTAAAAATATTGCGCCAAGATGTAGGCAACACGTAATAAGGGTTCAAAATGGCAGAGTTTTCTATCTCCTTTTAAAAGGCACTCAGAAAGCTGCGCAGTGCGGCCATTCTCCGTATAGGGACCGTGAGTGAAATATAGAGGCAGCACTACTGCCGAAGTTAGCCCTCTCTGGTGTTCAATTTTAGAATTAAATGGGGTAAACATTGCAAGTAAAAAATAAAGGATATTTTTTTAAAATATTAAATATAGTTAAATATAGATACCGGCCAGTAAAAAACAATCGTTTACATGGTCAAAATGATATAAAATGTGAAAAATTATTAAAATCTGGACATGTATATACATTTTAAGCAAAAAGATTTAAAGACAATAATAAATTGTAAAGTTGTACCTCAAGCAAGTATATCCAATCTAAAAATATCGGTATTTAGTAACACTGAATTTAAAAGTATTAAAATAACATTTTAAAAATGTAAATTAATAAAATAGATTGAGAATAATAATAATAATTCTTTATCTTAGTAGAAATGTCATTCATCCACCTTAGACGTTTATGAGACACCCAATCACATACTTTGATTACTATACGAGGCAAGAGAGAGGTCCGACACGCCCAACATAGGGCGAGGCCATTTTGAACCCTGTGACACAGTTTACAGCTAAAGAATCAGATCGCTCACTCTGTGTCGGCACTTTTGATCTCAATGTTTCAGTTTATACACTGCGCAACTCGGATAATACAATATATGACAACCGTCTATAATAAAACAGCAGTCTTCTGTGTATCCTGGATTTGTATCCCTGGAGTGGATGTTATTTTGGAACTTTCAACTGGTCCGAGTGAGCTAACTGATTCTTTAGCAATAAACTGTGACTCCAAAAATAATATTCACTGACACTGACAGCAGCAAGCAAAATATCAGGTGCATTTTAATCATCCGCTTTTGCTTCCGGAATTGTCGGTTTAGTCGTTTTAACCTGTCAGATTAAAACAAGAAAACCAACAATTCTGAAGCAGAAGCGGATGATTAAAACGCACCTATTAAAAATATTGCGCCAAGATGTAGGCAACACGTAATAAGGGTTCAAAATGGCGGAGTTTTCTATCTCCTTTTAAAAGGCACTCAGAAAGCTGCGCAGTGCGACCATTCTCCGTATAGTATACGGGGCAAGAGAGAGGTCCGACACGCCCAACATAGGGCGCGGCCATTTTGATTCCTATGACACAGTTTATAGCTAAAGAATCAGATAGCTCACTCTGCGTCGGCATTTTTAATCTAAATGTTCCAGTTTATACACTGCGCAACTTGGATAATACAATATGTGACAACCGCCTATAATAAAACAGCAGTCTTCTACGTATCCTGGATTTGTATCCCTGGAGTGGATGTTATTTTGGAACTTTCAACTGGTCCGAGTGAGCTAACTGATTCTTTAGCAATAAACTGTGACTCCAAAAATAATATTCACTGACACTGACAGCAGCAAGCAAAATATCAGGTGCGTTTTAATCATCCGCTTCTGCTTCCGGAATTGTCGGTTTAGTCGTTTTAACCTGTCAGATTTAAACAAGAAAACCGACAATTCCGAAGCAGAAGCGGATGATTAAAACGCACCTATTAAAAATATTGCGCCAAGATGTAGGCAACACGTAATAAGGGTTCAAAATGGCGGAGTTTTCTATCTCCTTTTAAAAGGCACTCAGAAAGCTGCGCAGTGCGACCATTCTCCGTATAGTATACGGGGCAAGAGAGAGGTCCGACACGCCCAACATAGGGCGCGGCCATTTTGATTCCTATGACACAGTTTATAGCTAAAGAATCAGATAGCTCACTCTGCGTCGGCATTTTTAATCTAAATGTTCCAGTTTATACACTGCGCAACTTGGATAATACAATATGTGACAACCGCCTATAATAAAACAGCAGTCTTCTACGTATCCTGGATTTGTATCCCTGGAGTGGATGTTATTTTGGAACTTTCAACTGGTCCGAGTGAGCTAACTGATTCTTTAGCAATAAACTGTGACTCCAAAAATAATATTCACTGACACTGACAGCAGCAAGCAAAATATCAGGTGCGTTTTAATCATCCCGCTTCTGCTTCCGGAATTGTCGGTTTAGTCGTTTTAACCTGTCAGATTTAAACAAGAAAACCGACAATTCCGAAGCAGAAGCGGATGATTAAAACGCACCTATTAAAAATATTGCGCCAAGATGTAGGCAACACGTAATAAGGGTTCAAAATGGCGGAGTTTTCTATCTCCTTTTAAAAGGCACTCAGAAAGCTGCGCAGTGCGAAAGTATCGATTTTTTAAAGGTGGGAAAGTTCGAATTGTAGCTACTCATATAATGACGTATTTAAAGGTTTTGTGGATTTTCACATTTTAAGGAGGGGGGAATAAATAAATAAAAATAAATAAAAAATAAAAATAAATAAAAAATTAAATAAATATAATTAATAAATAAAATTAATAAAAATAATATAAATTAATAAAAAATAATAAAAATTCAATAAAAATAAATAAAAATTAATAAAAATTATTAAAAATTATTAAAAATTATTAAAAATTATTAAAAATTATTAAAAATTATTAAAAATTATTAAAAATTATTAAAAATTATTAAAAATTATTAAAAATTAATAAATATTATTAAAAATTAATAAAAATTAATAAAACTAATAAAAACGAATAAAAATTAAATTAATAATTTTTTTTTCAAGTATCGCATGAAAAATTTTTCACGAGTAACAAAAACTGTTAATGTTGATAAACATGTCTCAAATTATAATAAAAATAGTTCGATTTAATAGATTTTTCTTCTGTATTTACCAATGTTGTCTAAAGTAAAATAAAAAATATAATATTGAATGGGCCAAATGATATGATTCTGGGCTCGTAGGTTGTATTGATGTTTTGACATAATATTTAGTATTAAGTTTTAGGAAATATAATTGCCGGACGTCTAAGACATTGAAATCGGAGAAAAGTTCTTCTGATGGGTAAGTAACATCTTATCTGTAGATTATTCTCAGAAATCGTTTCTGTAATATCTGTAGGGGATAAATATGTTTCTAAAGCGTCCATAGTACAGGATTCGCAACTGGGTGATTTTTAATATATTTGATAATTTTTTACATTTTGACAATATACACATCATATTTTTTTACAAACATAATTATGTATATTCCATCTCATGTAAGTATCTAGATAGATGCCCAAGTACTTAACTATACACACAACCCTTATGGGAGAGACAACAGCGGCACGGGTAGCGAGAGGATGTCCACAGGGTGGAGTGCTGTCTCCACTCCTGTGGAACCTTGTAGTGGACGGGCTGCTTAGGGCTCTCAAAGATAAGGGACATAGAACCCTGGGATATGCCGATGATCTAGTGATCATGGCACAGGGGAAAATACAACACTATAGTAAGAGATCGAATGCAAGAGGCTCTAAATATAGTAACAAAATGGACAGAGGCGGGAAGGACTAAACATTAGCCCAAACAAATCTGACATAATTGCATTCACCCGCAGGAGGAAATTGGAGGGACTAGGGCCTCTAAACCTAAGAGGTGCAAGCATCCAGCTTAAGGGGGAGGTAAAATATCTCGGGGTTATGATTGACTCGAGACTTACCTGGGAACCAGCATCTAGGAAAGAACCACAATGAGGGCGGGAAACCTCATTAATGATGGCAAGGCGATCCTTTGGAAAAAAATGGGGGTTAAAACCAGACATGTTATACTGGCTTTATAATATGGTGGTGAGACCCATAATAACATACGCAGCTTTGGTGTGGTGGCCAAAGACACAGCAAAGGAAAGCAATAACGAGGCTAAGCAAGGTACAAAGACTTGCCTGCCTCGGAATAACGGGGGCAATAAAAACAACCCTCACTGCTGCAATGGAAGCACAAATAGGACTCCCACCTCTTCACTATGTGATAAAAGGGGAGGCAAGATTAGGTGCTTACAGATTAGGGAATACACTGGGAAATCTTGACATTAGGCCAGGTCACATGAGTATCTCAAGGTTAGTTACAGGAGACGTGCTAGACAAGAGATCAGACCACATAACCAAGAGGTACTCTTTTAATACTCCCTTTGAGGTTTTAATACAGGAAAGAGCGGAGATCACCATAAGGGAACCAATGCCCAACGACAGGAACAAACCTGGTATACAGACGGGTCTAAGACTGCGGAAGGCACTGGGGCAGGAGTATTCTCCAAAAACCCTGATAATAACCATAGCTATACTATAGGAATACATTCCTCGGTATTTCAGGCCGAGGTATACGCAATTTTGCAATGTGCAAAAACGAACAATGAAAGAGCTGTCGAAAATCAGCATATTCAAATAATGTCAGACAGCCAAGCGGCACTTAAGGCCATATCGAGTCAGGAAGTTATGTCGAGGCTGGTATGGGAATGCATCGAAGAACTAAGAACACTGGCAGACCGAAATAGAGTAAAACTATTTTGGATGCCAGGTCACAAAGGGATCGAAGGCAACGAAAAGGCTAACGAACTTGCAAAAAGAGGGTCAGAAGAAACACCGGAACCAGACACAAACCCAGGAGTACCAAAAAGTACAGTCCGGGGTTTTATAAATGACTGGATTCGGGAACAACATATCAACTATTGGGGAAGCACCCCAAAACAGGCACATCGAAAAGCCTTCATAGGCAGACCATGTCCCAAAAGAACTGGAGAACTACTCTTAATGAATAGGAACCAGTTGAAAGTGATAACAGGGTTCATGACTGGGCACGCCCCAGTAAAAGGACACTTGAACAAAATTGGCATGTACAATGGGGAACTCATGTGCCGACTATGTCACAAGAAACCAGAAACGGCCAAACACATACTGTGCGAATGCGAAGCTCTAGATCGCAAAAGACAGGCTCTTTTTGGACAACCCCAGGTTGATCCAACAACGTATAGAACCCACTCACCCAAAGATCTGTACAAACTTGTACAAGGTACAAAGGTGATAGAGTGGGTGCTATGAACTAACATGGGCTAAAACACAATAAGCCAATAGGCTTCAGTGTTATTCGGAGACACATAGTCAGACGAGCCCAGGAAAAAAAAACTTAACTTTTTCATATAATTTAATTTTGTGTATTTTATTGTTTGTGTTCACCGTAATTTCCTTGAAATTTGGAATAGTAGATACATTACAACAGAAGGGAATACATTATTTTTTGTCAAAATTAACCGTTTAAATTTTCGACTCTAACCATTTGTGAATTTTAAGTAAGTCTTCCTCAACTATTTGTTTGAGTAGGGTCCAGTTTTGTTCTGTATATAACAGATTGCAAAGAAAAAATACCATTCACATATAAATTAAGTGAGTAATGGATATCTAAATAGCACAAATACTCATTTTAGAATATATAGTTGTGGGCCCTCTGACCAGGTTCCTCATACTTAATTAAAAAATATCTAGACCATTTTATTGGGAAATTATGACCATGTTTCTGCATGTATGAGTGTCTTTAAAACAGTGAGATGGTTTTATAAATCACAACCATTAACTGAAAACAACGTTTATTGACACAGAAAAGTGAATTAACATAAAACATTACAACAGTATGTAACATTGAATCAATTTTAATAGGCATTCATTTTATATTGAGTGGTCATGTCGCTCAAAGGCTACGCGCGGGGAGTCAAAAATTGTGTTCCAAACATTTCCTTCTATACCTTTTCGTTGGCTGGACTATATATGCTTAAATGTACGAGTATTAAAAAATACTTTTATATATATTTTATAAATATTAATATTATTTTCGTACTTCTGTATAAATTTGAACATTACTTAATTGAAACGATCCACAGGAGATGGTAATGGAGCGTTTTCTTCATAAATCATTACCAATGAGCAGCAAGACTTTCGTTTTTTCTTTATCTGAAAAAATGTATTTTGTTAATATTGGCTATAAACAACGACGAACAACTACTAGACCAATTTTGTTTACAAAAATCGAACTGCAAGTATCCACGGTGTTATTCATGTAGTTGTCAAATTATTATGTGAGTCTTCTTATGGCGTTTTCGACTGGTGAAACTGCTGCGCACTTTTTAACACTCGGTGCAAAATTTGTTTTCGACTCGTAAGAGCAGTGCGAACCGGGTCAGTTTTTGAATTTTCGGTTGGAATCAGTTGAACTCAAAAAAATAAACTAGTGCGCACTTTTGTGAACCGAGTTTAGAGACAGGTTTTCAGTTTCAGTTCAGTCCACAATATATCCCCTATAGTAATGTTACTGGAATTCAAGAAATGGCTTTGAGTTACGCTGCGGCCAGACACAGGTCTCATGGCGCTAGTATCGTTTTGAATTTTGACACGTCCAATATCGGCACGTTCATTGGTTGAAGAGGAAGTTTTTGACAAGCGAAGCATGAAGTGTCAGTATTGACAAGTGATAATTTTTTGATTTTTTCTTCTACGAAATTTAATATTAATTTTGTTTCAGCGATATTTATTGTGATTTGTGTTGTTGTATTAAGTGCTTTCTTATTTAATATGGGAAACAAAACGTACAACAAACTCAGAAAAAGAGGAATCAAGGAGGGATTGCTATGGCTGTCATCCAATGGTCTGCGCCCTAGATAATACTTTTCCAATGGGAAAAGCCTTTAAAATTCAAGTATAACAATTTTATGTTTCCGTTTTTCCTTTTTTTAATGTAGGTGCCAATTTTGAGGTAAGTTTGTAATAATTTTTCATATTTTTTCAGTTAATACCTACCCTCTTAATATTATAATTTAACTATGATCTTATGCTTTCCTATGGACACGATTCAAGGAGGGAGTCCTATGGCTGTTATCCAAGCTCTAAATAATAGTTTTCCAGTGGCAACAGCCTTTAAAATTCAAGTATAATAATTTACTGTTTCAGTTTTTCTCCTTTTTTCGAAGTAGATGTCCATTTAAACTAAATTTTTTTATTTCACTTATTGATTTTAGCATTTATATACAGTATCGGCTAATGAACACTTTCCAATACGCTTGGCTAGCATCGAAAAGAAAACTAAAGAGTTAGTGCATTAATTCGATCAGGAAACGAATAATATGAATGTTGCCTTGTGTGCTGTGTAATATGAACAGGCAAACGGTATGATGCATCCCCACGTAGTCGGCTGGCTACGTTCATAGTATTCTATTTCTTCTCCCACTAATGCTAACTCTTTGTAGTTTTTACTTGGACATTAGCAAAACGTATTGTACAACATTCGATAGCAGTTACTGTATTATCACAAACATCTCTTTAAATTTCGCCTTAAAATTATATTTGAATTTACCGCCATATCGAGTTAGTTGAGCGGCCAGATGCATACGCATTTTTGCGCTGCAAACTTAGTGCCAACTCTTTAACAAGTGAGATGCACTACTATAGGGGATATATTGTGGTTCAGTCGTAACTAATATGGCGATGGCAAATGAAGAGTTTTTTCTAAAATATGTAAATTTTTTAGAATTTGTAAAGAAATATTGGAAACTTCTTCGTCAGATTTAGAAGATTTAATTAAGGCCAAGTTTAATAAAACTAAACTGCCAAAAATAAAAGATTACATTAAATCGGTGGTGTCGCACCTGGATGACTCCCAGTTAGGTACCATAAATGTTCTTGTATATGCATAGTATACGTTGACATCTTAAGAACTTAAACATAAGTATATTTATAGTAATCTGTTGATAAAAGTTTCTATAACAATATTAAATAAATGTCTAAAATGAAAGCTTGGCTTGGATCTTGTTTGCAATTTGGAAGGTACTACTTCTACTTATCACTCAGATGATAGCTGTCAAATACAATATAATGCACTGGGTATGGAGGATAGAGGAAAGGAGAACAATCTCTGTATACAAAAAGTGTCCCTCAAAATGTATACAATTAACATGGCGCTTCTGTGCCCAGGGGGTCGATTCTCGACTTGTAGGAACCTTTTCCTATAGGAATTTGTGACACTTTCCTATATGTAGGGAAATGTCATAAATTTTCTATGTATAGAAAAATGTCAAAAATTCCTATTAGGCATTCCAATCTGAATGGCTACCAGTGGGTTTTGACGGATTATGATATGGCAAAATTATGGCAACCCTGTAGGCCTGGTGATTTGACAAGGTCAATGAAATAGATTGTTACATAGATTGATCAACCATATTTTTCAAAATAAACATAAGCTTATGCCTTGAAGTAAAAATGTAAGCAATTATTTTTTTTTAAATATCTAAAGGCTAGAAATTGGTTTTAAAACACATTTTTGCTAAACCGATTTAAATTAATAAATATTTGCTAGCCCATATGGCCGCTCGTAAACGACCAGCTTTGAGCAATCTTTATAACTATATATGTATCATTGACTCTGTTAATGACAACATGACAACAGGGTTGCCATATCTAAACTGTCATTACCCACTGGTAGCCATTTGGACAGGTCGTTGGAATGCCTAATAGGAAAAAATTCCTACGAGTCGAGAATCGACCCCCAGGGGACGTCGACAGTCGATAATTCAGATCACACAATGACACCAATGATGTATATAGTAATAAATATTGCTCAACCATAAAAAACTAAAAACTACACCGTGAAAAGTGACTGATCGTAGAAGAGTAATAGCCGTATGCATAGTCGATCGCCAGCGACTTGCTGGAGATTCATTACGGCGTTTCGCCAGCGATTCGCTGGCGATCCGCCGGCGAAAGCCCAAAAAGGTGGCGTCTCGCCGGAGATTGTCACCGAAACGTCATTTCACGCAAGTTTTTATTTTCTTTTATATGGATTATCACCGGTATCTCTCGCATTTTATTCATGATTCATTTCTTAAAACTCAAAAAATAATGAACGAATATCAAATTTTTCCCTATAATAGAACATAAAAACTTGCGTGAAATGACATTCCGGTGACAATCTCCGGCGAGTCGCCAGCTTTTTGGGCTTTCGCCGGCGGATCGCCAGCGAATCGCTGGTGAGTCGCTGGCGATCGACTATGCATACGGCTGTAAGTGTTCTGTGATCGTAGATAAATTTTGACAATACACGACAATAGTCAAATTTTATTGAAAAATAATAATATAAACAATAAATAATTCTTATATTAAAATGGCACGGAGGTCTCAATTTACTGCTTCCTGTCTGATTTAATTATGAATGAGCAATCTATATGACTATATAGCATTGGATTTTGTCCCCTGGCTACACGAGCGCCATCTTAATTGTATACATTTTGGTAGCCACTTTTTAATATAAAGATCCATATAAGATTGTCCTCCTTTTTTCTACCCTCCATAGCACTGGGTGATCAACTGCGTGTTCGGTTGGAATAAGTTTGCATGACGTTACTAAATTGAACCAGTGCTGAGAAACGAAAACTCGCACTACACGAGTGTGAACTGAGTGTAGCCAGTCGAAAACGCTATTAAATGATTGTTTATGATTGCACGTACTTGACATAAGCATAAAAGACTTCTAAAATTACGTTAAGAAAGTAAATTTGTATTCCTAATGCCAGTTAATATCTTTTGTTGTCTTTTTAAGAAAAGTACACAATTTATTTAGCAGTGTGGGAACGGAGTAAAGCAAGAATCGATATTGTACGAGTTGGTTCATTTATAAAACGAGTGCTTACATAAACTATCCCCACTCAATTTAGTAGGCGTTTCACCCTTTCTAATGCGGCAGCAGATGCGATCATAAAACACGAGCTGAATACTTGCAAGTAAATAACGGTTTAATTATTAATGAATGGATTAGTCTATTAGTTTTTTCATATTTGGCAATAAGCCATTTAGTCCCAATAACTGATGAATTGAACTATATTTATTTTATATTATTATTTTATATTTAAATACAAACTTTTTTGTCCACGGCTTCACACGCGTGGATTAATTTATTTACAATATTCTGTTATGATCGCATGACTCTGAATTATACAGGGTGTCCCATTAGTATCTAATTGTTCAATATTTCAATTTGTGTTATAGACACGCAAACAAGTTTCAAATAAAAGTTACATGGATTTGAGAAATACATGTTTTAAAAATATTTTTGGATATATAGGGTGTTGTATTTTTGCCTGGCAAAAAAATGTATGTTTTTTTTTAAATAGAACACCCTGTATTTTATTTTTAGAATAGTTTGGTAATACTACATTCAGCCCTAGAATGTTTTTAAAAAATATTACAGTTTTGCCAAGCAATTAATTTTTTTTGAGATTAGATAATGATGCAGACCTCAAATTAAATTATCGTAATTTAAGTAGGTTTATATTGATTTTAAAATTGTTTAATATACTGACTTATAGAATACCAAACTAACGAATAGTGGTGATAGAACTGATTTATTTTGTACAGAGTGTTTTGAGACATGTCTTAAATATAGCTAATTTTAAATAAATTCAATGTACTTAATTTTTTCAATTGCCCTGTTTATTATCTTAAATTCCTTATAAATTTGCCTATACAATGATACCAATATGTAAGCCAATAACACATATACAGGGTGTCCCATCAGTGCGTAATTGATCGATAGCTGTTTTATTATTAAAAATAAGAAAAAAAAATTAATTTGGAAGTTGCATGACCATATTTAACAATTATTCTTTAATATGCAGGATGGTCCATAAACGAGGTACTAACCAAATGTACACTGCAGGTAGTTATACATATTTGATTGTTTTCACATCGTCAAACAATTTTAATTGACATCATTCATTTGTTATGTTGTATATAGGGTGTGTCAAAACGTAAGGTTACGATTTTCTCAATTTTTTAAATGGAATACCCTGTATTAATTATTTGGTGGTATCACATTAGACCATTCGTTCGCTCTGGCAGCGGTTTCAAACTGTTTAAGGTAATTGGTCCATGACATCTTACTGTCGAAAGTTAGGGCTTTAACACGAGTCGAGTTTACAGTTTCTTCCTATTTTAACTTTCACCTCCACTTTATTTCACTGTCCTTGGACTGTTCTTTATGGTCCATCTCTTGTATCTTCTATTGCATCTGTTTTATTTTCTCCTCAGCGACTGAAGATATCTTATTTTCCATAGAAGAAATTTCAGAAGACAACTTTTCTTCTAAGGAAGAAATGTCCGAAGAAACTTTAGTTTGAAACTTTTTCATTTTATGAAGAAATATCACAAGAAAATTTATTTTCTAAGGAGTAAATGTCAGAAGAAACTTTAGTTTCCAAGGAGAAAATGTCGGAAGAAACTTCAGTTTCTAAGCAGGAAATATTTTTTATAGAAGACACATCAGAAGAAATACCGGTTTTTAAATAAGACATATCGCTTTTCATATCGGAAATTGAAGAAATTATAGAAGACGCATCATCCGTAAATAGATACATTTCCGAATCCGAACCCTCCCTTTCCATTGCTTCTTTAAACCGCTCTGGTAGCTGTTTTCTTTTACAAGTCACTTTTAAATCATACAGTTTTTTAGCCATTTTTGTCCACTAATAATTTACGATCTCACTTCTGACACCAATATAACGATTGTTTAATTTAAAAATAGATTATTTATTTAAAATAGTTTATTTATAATTTATTTGCACTATGTTCTAGTTATTTATTTAATACTTAAATTAAAAATTAAAAGTCACACTTCTTATTTATTTTTACAATTTATCTTTACTTGACAACATTTATATTGAAACTTCTGTATAAAAACTTCAACTCAACTGCTAAACAATGTCGCGTTATTTATATAAATCCAGCCCTGCTCTAGTAGATTCTAGGTGGTCTAGAAGCTAATCGAAATTCTTCATCCTCGCGTCGGACTGCATAAAAAAATATTCGAGTCGATTTCTCGAGTCTCGAGGCGGGTTTCGATCTCGCCAGCGGGCAGTCACTGTGGCGCGGTAAGGTAAATAAAGCACAGAGTCGACTTTAGGCGATTGCACGACAAATCGTTATATGGACAAAAATGGTATATTTATTATAGTTTCTGATAAATGAAGTTTATTAGGTTACTAGTAGTAAAATGTAAATATTGTTGTATTGTGAAAAAATGTATTATCTGAAAAACTAGCCATCAAAGTAGATCACATATTAGCATTTTTTTAATTTGATATAAATGTCTTTTATATATACCTTAGGTAGATTGGCGGAGTTATCGTCACTGCTACTGCTTGAAGTTATTCCTTCTTCAAGTGTCAATTTTTTTGATAGGCCTTCTAATTCCATATCTACGTATAACTGATTTAATTGATCATTCACTAGTACAGGCTACAAATTAAAAAATATATTAAAAAAATATATTAAAAAAGTATAATAATGATTTATACAAAATGAAATGAAATTTATTTTTTTTTAATCGGCTTCAACTATTTGTTGTACCTATAAAATTATCTATAGTCCGTCATCTGACTGTAAAAAGTGGCACGACGTCTTTTTTGATTACTATTTATATTTTAATACAGGGGAAGGAGGTTTTTCATGTCCCAGTTTGTGAGAGGTTTTCTCAACTAGTTACAAATACTCTTACTTGTGGCGTTCGAACAGGGTGTGCTCTGGCGCCAGTTTGTTTTAGAGTGGTTTGCTCCACTTTATCTTTTGAAACAAGTTCCAAAAAGGGCTGCAGGTAGCTGCAGTGACTAAATAAAAATTCCAGAGGGTCAACGATATTGAGGTAGTACCTGAAAACGGATTTGCAACAAGGGAATGAAATGCCAGGTTTCAGTTTGATATATATATTGAACTACCTCAACTAACACACATTGCGGTTATATTATACTCTAATTAAATATTTTTTTACAAGCCCTCCCCAAGTTCTTGGATCTAACCCTGAACAAAAATTAAACAAAAAGAATTCTTAAGGGAAATTATAAGGGAAATAAACACGGTAAACTCATACCGGTATGCTACACAGCCTGTTCATATTAGTCGCTTTTTGCGCATGACGTCACGCTCGCACCTATTTCTGCCTTATTGTTTTGAAAGTAGAACTACGAAGTTTTGAGTTTACTGTCAGTTTACCTAAAGTTTTAATATATTTTTTAACAAAAAATGCCTGGTTGTGCTGTGGCAGGTTGTCGTAATTTTAGCAAAAATACTAAAGGAAGCCAAATTAAATATTTTTTATTTCCCAAGAGCGACATTGCTAAAGAATGGGTTGTAGCGTGTAAACGAAATGATAAGATAAATTTAAAAAGTGGTAAGTAAATCGTTGTTGTTATGTGAAACATTAATTTTGATGCTTTTTTCCTCGCGCTTTGAAATAATTTTTTGGTTTTATGAAAATAAAATGGTTTTCCTTGTTAATCAAAATGTACATTACTCCTCTTTTTTTAATTCTATAATAACTTTCTATTAGCATGTATGTGCTCTATTCATTTTGCACCTGACTCATTTAAAATTCCTCTAAAGCAAAAATTATTGAACTACACTCCGAAAAATGCTCGCAATTTAAAGCAGGGTGCACGTCCCACACTAAACCTTCTTGGTAAAAACTAGCCGTTACACCTAGTGAAAGTGAATAAGATGAAACGTAAGACAGAAAATAAAGACATTATAGTCTCTATTTTGAGCCAGCCATCATTTTCAAAATGCCAGGCTTTAGAAGAACCTACTTATGTTACAAATACTGTTGATGTAGCGATGAAGTTACAAGAAAACAAGTATTTTTTTCCATAGAACACAAGAAATTTACAAAAATGCCAAAGGTAACTAATTTAAAAAAGTAACATTTCTGTGCACCAAGTTTGTTAATTTTATTTTTTGGGGTAAGATAGATCTTAGTAAAATGGAGCTTTTAATGAAAATAAATTTAAATTATTTAAAAATAATGTGTTTTAAATTAGAACATATGTATTAAGCATTTTAAAACTTACAAATTTACAAACTTATGAAATATAAATGCCTGATTTTCAAATTTATTAAATAAATAATGTATTTCCATTGAAATATATTTCATTTTTCTAACAATAAACTTAAATTATATAAAAATAACCTGTCTTAGTTAAAAAAAAATGGGTTAGGTACTTTGGTACTTTAAGTATTTTAAACTTATTATAAAGAAATCATGTAGGAATTTCCATTACAATATTATTCACAGTGCTGACAACCGTAAAAATATTTATAATTTATACAACAAAAGTACTTTAGATAGGCCAAAATAATAATTATTGTCATTCATCGTGGCTTAAATCGTTGAGATAAATGCGAATTATTTATGCGAGGTGCGAATATGACGTCACATTGTGCGAGAGAGACTGAGCTACATGCGCGTCGGCATGCCGGTGTACGTTTACTGTGGGAAATAAACTAGAAACTGAATCGGACGGGTGAGGGTGTTTAAGAATCAAAACGTTGCCGGGGAAACAACGGTCAAATCAGAAGTACTACGCGTCGTTGTAGCAAGTCTACGATTTTTGGCAGGGTGAACTTTCGGAATCTAATGAATTTCTCGTCTGTGCGTCTTAAGACTTGCGTCTGACACACAAGGAATCGCATTTCGTGCAAGAAAAAGATGGGTATAACTTTCCGCAATGAAGGTGTCCCGGGACGTGGCGGTCCCCGGCAGTGAGTAAAGGAACTTAAAAATATCTAACCATCGAAGAATAGTTTTCTACTTCTGCTTTTAAGCCTTCAACCGTTGAGAAATTTACATAAGCAGACCCGGAATTAGTATCGTTTTAGGAAGAAATTTGAAAAGTTTATTTCTAGTTTATAAATTACCTTTCTTGTCATAAAAAGTTTAAGTTATAGTATGCTAAAATACAAATAAACCATTTTAACTTTCTTAGCAAAAATCAAAAAATCTAAACAAGCGCGTAAAGAAGAGAAACTTTGGAATGCACCAACTTATATAAATCAAATTGTGTATGTATATGCATATTACATATGAAAATAAGAGGTCAATTTTTATCTAGATAATTTTACTAAGTTTATGTTTTGTAAGATGTAAAAGCTAACTATTTTGGAATCAATGATACCAGGTAGAAAAAACTATTGGAATTCCAAGCAAAAAAACAGTCAATGGACTCGAATAGTTTTACATAACATACCTACATACATAAAATTCAAAAACTATAAGCAGTGCCACAACAAATACCATAAAATATACCTCCCATATCCCTTTCTTACTTGATTGATATCTCTGTTTACCGTATAGGGGTATACGATTTGTCATAAAACATTGAATTTGTATTAGATTAACGCGCATAAACTATTTTAGTCGGCTTCAACAAATTCGTGTCTATCCCTTTTTAATCCCTTATTAGAGCTGTCGTCTGATTCATGTTTACCTGTTATTAAAATATTAGAGAACAATAGATGATACTGGAAATTCCTAATATGATTTAATTCCGGGAATTAAATATTTTGTTGTTCGTTATTAAATAACTATTTTTTAATTGGCATAGTTTATTTTTCAATTCAACCAATAAAACTATTATCTTTGTATATGTTATGAATTTAACAAGTATTGTAATGATTTAGGTTTATTTAATTAATTCTTATATCAGGTACAATATTAGTTTGTTCATGGCCATATCGCACGAAGACAAAATTTGAGCACGGCGCCGTTAGTGGAGTGCTCCTAAATCGTCTGAGTGTGATATGGACAATCTACTCGAGTTGTACAGCATATTTTTTCTACGACCTACTAATAAAAATCTGCAAATAGTATTAAAAATTATGTTAGGTTATTAAGATAAAATAACTAATTTAAACTTTCACTAGTTTATAAAATATAATAAACAAGAAAAAAGGCAAATGCTCTGAACTCACTACCATCGAGGTGCTTAAATTTTTTTCTTTAATACTCGTAATTAAATTGACTTTATATAGTTTTATTGGGGGTTTAGTGGAGTGTTAATATTATATAAATATAGGAAATATTAACAACTTACTTAATTATTGTTTATTGAAAGTTATAGATAATATGCATTCGAAATTCGAATACATATTATCTATAACTATATATAAATAAAAAATAAGTAAGTTGTTAGTTATAATTACTATATTTTCTAGATTTCTATAATATTAACCCCAGTAGGCGGCGATAATTAATTAACTACATACTTTGCCAAATGATGACGTAGCTGTGTCCTTCTAATTATTGTAATCGGAACCTAGTAGTGTTCATAGAAATAACTATTTTAAATGTTGTATGAGGTGGTGTTTGAGATTAAAAACACAGGAAGAAAAAAGGATTGTTTTTTTTTAAAGAAAGAATTTAAAAACTAGCTCTTTTAGAGATCAAAAAAATATTTTTTAAAATAAAACACGTAGCTACGATTAAAGTAAATACTGATTTTTTATAACAATATTAAATGTATAATGTATTGTTGTTTTTGCATTAAATACAAAACCCAAACAGTTTGTTTAGTTGCGTGACAGAGTACCTAATAACTCTAAGCAACAATAAAAAAATAAAGGTAAGATTCCAATTTTGTCGGACATTATAAATATTTCAAAAATTTTTAAGTTATCCATTTTCTATCCCAGCATGTCATTAAATATTTTCAAGGTACTATTTCTCAAGACGAGACCGACTTCAAAACGCGACGCGACAGCGAGAGACCAAAAGCGGTCTCTTCACGTCTGAACACGTAATTATAATGAAACACATTTCGGTAGATGAGACCGACTACAGCAGATTTAGTATGGCAAAATATGCTGCCTTACTGCTGTCTCGGTCTCTTGTCGTTTGTCGCTCGTTCCCAAATGGTACCTTAAGTCTTCTTTTTAAATTTATTTATTTAAAAATAATTCTGATCCGTATGTAGGATTCTCCACTCTAACCATTCACTGTTGGGTTCTAATTGCCAGTTCTGATCCTAAAATGGCGATGAGAAACAGTGACAAGGCCTGTCTGTAGGCGTGTATTAAAGTACTAGCACTCCTGCAATATGGAGTATTAGACTACTAGTTATACTACTAGCGATTTTAACTTAAAATCTTTAGTAAAAATTAAGCTCTATAAGGGGATAAAGCATATTGATTCTGAACAAAAATTGAATAAAAATGGGAGGTTAAGGAGGGTCTGTTAAACTGTGAAGAGTATAATATAGAATGCCAAGCATTATATATCTTCATTCTAGTTGGAGGGTTAATGAGCGTACATTGAATTGTATATATCCTAATTTCTTTTTCTTTTGTCACAAATATGGCCATACGTATATGTAGGTGTTTGTGTGTCTCTAATGAGTTGATTAGATTTTGGGTATATTCGGAACTTTATAGAGTCGTTTTTCTACTTTAAGGAATATATGTTATTTACGCTTGAAGAAAAAAATTCGGCAAATAAAAGTTGCTGGTGATATAAAATTCAATTAAACAAAATGAGAAAAGTATGTAGGTATTTGACTATTATCGAAAATCTTTTACCACAAATGATTGGTTTTCAATTGTTTCTTTTGCAGTATACAGGCCATTGAGATCAATACGATTTTCATGTAAAATTGGTATTAGCGTATACTCTGTATAATCTCATACTATTTAATTGTTATAATCGAAAAAGCGAGGGCAATTCAAATATAAAATAAAGTGTCCCATTTAAAAAACCTAACTTTGATATGTATCACATTCTTGAAGAACCCTGTATAATTGAAATTATTTTTTAATTGTTGGTTTTTGGGACATACATCTCATTGTGAAAACAAATTTTAAAAAATCACATGGTTGTGGCTTTACAGACCAAGGTGTTATCAGTGGCCCACCCTGTATATAAGATGTTAGCTTCTCTATATTGGAGTATCCCTAAAGCGCGGGGAATATAGGGAAATGGCGGGGAGTGAACGGGAGCGGAAATAGTGACAGAAAAAGTTGGCAAGATAAAACGATGGCTACACCAAGTATAAAAAGAGGAGATGGAATTCGATATATAATTAATTGTCTATGGTGGCAATGAAGAAGGGTTTATTAAAAATTCAAACCTCATATTTAAAAGTCAAACAAAAACCGGGGATTACCATAATATCGACACCTCATAGCTTAAATCCTGTAACCCTCAAAATGTAAATTTTACAGGAGAGTGAAAAAACCTAATATAATTTAAACTTAAAACATCTTGCAGGTGATATAATATTTTTTATCTTGAATGTTTTAAAGCACTAAATTTAGGTTGCTGGTTACATCCTTTGGTCTACTAATGATTTTGACCCGGTGCATCCGAAATGAGGGTTAAATCCATTTTCATAATTTTGAGGGTTATGGCATTTGACCTACGAGGCGTCGATATGAACACAGACAATTTTGAAAAATGGGGTAAGACGAAATTTATACCTACGATAATGTCAGTTATCATTCGCAGTACGTTCAACCAATTCCATGTTATAGTTGGACAAAGATAAAATGGGAAAATGGTTGCAGGAAAAGAACATTAACTATCCAATCAATGGTATGAAATATCAGATTTGGAAAGTTGTACGTCAAAATCTACCACGAAAATAATTCCACCTAGATATGTTGAGGAATATAGGCGTAAAATATTAAGAACTCCTCCATATCACAGCCAGTACAATGCTATAGAGATGGTGTGATCCCAGTGCAAACGTTTTATGACGAACAAATTTTAACAAAAAAGTCACCGGAAGATGTATTTTAGACTTGTTCAGAAGCTTTGAATAATGTTACCGATACTCAGTGAGACAATTGTGTAATACACACTAAAAACATAATTGTTTGCGATTGGAAAAAATACAATCAATTAGATGTTTCTGATCTAGAAATAATATTAATTTAGGTACAACGGCAAGTAGTAATGAGTGTGAATCAGAGTCCTGTTGTGAAGAAAATTATATTGATTAAAAAAATTTATATGAGTTTCCCAATAAATATTTTCTGGTCTCTTGTTATAATATATTTTTAACAAAGAATCTGTTTCACGAATTTGCACCTGCTTTGGATTATCTTTAAAAACTCTATAAACGCTAAAAACCAATCTTCAACTGGGAAATTTATTTATAAAGTACAAACGTAAATTGTTCTAGTATTTGTAGACAAAATGTATGACGTAATCTTAATTTTTTTTAAAGTGATTTCTTGTATTCGTGTAAACGCACCTTAATAAAGTTTACGCTGCTAAGCAACAACAAAGCGTAACTGAAATAAGAAGACACGTGCAAACTGTAACTATTTCTAGTCTTCATAACTGTAACTAAAAATGCGATACTCTTTTGTCAGAGGACTTGGAGTATTTCTATCACTTTACCTGCGTCATATTGTTATCATATCATGTCATTTGTGGTATTTACTTATAAGTTTTGTGGTAGGTATGTAAAAATAGATAGTGGATTATGCTTTGGTGTTCATCAAAAAGGTCACGCAAGTTTTGGCAAAATTGTGATGAGGCGTTTTCTAATATTCAACAAATTGATGTATTGTTGATAGATCGCGTGATCACATAAGTCTTAGACTAGGTAAAATGACCGACTGCTGCAATGGGCAATTGCATTAGTTATAATTAGTACGTTAAATTATTGCTGTTAAACAAAATTTACACAAACCCTTAGATATCTTAATTTAAGTACAAATGGACTTAGACCACTTTCAAAATAAACGGCTCAAATACTAAAGACAAGTATGGGTAATACATTATTGCCCGAAATAAACAGTACTGAAACTAAGTTGCGCCCACACTTATACCCAAGTTAGCTAGTATAGACATGTCAAGTAAACCTTAAACAGTTAATTAATAGGGCATACATGTTAAAATGGTGTTAAGTACCTACAGAAGAGAAAGTGTTTTTGGCAGAGTATTATTTTTGCTCAAACGGAATCGGCTACCATGCAAATCTGCGATACGTGAGTGATCAATTCACAAAACGGTTTAATAAAGGTTCCCAAGTAATGACGTAATTTTAAAGGTTATTGAAAAGTTTAATAATACGGGCAATGTATTGTGCCAACGAAAAGGAAACTCGGGCCGTCCCAGTACAATTAACAACAACAATAACCATGAACGCGTTTTGGAACAAAGAACAGCGTTGCAACTTGGTATAAAAAGAACTTCCTTGCAAAGAATCCTGAAGGAGCTGGGTGCATTTTCGTATGTGATTCAGGTACATCAACAATTACATCATCGGGATTATCGCAGTAGAGAGGAATATTGTGCCAGAATTCTCGTTACAGTATGAAAATCCTGAGTTATTGAAAAATATATTGTTTTCAGAGGAAGCACATTTTCATGTGAATCATCTCACAAATCGATTTTTGTACTTAAGTGTCAATAATATATATTTATAAATAAAAAAAAAATTACAAGTTCAGTACTGTTTATTTCGAGCAATACTGTACAATAATTGAAAAAATACTTATGTACTTGCCTTCATTTGCTTGCTCTATATTTAACGTTGAGAATCTTATTTTAAAAGTTAGCCCACTTAGATATTGGGTTAATAAAACACAGTAATTCATATTATTAAGAATTTCGATGCATTTCCTTTTGGGTTATGTCACGTGATCCATCATCAGTGCATCAACACAATCGACTCAATAGATTTGGTGACAACCATTTGATAATTTAGGTTGAATTTAAGAATACGATGCATGGCTCATCTAAAAAATTTTGATGGATAAAAAAACATTTTGATGAATGCTAGATGGCATCGATGAATATTAAAAAACGCCTATTTACACACTATTTGTCACAAACAAAGAACGGTTTTCACCACGATGAATGACATTTTAAAATCATCGTGGTTTTCGCATCGTGAATAAATTACACTTCGTGAAACATCACTCTATTAAAGATTTATTAAAGTTTACTGATTTGTAACATGAAAGATTTCTAGCTGCAAAACAATAAAATTTAAATAACTATAACAATTGTGTTTTTACCTGTGAAAACTCTTTAAGGCAATTTTTATCAGCTGTAAGTATATCTTCTAAATTTTTTACTGCCACTTGGTATCTGTAGATTAAGTCTGGTGAAATTTCCAAAGATTCGAGCCACGGTGGTTCCTTCTTTCGCATTGGGCAATTTTTTTTAATTTTCCACACATTCTAAAAAAATTATTTATGTTTTACTGTTTTTAAAGATTTGATACAGGTTGTTTCAGAATAAAGTATCGTAAACTGGGAGACTTAAAGATCAAAGCTAAATATAATTTTCTTGTAAACGTCCCTGTTTCCATTCTACAGGCTCATAAAGTGAATTTCATAAATACATAATTTTCTAAATATCTTCCCTTATGTTAAAGACAAAAATAAGTTGATTATCATTATTAATTAACACACTTTATTTTGATTAATTACAATAAGCCATTGACATAGAAACAAGGGCTAAGAAAACAATTATTGATCCAAACTTTTTGAACATTCTATATTTCATAAAAGTTAAAATTAATAATTATTCCTCACGCAATTTGTCACAAAAAAGGGGCTCTTGGTTGAGCTCTGTAAAACATTCAATTTCCGTGATTTTTCAGTTTTAGTCCTACTCATCTATGTAATTTATTTAACAGGCCTATTTTTTCCAGTTTAAATTAAAAATTCCTTACCCCATTGGTTTTATTTGAACTAGTATCTACAACGTTAGAATCGTCATTGGACCCAGAACCACCATCAGTTTTTAAAAATGACGAGTATGATGAAGAGTAACAACTACTAGATTCGTCTATATTGTTGACATTGTTATTCCTGAATACTAAAGGAATTTTGTTTCGTACTGCTGGTTCTGCGGGCTAAAAGAATACAAATGTGTTAGTAAATAAATATATAAATTTAAAATTTTCTGATTCTCGAAAACGAAGTAGAAAATGAGGAATGAAAAATAATTTGTGAGATGAAAAATTCGCAAAATCGTAAGGTTGTTTGGTGATTAGATTTTGGACATAGTCGAAGCATCTAAGGGAGTACTTTATGGGGCGTTTTTCTACTTTAAGGTATATTGTTATTATTTATGAATAGAGAAGAAAATTATTCAAATAAAAATTGCTTGTGATGTTATTCTCTATCATTTTGTGGAAAATTAATTTTTTTAATTTTTTAAGTGTTTTTCGTTGGCATAAAAAATATGAAAAACAATTTCGAAGAAAATGTATTTGGAATATTTTTATCTTTAATTTTTATTCTAAGCACTTTTTGATTAGATGGGTCGTACTCAATATATTTGAAAGTCATGTGTTGGATACATCAAATATTTTTTATTGATGTATTAGATTTTTTGACGGTGACAGTTTGAAATTAACATTATAGATAAGTCAATATTGCAAATACATTAGTTCATGAATTGATAAAAATTTAAATTTGAGACGAGAAAACACTGAAAATAATTTTTTATTCTTTTACAATTTAAAACTATTCTACTGAATTAAAAAATATATATTTTTTACAATCACTATTCAAAATTGCTACAAAATCTCATGGCAAAAATTTAAATATTTCGCGAACTAATATTAAGTAAAAAATTTTTAAAAATCCATAATTTTAATTAGTTATAATACAGGGTGACATTTTAAGAACTTATTTATTTTGAAGTTGCCCTTAATAGCGTCACGACATCAAGGCGTCGAGGCTTTAAATAGTTAGTGCTCCCTTTTAGTGGCACTGTCTGAACGATCCTTTTTACGGTAGTTATTTCCTTAGCATTCTGTATTATTAACATAACTATTTTATGATCGTCTGCTGATAAAGCTAATCTTATATTGTCAGAAAAACGTACAATTATAAAATATTATGTTTCACATCCTTGTTAGTGGAA
Source organism: Psylliodes chrysocephalus (assembly GCA_927349885.1). Taxonomy (NCBI): domain Eukaryota; kingdom Metazoa; phylum Arthropoda; class Insecta; order Coleoptera; family Chrysomelidae; genus Psylliodes; species Psylliodes chrysocephalus. The sequence continues at coordinate 40,358,905 of OV651816.1, read as the reverse complement.
ATAAAGATAACCATGTAGTATACCTATGTTGCGCCGCTGACTCACATGTTTAGATTTAAAATTTTACGTCACTCTGTCGCTGCTTGTACTACATTACTTATTACCAATTGTGTCGCCTAATTCACATCGTTAAACCGACCACATTTCAGCGATTATAAAAACATGAGTGAAAACTAAGGTAGGAAAATAATGTTTTTCTTTTTATTTAACTGATTGTTAGCTTGATTGATTGATTGTTAGCAGAATGTACTACTTTATGTGTAAATTTCTGCATTTAGACGACAAATAAATATACAGAAGATACTACTTTATGTGTTAACGGTGCAGTCATTCATAAAATCCATCTGCAAAACGAAAAATGCTACTTAATGTGCAAATTTCGCAAAACTTTGATGAGGGCAGATACTACTTTATGTGTAAATCCTGCATTATAGCCAACGACATGTATCTTATACTGATCTTATACTGATCTTATACTGATCTTATACTGATCTTATACTGATCTTATACTGATCTTATACTTATAAGATGCTAGCCCGGCTAACAACACTGCGAAAAATGCTACTTAAAGTGTAAACTTCAAAAAACTTTGGAAGCAGAATGTAGGTACGATGAAAATTCTGCATTATAGACAAATAAATGTCTGGTTACTCTGGTCTTATGCTTATAAAATGCAAGGACGCAAAAATGCTACGCAAAGCTCATTGATTATATTACTGTATGGACCACATACTTTGATTACTATACGAGGCAAGAGAGAGGTCCGACACGCCCAACATTTTGAACCCTGTGACACAGTTTACAGCTAAAGAATCAGATCGCTCACTCTGCGTCGGCACTTTGGATCTCAATGTTTTAGTTTATACACTGTGCAACTCGGATAATACAATATATGACAACCGCCTATAATAAAACAGCAGTCTTCTGCGTATCCTGAATTTGTATCCCTGGAGTGGATGTTATTTTGGAACTTTCAACTGGTCCGAGTGAGCTAACTGATTCTTTGGCAATAAACTGTGACTTCAAAAATAATATTCACTGACACTGACAGCAGCAAGCAAAATATCAGGTGCGTTTTAATCATCCGCTTCTGCTTCCGGAATTGTCGGTTTAGTCGTTTTAACCTGTCAGATTAAAACAAGAAAACCGACAATTCCGAAGCAGAAGCAGATGATTAAAACGCACCTATTAAAAATATTGCGCCAAGATGTAGGCAACACGTAATAAGGGTTCAAAATGGCGGAGTTTTCTATCTCCTTTTAAAAGGCACTCAGAAAGCTGCGCAGTGCGACCATTTTCGGTATAGTAAAAGAAAATCAAAGTATGTGGTATGGACACAGATGTATGGGTAAATCCTGCACCTTAAAAAAAATGCCCCTTTATGTGCACATGAATTAGCCATTGATTAAATATAGATTTAAGTTGATTTAGAATCAGAATCTAAAAGGTATATAATTTAAACTCGTCATCTTCACCAGAACAGACGTTCGAATAGTAAGGATCAAATTAAGTATCAGAATATTCTGAGAGCGGATCCTAATAACAACATCTCTCTCGGAAAACCAATCAACGAAGAGCTGGTAAAAATTTGGGAAAATATTTGCAAGACGGTTTGGAGAATGGCAAAATATCAAAGTTTCTTTGCGAAATCAAAATCTGGAATACTTTCACTTGGGTCCCCCACCTTAAACTCTGAACCAAAAAGTTTAGTGACTAGTCATGTCATCAAATAAAACCGACAGATATTTATACATGGTGCAAGACCAACTTGGAAGGTGATGGGAAGTTTAGCTGAACCTCCTTAAGCTAGGCTTGGAGGGAACAGAAATAGACGCATCAAAACAAATGAAATGTAACAAAAGTATTATCAGACATCTACCATAGAATATATGCATCGTAGGCACCTTATATATATATATATATATATCCGTCTTTAAACACAAATGTGAAAAATATGATAGAAAATGCAGATATCGATGGTTTTTCATTTTGGAAAGAATCTTGTAGAGATATGGAAGTCAGACAAAGCATTTGAAAAAACTAGCATACATTTAATTTAAAGGCGCCAACTTAAAGCAAACAATAATTTCAATCAGTCTTTAAACTTCAGACACCTACTTTTAAATAGCGACTGAAGAAAACCAGGCCAGAGAAAGAGCAGGAGAAATAATAAAAAAACCCAAAGGACGAACCAACAAGTATTCAGAAAAACAGAGAGGGGAGAAGGAGTTATTAGGGAAGGAAATAAAGGTAAGAGAGATTGCTGGTAGACTGAAAAAATTTGTAAAATATGTGGGCTAACTTAACTAATGATAAGAAGGTCCTAAGATATTTTAAAGGTTTTAAATTAATCTCAAAATACAAAAGAGCTTTCACCAAAGGATGTTTTTTCGTAGAGAAAAACTAACATACACACTTTAAAAAAAAAAAAAAACTAAAGAATGCAACAGGTGTTTGCTTGCTAAAGAAAATTAGTTTGGTTCTCATATTTTTTAAGACCCAAATGAAATGATTCATTTAGATTCATCTTTAACAAATATATAGATTCTCGCATTTCAAACTGGAAGATCTCAGGTCTGCCCAGAATATCTTGTTACAGGACAATTTTGTCAAAAATTAAATTAAAGATGCCTCTTATCTCATCTCAATACATAAAAAATAAGGAAAGTAATTTTGCAAACACTTTAAAACCGGTAGTGCATCAACTAAGGTTTTTGGAAATAACCTTAACAATTTCCTAATTACATCTAAATTTAGTGATGAATGTCTTAAACATTGTAATACAACGGTTGATTCTTTACAATCTCTATGACTCATCATACATAAAAAAAGTGTTTTTTATCTCTATTGTTACGTAGCTGATGCATCTCTTGTATAAGTACTAAAATTAGAAAGGCCAAGCAGAAGGCATAATGATTGTACCAAATTGGTAAACTCAACCATCCCATGTTACAAAAAAAATCAATAAACAAATAATTGCTTTTTACGGTACATGTCGACATTAGAGAGTTGAAGTATTTCCAGTACATTAACGTAAACGTGAACGTGAACGCAGAAAAATAATGTTTACGTTGCTGTACAAAATATGAGTTGAAGTTGTTAAACCATTGTGTTAAACGCATCGTGACATTTACGTATCATGACAAATAATGACAATTAATGACATATTATATTGGGATTTCTACTTTTCCTATTAGGCATTCCAAACTGAATGGCTACCAGTGGGTTTTGACGGGTTATGATATGGCAAAATTATTGCAACCCTGTAGGTCTGGTGATTTGACAAGGTCAATGAAATAGATAGTTACATAGATTGATCATCCATATTTTTCAAAATAAACATAAGCTTATGCCTTGAAGTAAAAATGTAAGCAATTATTTTTTTTTAAATATCTAAAGGCTAAAAATTGGTTTTAAAACACATTTTTGCTAAACCGATTCAAATTAATAAATATTTGCCAGGCAATATGGCCGCTCGTAAACCACCAGCTTTGAGCAATCTATATAACTATATATGTATCATTGACCCTGTTAATGACAGCATGACAACAGGGTTGCCATATCTAAACTGTCATTACCCACTGGTAGCCATTTGGACAGGTCGTTGGAATGCCTAATTAAAAAGAGGTTATTTTGTTTGCGTTACGTGTATACGCCAGAGCCCGTAAATTTACGTATGTACGTAGACGTAAACGTGAAGGATATTTTAATAGGCATGCGCAGATGTCAAATTTCACGTATACGTTTACGCTTTTAACATCACTTCAACTCTCTATTAAACCTAGTTATTCACTGCAGCAAACCTTCATTTAGAACTCCTTATAACCAGAGTTCTGCCCTAGCTCTCATTTTAAGTAGTCCTTAACTTTCACCATAGAAATCCTGAATAATAAAAGAAAAAGTATATTAGGAAATTTCTAAGAGGGTCATCCTATTTTGCTAAAATGTATTCAAACTGGAGATCAAAACACAGTTTTAAAATATTTCAGTAGTTTTATTTCACTTGAAAAATTTCCCAACGGGTATAGACCTTCTCAAAAATTAAAGTTGAAAATGTTAAGGTGGAAGCTAACAATATACAAATTTTCATTGACGAAATGCTAAAACTTTGACTCCAAACGAGCCCAGCCTTTATTAGTATTTTCATTCCTCCACGAATTACCTCAATTTAGGCTCAGCAAAAACAATTTTTATTTTATGGGAAAAAAAAAACAAAGTCTCACAGGTCTCCAGGACCTTTTATTCTAACCACTAATGCTCCAGTCCATCCAGTATCTCCCCAAACTATTGGGTGGGTAGCCCCAAGCACTTAGTACACATACATATGTACCTCGACCGTCCTCATAATCTGCGTCAATATCGAAACCATTAGAAAAATTGTAGGAAAAAGAGATCACTAGTGTTTAACAAGTTTTACAATTAAGATGTAAAACCAACGTTCGCAAAAGTATTAAAAAATTATAAAACTGGATTGTTAAAATTTAATATTATTTTTTGTTACGTTTGTTAATGATTAGTTCATTAGTATTATTATTGATCATTTTGTGGAAAATTATAGTAATATTTTTTTTGCATATTCTATTGTATACATTTACGTAGAAAGCAAAAATCTAGTTTTATTTTGAATAGAACATCCTCTAAACAACTACATAATTATCTTTATTTCCACTAACAAGGATGTGAAGCATAATTAATGGATCAAACGACTTACCTGAAGGAAGTTCGATCCTAATTATGCGAGCATCCTTGTTAGTGGAAATAAAGTCCCACTTCCACCATTTTTATATTATTTTTAACCCCAAACTCCTAGGCTCCACAACAGGTAATGAGTAATGTAGTACAGGCAACGATAGAGTGGCGTAAAATTTTAAATCTAAACAAGGGCGCAACATAAGTATAATACATGGTTATCTTTCCACTAACAAGGATGCTCGCATAATTAGGATCGAACTTCCTTCAGGTAAGTTGTTTGATCCATTAATTTTAATTAATAAGTATATAATATTGGGTATATCAATAACTGTGGATAAAAACTGGAATTGTGTGGGGAAGAAAACTTCAACATTTGTTTTTCTAGCACCTTCTTTGGAATTTTCTCCATTGTTTTGAAACCAACAAGATGATTACATCACCCTCTCTCGTCAGCGATAGAAACCTTCAAAAACCAATAGATAATCTCATGAACGGATGTTTGATTAAAACTACCGAACAGGGATGATGACCGACGCTACCCAGATAGCTCGATTCTTCGCGTTTAAACCGAAATATTTTTTCACATCACCCAAGCTTCTCGCGCGGCTTGAAAACACAAGGTATATTGTAGTCATACCGGCATTTTCATTTCTAATACAAAAATATTACAATTTAAATGGCTGTCATTAGTTTTCTAACAAACATTAACAATTGTTTTAGTGAATAAATTATTGTGTCCATGTGATGTACAAAATCATATTTTTGTGAACTTCAGCAATAAAAGTATTAGTGGAAACAGATGAATTTGAATTTCAACCATACTTTTTAACAAACACCTTCAATCTAAAGAATCTTATACAGGCCACCAATAAAATGGATCTAAATTATTAATGTGAAGTGTGGCATTCCAACTTATATGCCAAACTCCTATAGGTACCATTACCAGTATAAAAAAAAAAAAACATATTTAGCTGGTACTTTTTAAAAATTGAAAATAAAGGGGTAGTTTTATAAATTAAACATTTGTAAATGTATACTTACTTTATTAGCCACACTAGCACACGGTATAGATCCCAAAACGCTCCCAGTTTCTGCTTTTACCGAAGTAGCATGAGAAGACGGCCTCTGAAAGTATGGTGTATGAGGGGTACTAGGTGTAATTGGTTTGCTCTCGGAAACTCCAGAAACATTCTGCACCCCATTTATAGTTTGTAATAAATTTATACAACGAACGTCTGTTGTTGGATTTATAGGGTTAATAGGTGGCGGAACCATAGGAAGAGGTAAAACAGGGAGAGTGGAACAAATGAAAGGTGACGGGGAATATAAACTATTGTAGTTGTAGACCATACTGGCAGGCATATATTGAACTGTAAAATATTTTTTAATAAATAGAATGTAAATTATAGAGTTATATTTTTTTAAAACGTGTAATCTAAATGTAGAGCTGTTGTCTTTCCGCCGAGCCTATCTGGTAGGCGATAATATTTTTGCAAAAAATTATGTCTGACATTTCAATCTAGTTGTTTACAAGTTTACTTAGTGACAGTTGTAAAATACAGCTGATTGTTTGTAAGTTACATAAGTTTAAAGCAATCCTTTCGTCAAGTGATAAAAATAAACTAAAAGCATTATCGGGCTGTGATTTTTTACAATGTCTAGCCTGGCTTAAACTGTAATGAAAGTTTTAAGAAAATCAATCGAGTATCAAGTCGTATTCCTTCGCTATCGTAAAACGTGGTCGACTTTCCATAAACGACATTTTTCGAACTTTTAAGCCAAAAATGCCAGTTACAGAAAAATATTGATCTTATTTGGAACATAGAATAAAGAGGATGGTGTGAAAGCGATTAACCCTATTTTACACAAACATTTAAAAGTTCGTAAGCTTTGTTCTCTTTGGATTCCCCACAATTCCACTCGAGCTCAAAAAGAAAAACGTGTGAGACGGTGCAGATCTACACTAAATCGCTTTGATCGTAAATCATCTAATTTGGAATGCAATATCATTACAGGGGATGCAACGTGGGTATATTATTATGACAATGGTCAGTTTGCGTCTTTGAGAATGAGTCGGCTCCATCAAAAGTTGATCGTGAAAAAAGCCGACAAAAAAAGATTGTCACCATTTTTTTGGAATTACTGAGCATGTTTCCACTGTAGTACTGGAGTGAAGACAAACTGTTAATTTAGAAAGGTATACCACAGTTTTTTTGCATCAGGTTCTCCAAAAGGTTCGAAAAAATCGTCCAAGATAACGCTAAGATAACCTAACCTACAATATTTTAAAAAAATACTATTATATTACATATGACTTTTTTAACTCGTTTTGTTAAACTTTATGTAGCGCTTCCTTTATGGAAATAGTCAAGGTGAGTCAAGGTTATTGTTTAACTTTTTTTGTGTTTTTTCTGTTTTTTCTGTTATTTTGTATATGTTAAAGTCCGTTCATGCTTTATAATTGTTTTTTTTATTACAACTGACTCCTTGACATTCCATTTAGGTGTGCCTGATGATGAAGTGACAGCTTCGAAACCGGTCGCCAATTAAATTGACTTGTGAGAAATAAAGGACCTTTTCTTTAACCCTTACACTTAATCCCTACTACTCACTCACTCCAAAAAAAAAAAAGAAAAGTATACTTTATTCTGAGTAATTCCAAAAGAAGTAAAAGACGAGTTATACACCAACAATGTTAAAGAATATCCAGACAACTTAAAATAATAACAGAAGTCCAAATTTGTTGACAAAGTTATAGTTGGGTGGGCGATATCAACTGATGCGATTTTCAGACCTTATGTGGGATGAATAAGAGGTGAAGCTATGGACACTCAAAGTTATATTCACAATGATTGCTCAACAAAATTGATTAATTTGGCCGGACAGCTTCATGTCTTTCTGCACGTGACACTTAAAATTAGATGAATGCTCAAAACGAGGGACGCCGGCTTTTAGAAATCCCCATGATGATGATTTGTTAAACAAAAAAAAAATTAAATATCTTATGGTTGCTGGCTGTTTTTAGCCCTTTAAGTTACAACCGAAAAAAGGCGATACGAACAGGTACTTACGATGCACAATGCATTATTTTTTTTATTAGATAAAGTTTGTTATCAGTTATCAAAACGGTATATTATTTAGTAGCAAAATCTCATGCTTTTAAGCATACGGTGAGGAAAATAAATTATACTTAAAAATTATTTAGAAAGGTTACTATAAACTAAATAATAATAAAATCGTTTATCAATCACTTTTAATGTCTGTGGTCATGAGTGTCCTGTCCAGCTGTTACCTCTCGTGAGTTCTCGAGTCCTGAGCACCCACGGTATCGGCGCTTCTACTCACAACATACCTTTTATACCGAAAAATTGCAACCCCCCAAATTTACCGTGAGACAATTTCTGGTCCATTTTGTATCGAAATGGATACGATGGGGGAAAGAAAACAGGCAACATTTTTTTTTCGGCAGATTGTTCTTGAAACGATCCAAGAATTGATGTAAATTTTTCCCGAAAGCCTGCATATTATTGAAGACCGTGGACCTTTAAATTTAATTTAAAATAAAAATGTTTTTATAAAGCTGTTAATTAAACCTACCTATTCTGAAAAATTGCAATGAAACCATTTTTACTTTTTAAAATTAGAGAAATTTGTACCTGCCAAAACTTTTGAGACATATGTTAACACATGCAACACTTTTTTTTAATTTTATTTTATTTATATATTGAGAAGTATACCTTGGTATTGAGATCCATGAAGAACGGGTTCACCCAAATGACTAGGAATTGTTCTCTGTTGAGGAGTGGGGATGTAATATAGTGGAAACATTCCAGTTCCAAATCTTCCAGAACCTGTTGTACTACTCAAAGTTGTGTTCACAGTGTTGGCTTGAGTATTATTCATATTTGTAACAGTTACTGAGAAGGGAGGCCATAAGTTTATGTCATTTAACTAAAAACAATATTTTAATTGTTAATATAAATTATAAAATTAATAGAATATGTGTATATTTTTAAATATCAACAAAAAAATTACACGAGTTCATACAGTAAATATTTTATTATAGACCGAGAAAAAGGGCACCAATATGACTTTTGTGTTATATACCAAAGCGGTACTGCAGACAGTTATTGGTTTACAGTATAATTGGAATCCAATTGATTTTTTCCATCTTCTGATGCAGTCAATAATTGAATTTAAAAAAAAAACATTGGGGGCAAAAACAAACAATTTGAAACTTTAAAACTCTATAAAACTCCATCTTTTTGTTTCACATCGTGTGTATTACAATTTTTTTAATTTATTTTTGTTAATATTATTGTTGTGTTATAGAAAATACATATATAAGTATATTAAATAGAAAAAATATCTTACCCCTGATTGATAAATCGAATGTTCGTTACAATGTACAGTTGCAGGAGTTTGTTGATTGTTATGTATGTTAATTGGTTTCATTGAGGATGATGAATTATTGACATGTGTCTCATCCTTGTGATTTGACGTGCGTTTGGAAATTTTATGATTTTCTTCATCTTGCGAATGAGTTCCACTACGTTTAGTACCGTGTTGTGTATAATCTACCAAAAACTGCTAAATAAACAAAAATAAAATTATTTTAAAATGTTTAAAGTTAGTGTTACTTTTATTATTAATATAAATCGATATTATTAATAATTATTATTTTTAATTATGATTATTAACATTATTACTATAATTTGGGCTAATCTTTCATAAACATGTACTTACTTCATTTTTATCAACTTTTTCTACTTTATATTGAGATTTTTTGCTGTCTTTAACAGTTGATCTGTGCTCCTTATGTTTCTTTAGCATAATTTTTTTCATATCTTCATTGTGTCTAAAAAAATATATAAATTGGACCAAGATGTATTTAATTCTCAAAAAATTGGATAAAATGAACAGGGTGTTTTTAAATAGTACGTGCATACGGAAGAAAGTAATTCTTTGGCTTATTACATGTGACTAAAATCGTCTTTTGTTTTTTTTTTCCTCGATAACGGTCGCAGATACAAAAAAAAAACTACAAGAGACCGAAAAGTTTCGAAACAAAACATCAAATTCGCACCGCAAAAAAGTTCCGGGAAAGAAAAGGGGACAATACCTCTGAAAAACATCTGTAGAATCACCATGAAAACAAATCGCAGAATGTTACTTTCCTTCGATAGAAAAATGCTGAGGTTGTGTCGCATCCCGTGAATGCATTTCTCCCCCAATTCACCCCTGCGCACCCCCGCAGAGCCACCCCGAGTAATTCAAATGCCAGAATTGAATTAGACATCCACGAAAACCCCCCGAGTAACGAGTTTGGAGCGACTTTCAAGCACGCTGCCATTTCTCCCCAAATTCACCCTCGCGCACCCCCACAGAGCCACCCCCGAGTAATTCCAATGCGAGACTTGAATTAGGCATCCCCGAAAACCCCCCGAGTAACGAGTTTGGAGCGATTTTCATGCACGCTGCCATTTCTCCCCCAATTCACCCCCCGCGCACCCCCCCCCCTCAGAGCCACTCCCGTGTAATTATAATGCCAGAATCGAGTTCGGCAGCCCGGAAACCCCCCGAGTAACGAGGTTGGAGCGACTTTCATGCACGCTGCCATTTCTCCCCCAATTCACCCCCCGCGCACCCCCACAGAGCCACCCCCGTGCACCCCCGGGTAATTATAATGCCACAATCGAGTTCGGCAGCCCCGAAAACCCCCGAATAATGATTTCCGAGCGATTTTTCCGAGTTTTCAGTCGTTCCTATAATGGTGCAAGTTACGATGCAATTGGAAAATGCATTTTCCGGCCCAGAAGGCATTTTTCCAAAAACGCGGCAAACCAGACCATGTAAACTTTTTTTCCTGGACCTTCCTGAACACAATGCAGAAAACCGCATCTCGATATCTGGTGTATGAAAAAAGTTCCGCTATTTTTCCTAACTACCCTGGACTATTTAGTCAATAGCGAATTATAACCATAAAAAATCTTTGTAACAAAACTCTTCCATACTTTGTCACAATATTTTGACAACTACGTGGATGACACCGGGAATGTTTGCAATTTGATTTTTGTAAACAAAATTAGTCTAGTAGTTTTTCGTCGTTTAATGCATCTAATAAAATCAAGAAAATGTTTTAAAATATGACTTTGCAATGCAATAATGCACTCTACTAAATGAAAAACGCTATAAACTTTGAATAATACTCGTCAATTTATAACAGTTTATAAGTTTGGTAAGACTATCGAAAAAGCACGGAAAATCCTCGCCGTTGGCAGCACTGTTGCCGTAGATCATTGAGATAGAATAAAGAAGAGATACTATGACGATGCTAAAGTATCCGCACCGTTGCATTACACTTTTACCACAATGACAAACTCGAGATAGTGGAACTAGTCAGTTTTGATGAGAATAGATGTCATTCTTTTCTAAATAGCTTTATTTAAATAATATAAAATCATTTTTATTCCGTCAGTCTTTAAATATAAAATTATTGACTTCAAATAAATCAAAGTACGACTCAAAGTCGCCATTTTAATTACAGCAAAATAGTGTTTATGTCGTCTCTTCTTTATTCTATCTCGATGCCATTGATGCACTAGCGAACTCGTGACACTGATCAATTTTAGGGTATGGTCCGTTATTAACCGACTACTAACCGCAAGTAACCAGGATTTTTTGACAGCGGTTCCTGAAAAAACCTAATTTCTTGGTTACTTTTGGACCACGGCTGACATTTACGTCAATTTTGTGACAGATTGACATTCGACTTAATGGAAACCGCAAAAATATACCGGTTAGTGAATTGACATTTGAGTAACAAGCAGAGCGGTTAGTTTTGGACCGAGTAACCGATATTTCGGTTAATAACGGACCATACCCTTAGCCACGCTTTCTTTGGTTTTTAAATGGAAGTTGTTTTTTCTTATATTCTACCGTGAATTGGACTCATTTTAATTTGACCTTAGAATGTATTATTACTACTGTGCTCCTATTACGTTTTATCTCATTTAATGTACAATATGCTCTAAACTTCAAGTGAAAAAATATGATGTGTTCTTCACATTAACTTTTAATAAATAATCATAAAGGTAATCCCCTATTATAGGACGACTTAACACAAATAAAAATCTACCTTTGACTGTAAGTAAATCTCGTGGTTTAAACGAATCAAAAATATTACAATATCAAAGGCGTTCAGAAAATCCAAAATTTTACAAAACATGAATCTCTGAAATTATTTACCTGACTAGTAAAGATTCTGTTAATAAGGGTGGTCTGTAAGAATCACCATTTGTATTGATATTAGTGTTTGTGGTGGCACCATTTTCGATGTTTGGATTACTAAGGGAACTCAAATTTCCTGCACTTCCACTACCCGATGTTCCACTATTTTGTACAGGAGACAAACATTTTCTAGAAAATAAAATTATTATTAAAACACTATAAATTATCTAATTTATTATAATATACACAGTAATAATAAGTACATTATTTGGATTATATAGTTTTTTAAAAGCAATTATTAAAGGTACACAAATACCTTTATAGATTAGATAGAGGGCATTAAGTCATTTGTCCAATTCCCTTATGTACTGTTACAGACTATTATTATGCGCGCCAACTACAAAGATGTTGCACAGATCTTCAAAGTCGTTTAGCCTATTTTATTTACGTTATGACCAACTCAGCCAATGTGTTAAGATTTTATTGTTAGAAAGGAGGTACCTCAGGAGTGGGTCCATATAAATTAGGTCAAGATCTAGAGATGGTATCTGCACGATTTTGAAGTCGGTTTTAAGAATAAACCGAACACCTTGAAAATTTCTAATTCCTTTTAGTCGGATTTTTATTAAATTTTCAGTAAATACCAATAATAACACAACCTTAATTTTTGTAAACCTTAAAAGGAATTTAAAAAATATATTTACGCACCATACTATATTAAATCTATCTAAATTTGCTGTTTTTTGTCTTGACAAATATTTAGTAAGTAGTTTTTAAATGGGAGGGTTTATCACCTTTTTTCTTAAATGTCTCTGTAGAGTGCTGCCTATTCGTTGCAAAAATTTAAAGTTCTTAATATTCTCGATACCCATAACATCGTGAAATATTCCCAGTGGTGCATATAAAATCCTCACAACATTTTGGCTTTTTGCAAAGGTCCGGTTTGATCTTAACACTATGCCACATTCACCAAAAATATTGATGTAACTTTGGAAGAAGTTGCCAAGGGTTAAGTTTAAGCGATTAAAAGTAACCACGCAAATGTTTTTTTCGGACAAGCTCGATATTAAGGTCGACAACTCAGACAGTTGCGAAAGTCAAGCGGGAAGTAGATGGATGGTCCTAATAACATTAGATTTTAAAAATTCTTTTAATACGGCGATGTCGAGTAAAATTAAAAAAGAACTACAAAGAAGACAAATCTCTGGTTACTTAATTACCATAATACGACGGTTGAGTAATAAGAAATTAATAGTAAGTAAAAAAGAGCACAACCGGAGTCCTACCACATGGCACAGTATTAGGCCCCACACTTTAGAATGTACTTTACAACGGAATACTGAGAATACCCCTAGCCGAAGAAGCTATGTACTTAGGATTCACAGATAACCTCGGTATACAAGTAAAGGCAGATAGCCTGGAAGATCTAACCAGTCGAACAAATTGGACTACGTGGGAAATAGGATACTGGCTAAAAGAGCTTAAATTATAATTGGCTCCAGAGAAGATGGAAGCGGTGATAATCCGTAAATACCGGTGGAAAACGAAATAGGTCGGCAAGATTCAAAATAGAGGGCGCCTTCTAGAGAAGTAAATATTTAGGTATTACGCTAGATGATGGGGGTAACTTAGGAGATCATAGAAGAACTCTCACAAAAGCAAAAAACCACTTACGGCAAATACAAAGACTGATGCCTAACCTTAGTGGATACTCGAGCAGAAAAAGGGAACTAATTATAGGAGTAATACAGTCAATCCCACTGTATGGAGTATCAATATGGACGAATGCAATAAAAGTGATGGCATACAAGCAACTCCTGAAAAGGATTTAACAAAAAGCGGCACTAAGAGTAGCTTCGGTCGATAGGAGAGCATCTAAAGAAGGCATACAAGTTGCGGCAGGAATCATTCCTATTCATTTGTTGGTCGGTGAGCGGATATTGAGGGGCACAAGAACAGCTGGAAACTGTAAATAAGCAGCATATTAATAGAAGGCTAGAAAAAAATGTGGCCCCAGGAGTAGTCTGAAGTGAAAGACGTGTACAATGGACCAAGAACTTTATTCCAGCATGGGTACAGTGTAAGTACCGACATACTGACTACTTTCTGATGCAGTCATTGACGGGATAAGGGTGTTTTATGGCCTACCTCAAGTGAAAAAAAAAAAGCGAAAGCGACACCTGAATGTACTGCGAAAATAGAGATGATCCGCAACACACTATATTTGAATGTCCAAAATGGCACGTTTAACGCGTGGAGGTAGAAATCAGGTTTAGCGATAGATTGAGCGATAACATGCTAGAAAGTATGGGAAAATGGGACGTGATAAACAATTAAATCAAATAAATAATAGGGCAAATAGAGAAAGAAGAGCAAGAGAGGCAATTAGACCGCGACCATTCTTGTTGCTATACCTACCAGGTGATTCCAAATATGGTCGGGCGGACATGGATGTGTTTTTTAATACTAACACAGAACAATGTAGGGATGTGCATAAAAGCATTTTGCACCTAAAAGCACGACTTGAACTTAATAGAACATAATAACCGCGAATTCAAATTTCTACTAAAAAGTGTTGAACTCTTAGTAAGTTAATAATTGCTCGCCAATAATACGGTACCAATGAGTTCTACCAGATTTCACGACTGTTTACCAGATGCCCCCAAATGCTTACTGAAGTGAAATACTTACTGGTTAGTTGATACAACTTTAACTTCAATACTATTTTCAACTTGCACTGCATTACTGCTTTCTTCCGAAACAGTTGTTTTTGGCTTACTCTGAAAAAATCTTTGCAGGTTCTCATTGTAATTCAACTGATTATAGCTAGGTGGTGTTTCTGAGGATGATTTACTGTCGTAGTAATCATGGTATGGAGATATTTCACCCAGCATGACAGAGTCTCGTTCCTGAAATATAATATAACGGTAAATGAAAAATTTGTTGGTTTTTAGTGACAAAGAAAAAATCATAAACGATAATGGGAGTAAAAACAAACCAAATAAAAATTGAAAAATTCAGCTCTGGGTTGGGTACATACTTGGAATACCGTACCAACGTCAAAAACACTAAACCATAGAAACTTAGGATTTCTACAGTTTAGCATTTAGTTTGTAAAAATCGAGAAGACAATAAAGTGTACCTGCAGTCTAGTGATTACAACGGTATAACAAGTGACGTGAGTTCGATCCCTTTCAAAGCAGGATTTTTTAAGTTTCTTCGATTTGTTTTCACTCACAGTGTAATTATTAAATTATCTTGCATAATTTTAATAGGTAAGTTGATAAAGAATGTTGGTCTTAGTCTTGATCTTATTATAACTTATTTTTTATTTATTGATAGTTATAGATAATATGTATTCGAAGTTCGAAGTAATGGATATGACGTAGCGGTATTTTCTAATTGTAGGTTCTAATATTTTGATTAAGTAGTTAAAAAGCAAAACTATCCTCAAATAAGACCATTCTTGTGAAACTTACCGAGATAGTGGGATTGATTTCTTGGGGTAAGTCCAGTTCTAGATTATTTGTTTTAGTTACTTCGTCCATAAGAGATTCCATGAAATTAGCAAGATCTTTGCAACGTTTGGAAACTTCATGTTTAACTGATTCGTTTGGACGTGGTAATTCCTGTAAAAAAAAATCTTAAAATACAATATACAAAATGTAAATATATAAACACATATTATATAGAATAGATATGTAAAATATGCTAATTTATTTTAGCTTCCGACACGGTCACATTAGTTACTGTTCAGAGTACACTCAAGTTTTGAACATGTACTCGTATTTTACCAATTTGACATTTTCTTTCAAACCCAAAAAATTTAAAATTAAATCTGAAAGATATCTTATTCTGGGTCATTAGGTTTTAGAAGAAATTAAGAAAATTGCCAAGATACATTAGGAGAGACGTTACAAACACACTAACACTAAAATACTCCAACTTTTAGAAAATCAGGACCTAGTGTGTAAAATTAAAAAGAGTCGAACCTTTTGAGCTTATTGCAAGGTTGGCGGAATTTTGTTCGAAAAGTTTTGTTGGAAGCACGTTTGTTCGAAAATCCTTATTTCAAAAATAGGGTAGAGGGGGGGTAAAATGATCCCCGCGGGTTGAAATGATCCCTGTAATTTAAAATTCGCCTTTCGTGCAAAATAAACGTAATATTGGCAACATTGTACTAGACGAAGCGGTTTTTAGGATACAACGACCGGAAACATGAATCAGTTCGAATTCGACTAGTAACCAGAGAACTTGTTTTTTTTCCGTTTATGATATAAGGTAAGGTATTTGTTTTTTAATGTACTGTTTTCAAACGCTGTGAATTACCTTATATTTTTTTATCGTGTTGTGTTGAGGAAGAGTTGTTGAATTGATTTGTGTTATCCATTTTCAATTAATATATGCAACTAAATTTATAATTAACAAAACTTAATGCATGTAACTTTGGGGTAAAACGATTCGCCAGTAGGCGGGCAAAATGATCCCTTTATTTTACCCCTGCAAAAATGTTTTAAATCATTATTTTGATTTTTAAATTCATTTTACGTCTCTCTTACAGAATGCCATGAACATATAAGCGAATAATCAACAGACAAAATTGGGATGCTAAGCATATGAAAAATTCCATAGAAGAAGTTAAGCGAGGAATGCCTGTGAAAACCGCTGCGCGAATCTTCAAGGTGCCAAGAATGTCGCTCAAGCGGCGTGTAATGGACAAAAATAAGGTAGCGAAGCTAGAGAAGAAGTCACTTGGTAGCTGCCACCCTGTATTTTCGCCAGAAGAAGAGCAAGAACTAGTAAAGCATATCCTAGATTTTGAAAGTAGGATCTTGCGTGATTTGCGACAATTAGCGTATCAGCTTGCTGAAAAAAACAAACTTCCCCACAAGTTTTCCCATGTCAAAAAGGCTGGTGGTAAAGATTGGTTGAACGGTTTTAGGAGAAGATATCCAGAGATTTTCTTGAGATGTCCTGAAGCGACATCAGCTGCTAGAGAGAGAGAGAGCCTTCAATAAATCAGTTGTGACAAAGTTCTATAATCTGTTGACAGAGATTTATGCAAAAAATAATTATGCCCCTCACCGAATTTTTAACGTAGACGAGACTTTGATTTCTACTGTGCCCGGGCGAAATTCAAAAATATTAGAAAAAAAAAGGTTCCAAACAAGTTGCAAGGGTAACAGCAGAGCGCGGACTTTCGACAACAGCGGTAGTTTGTGTATCAGCTGTAGGAAGTTTTGTCCCCCAATGCTTATTTTCAGTAGGAAGCGAATGAAGGCCGAACTAACAGACGGAGCTCCTCCTGGTACCATTTTTGCTTGTAATGAAAGTGGTTGGATGCGTACAGAAGTTTTTAAGCAGTGGTTTGCTTATTTCATATCTTTTGTAAAGCCAAGTATTTATGAGCCCGCGTTACTTATATTAGATGGACATTTATCGCACACAAGAAATCTCGATGTTATTTTAAGTGCCAGAGAAAACTTTGTAACCATCTTGTGTTTACCTCCCTACTGCATGCACAAGCTGCAGCCGTTGGACGTTGCTGTTATGGGTCCACTTAGCGTTTATTTAGACCAATCATTAAAAAAATGGTTGAACCATAATCCTGGTAGAACCGTGAAAGTGTTTCAAATTAGCCAAATATTTTGCGAGGGCTACTTAAAGGCTTGTATACCAACAAATGGAACATGAATGAATATGATGAAGCTGAGGATATGGCTCAAGGATCCAGTTCATATAACGTAGCTTGTTTGATCGACAGACACAACCAACGAAGCAGATAATGGTTCTAGCGAAACAAACGATCTGTACAAGAATCCTGAGCCTGGACCCAGCTCAAAACGAGATGAACAAATAAATTCATCTTTTATAGTTACACCACAAGAATGTCAACCTTTTCCTAAAATTCAAGGCAAGAGAAACGCAACAAAAAGGAAATCTTATGGAAGTGCAGTTTTAACCAGTACGCCATACAAAACTGCTCTTGAAGAGGACATCAACAAGAAAGAAGCAAAAGGAAAGTTTATTAAAACGAAAAATGGAAATGATAAGAAGACACTCAAACAAAAAAAAAACAAAGCAATAAAAGATTATAAAAAACACTCTTTCCGACTCTTCGGATTCAGAAGACAACCAGAGAAATGCATCCTGTCTCTACTGCTGCGAGGAATATTTTACTTCAATTGACGGATGGATTCAATGCATAAAGTGTTTTGAATAGGCTCACGAATTGTGTGCGGGGGTAGAAGAAGACGAAGATGAATTCATCTGTGAACATTGTTCCGATGTTCCCTTTGCGTTAGCCACAGTTCAGGAAAATATTAGGTTTTAAAGACATTTTTTCTTGATACTATATTTGCAAATTATATTTTTTAAGTTGTTTGTAGAAGGGATAGTTTTACCCCCAGTATGCGGGTAAAATGATCCCTTTGCTATTTTTTTTTATTTTATGTATTTTTAAGAAGTGAATAAAGATATTTTTTGAAAACGTGGTGGTTTGTTAAGATAAAGTACTCTTTTAGGGACTTATCCTTTAAAATGAAATTTTAAAAATATTTTCCCATTTTTAAGGAGTTTTTTTCTTAGGGGATCATTTTACCCCCCTCTCCCCTACGTTTGTTCAAATGAGAGGTTATTCGAAAATCTTTTATTCGAAAATACTTTTAATCGAAAATGTTATGTTCGAAGATCGTTTTCATCGAAAAATATTATTATCATGAACAATACTTGTTTTAAAAAATTGGAAAAAGCGATTTTTTGGTTGAATCTAAACGTATAATATATTAAAGAAAATAAAAACCTTATCCTTTTGTTCTGAGTAACTACTAAAAAAAAAACTTCACTAATTTACTTAACCTGTGCAGTCTAGAGTCACCATGGGTTGCTTCGCGAAAAACGTATACATAAAATGAGAAAATTTAAAAAAATTAACAAAAGTATTTTCGAGCTTTATCAAACAAACCAATATTCGAAAAATATTGTTTTCGAACTAAAATTTTTCGAAGAAACGTATTTTCGAACTAAAGGTTTTCGAATAATGTGTTTTTAACAAAATTCCGAAAACCCAGAGTTACAGTTATGAGCCACAATATCAAAGTGTGCAGAATAACTAGTATTGAATAGAGGTGAAATCTAGATTTAAAATTTGTAGTAAATTAGATTATTACAAAGATGCTTAAGGTGATCACAGCACCCCCTTATAATTTTCGTAGAAGGATATCCCAAACAGTAATTTTTTAAAAAAATTTTAATTTTGGAAAAATAAATTAGGTAAATATTCATATTTTTTAAAGTTTTAATTTTTTCCAATTTCCGAGAAAAAAAATCAAAGTGCTTTAAATTTTAAAATATCATAATGAAAATAAATGTATTCCTCAACAGCATAATTCTTATTATAATCACAAAATTTGAGCACTTAATGTCTTCTAAATTATTTTTTAAAATTCGCCAAAATTAGTGGCTAAAACGCCTCGTTAAGTGCTGCCTTCTGTTATAACGCGACTATAACTATCGTATCGTACACTTTTAGTTATCATTCGGCAGTATGAGGAGCTACTTAATTTTATTAGGAAAAACAAAATTATTTTCACAATAAAAAAAAATATATTAGATAAAAAATGCAAACCTTTGGCTAGATAAAGTACCACATTTTGTAAAGTAAAAAGCGGGACGAAGTATAAAATAAAAACTGAACATGCATCAACATTAAAACATTATACTACAAAGAAACAATTATTAAATAATAAAACTAAACCCTAATACATTAGTTGGTTATATTTTAAATTTATTACAAAAAATATTTCTTTTTGATGTACAGAATACAAAATTATGTTGTATTATGTTGTCACATCACCATAAAAATTAATTTTTAGGCGGCTTATATAAAATATTTACAGATAATTTTTTTTTAGATCACACAAAAGCTGAATAAAATCGGGACACATGTTAAATCGGGACTAGTGGTTTATTAAAATCGGCACTGTCCCGCCTAAGTCGGGACCCAGCCAGCACATAACGTCTTTCGGCCTTTCGGCGATGTTGCTTTAAGAGAACGTAATAACATTACTATACCACGTAAATGAAACGTTCATGAGAAGTTGCTGAGGGAAATCAAAAGCTTGCAAAACTTCCATTTGTTACTTATTCAGTAAAAGTTTTCGTCCTTTAAATGTATTTGTGAGTATGAGGTTAGTGGGAAGAAGACGTGCCAAAAGGAAACATTTACTTCTTAATTTGCCGACGTTTCGACGTTTATTTTTCGTCTTTTTCAAGGCTGAAAAATACAGATACTTATCTATTTAACCTACCTGCTATGTTAACACAACGCCAACAAAGTAATTCGAGAAGTGCTGTGAACATCAAAATCTGAATTCCGATCGTTTATGTTTATATCAATTGTCACTTATCACTTTTTTTTGTCAAATTTTTGGTGGTTGTTTTTTACCTTTAGAAAATTCAAGCAGTTCATTCTTTTCAACAGGCTTGAATGTATCTGGAAATCTAACCATCAGTTCAAGTACAAACCCAAAAGAAAAGTTGAGAGAAATCACAGATGATGCTCTCGAGTATCTTGCTATTAAACATTAATTGTCTTTTTTAAAATCTGCATACCTAACTTGGAAATCCATAATCAAGCATAAAATTTTTAAAATTCAAAGAAATTTCAATACAAACATTGGTTGTTTTACTTAAAACAACAAAGTAGGACAAACTTATCTAAAAATAAGTGCTACGATTTAAACTTGAGCCTATTTTTTAATTTTTAAATCATTTCCTTTAATAATAGTTAAACCAATTGGTCAATATCTTTTTTATTCAATATGTTGTAGAAAAGGAAAATCTTTTTATATAAAAATATAATTTATCATCTTCTAATAAATTGTTCATATATTTATTTTACATTATAGCATAAATAAAAATATTTCCAAGCCACATATGATTACAATACAAGAATATTTATCACCTTCGCATAAATCTACTGGCAAGAAATCAGTATAATATGTACCTAGATTATACAATGATCATCTATCTAACTCGTTACTGGAGTCTTGTTAGGAAAATCACCGAGACACGTCGATTTTTGATTTCTACAATGTACATTTTTGTATGCATAGTTTACCCTTAATTTTATCCCTTACTGGAGGGGAGCAACCCTTTCGAAAAATTTTAAATGGCATGGGGTGGTGAGTGATAGCTCAATTGAAAGGGGGTTTTATTCTCTATTTAAATGTGCAAAAAATTTTGAAATTTGCTTCATTAATTCTCGACTAATTATTGTTTCAGAATAACGGAAATTAACGTAGCGCACTCATCCTTAGAATTAAAATTCGGCCCTGTATGATATCGATTTTGGTTCAGACGTTAAGTAAGACTTTTTGCCATTAGATAAGGTCACTGTTAGTTTAGTTGCTTTCCTATTATTTGTGATGTTTTGTTATTTTTAAACATTAATAAATCAACACGTAATATTTTGTTTCATTTGAAATTTTCATGTGTCGATTGAGATTTTACTAAAACCTCAATTTCAGCCTCTCTATATTACATTACACAAAGAACAATATAGTGTCTCCATGGATGGACTTAATTATACGTATAAAAATATTTATTTTAAATAAAAAAAAAAGTTATCTTTCATAATTTCTCAATGTGAATCGTATTTATTTAAAAAGCAAAAGAAATTATGAAGAATTACTTTTTTTAATTTAAAATAAATATTTTCACAAGTATAGTTAAGTACATCCGTGGACACACTGTATAATGCTGTAGAACTAATTCACATTATAACATCTATAGAACGTTTCAGAGCAACTTTCGGTGTAAGTACCGTAAAAGTGCTAGTGTGATGTTTTTCGAACTTCACTTTGTAACCTCTGCGAGATGTGCCATAAAAGTCTTGCCGTTGCGGACATTCGGCGGTTAACGTAGATGGGATGTTTTTGTGCTAGCTGGGAACGGATGGTCACTTTAGGCTAGCATTTACAAATTATATAAATAAAAAACAGAAAAACAGAAAAACAGATTCAAATATACTATATTCAGATTATAGCAATATAGGTATTAGACGTTTAGTTTAACCGGAATAGATGCAATCCTTGGCCTTTGAAGAGTATTAAAATGGGGCCACATTTTTGCATAAACTGTACCTATTTTTTTTTTTTTTTTTTTGAAGTCCATAATATAGAAGACAATCTCATTAGGAGTTACAAAAAGAATACTGTGATCTCTAATATGCCTTGTTTGGTGTTCAATTCAGTTAACCCAATACACTTTATCTCTTCATTTATCTAATTCTTGAATTAAATGTATATTAATCTTAGATAATTTAAGATATTAATCCATTCAAAATCGAATTTATAAAAATATAATAAACAATAAAAGTGGTAACATGGACGTTGGGTACTTAACGCCATGTTATTCGAGGCTGTTGAGGCGATATGTTAAATTAGAGCATAACGGATGGAAAATAACAGTAATGTGTTTTGAAAAAAATTCTATCATACGAATTTGCCTCGTTGCTGTTAAAACTCGACCTAACACGAATCTATTGTTATGCTAATAGGACATAGATAACATATGAAATAACAGTAGGTGTCTTATAGGTATGATTGAGAGAAACGATAACAGAAGATGTTAAGCTGCCTGTTACGAATGGAAGAAAGTATTTATTTGTGCGTGCGCACAAGATAAGATTTTTCATGTTTTTCTGAATGTGAAAACAACAACAATTTGGTTAGAATATTTTGCAAAGATATTATCAAGGAGAAAACAAATATATTAAAAAAAAAATGCAAACTTTGGTTAGCATTTACAAACCATATAAATTAAAAACAGATTCAAATACTAAGAATGCAGATTATAGCAATATAATAAACAAATACAGTGGTAACAGACATTGAGCACTTAACGGCAATTTATTGGAGAAAGAAAACAATAAACATTTGATACAATTTTCACACATATAGAAACGGAAAACAGAGAGCAGTTAACAATGCCAGAATAACCGTATATTGAAGTTAAAGATTAATGATGTAAGTAATACCGTAAATGAGCAAATAAAACGTATTTTATGATAATAGAGCAAAAATACAGCACGTTACAATCAACATAATAAATGTAGAATTGAAGAACAAACTTATGACGACCGCAGCACAAGTGATATTTTTGAAAGAACATGTAAAAAAGGGAGAAAAGAAAGACGAAAATGAATGGTGAAAATGAATGTAGAGTTGCCAGATCATCGTAGATTTAAACCAAAAAATAATTCAAAATATCGAAAGTAATTTAATAATTATAGTGTACAAAATCAAACTAACGTCCAAACACTTTCAGTACCTAATAACAATTTTATGAAAATATAGCTAATCAAATTCAATATTTAACAAACAAAATTTTCATACCATCCCCCAAAATCAAATTCTCCATCTTTAAACAAAAATCAAAACCAAAAGTATAATTAACTTTCAATAGAATCTATCCAAATTCGACCATGATGACATATTAATGCCTGTTGCGATAATAACCAAAGGAGTAGCTGTTTTCCAAAGGGATACGGTCAATCGTATTTTCTGTCATACATGGATTAATTTATTTTTTAAATAGAGACGTATTTGGACTATAAAAAACTCCTAAAATCTACTCTGAACCCTTATTAACAACACTCTGAAACAGCTGGTATAACAATTAACGAATTAAAGACTCGAAGACTAAAAAAAAAGAACAATAAGAATATACTCTTTTATTTGTTGAAATTGACTATATGTATTACACATCTAGGTGGGAAGAGTTTCATTCCTGTAGTGAGATTAGTTAGATCACCGAGACGCGAAGCGTCGGGGTTAGCTATGATCTCGAGACAGGAATGAAACTTCCTACCGACGTTTGTATACTATTTTATTTACAACCATCATATTTCGATCAAAGTTAATAAATCTCTGTTTCGTTCTGAACATACCTAAAATATTACATTTAACGACAAATTTCCAAGCGCGCGGTTTTCTTAGAATAATCAAGTAAATATATTGTTACTGTGATTACGGGGTAAACAACTGTCACCAATATAAATAAATGTCAGATAAAGCCGGATATTAAATTCGCGAATAATAAATATGAATAAGTAGTTTGTTGTATTTTAATTCATTGTTGTTTTTATTGTTTGCCATTAAATAGGTATTATAAAATTTGTCAAAAAAATGTGTTATTTTTTTTAAATATAAAAAATATTCATCTAGAAT
The DNA here is from genome assembly GCA_927349885.1 of Psylliodes chrysocephalus. Taxonomy (NCBI): domain Eukaryota; kingdom Metazoa; phylum Arthropoda; class Insecta; order Coleoptera; family Chrysomelidae; genus Psylliodes; species Psylliodes chrysocephalus. Next base: position 40,334,750 of record OV651816.1, on the reverse strand, counting down.
AGATGAAATGGGGGCGGGAAGTAGAGGTGTGTAATGTGACACTTCCCAACCTTTAATGACATTAGTAATGACAACATTACATATATGGTTGTAAATAAAAATTTTCTCACCTTGTTAAGTAATAGTAAAATTTCACCTCTTAAATTTTTACTTTCTTTAAGGATATCTTCAGATAAAGTCTTTGTTATTTCCCGGGATGGAGGTTCAAAAATATCAGGATTTAATGGTCCCTGAAAACGAACATAACAAATTTTAAAAATGTAAAAAATTGCATTTCCGCGACCTTACTTCTGTCACTCGGTGAAAACCAATTACAAATTCTAATCTTCTAGACCATGGATTTACAAAGCTTGACCATTCGGTTTCAATTTTGGCAAAAGTGCCATTTTGTACTGCAAATCTATACGGTTTGCTACGAAAAACAGATCCTGCTATTTGGCACATTCTCATCACTGAAAAAATAAAAATTATTTTAGAAGTTTTAATATTTAAATGTCCAACCAGTCCATCTTTGTCCATTTATTTTTGGTCAGGTCTCCAAGATACAGTTAATATTTAATTTTCAGTAACTTTGTGCATCATTACATTTATTACTTTTGTGTGCACATCAGTATCTTCTAATGATAGAATGCGACAGGAATAAAATTAATTTTAGAATTTACCGTTATAAGACAGTTCTTGTTCATAGCTGTCAAAAAAAACTAATTCGATATCACAAATAATAATAATAATAATAATAATAATAATAATAATAATAATAATAATAATAATAATAATAATAATAATAATAATAATAATAATAATAATAATAATAATAATAATAATAATAATAATAATAATAATAATAATAATAATAATAATAATAATAATAATAATAATAATAATAATAATAATAATAATAATAATAATAATAATAATAATAATAATAATAATAATAATAATAATAATAATAATAATAATAATAATAATAATAATAATAATAATAATAATAATAATAATAATAATAATAATAATAATAATAATAATAATAATAATAATAATAATAATAATAATAATAATAATAATAATAATAATAATAATAATAATAATAATAATAATAATAATAATAATAATAATAATAATAATAATAATAATAATAATAATAATAATAATAATAATAATAATAATAATAATAATAATAATAATAATAATAATAATAATAATAATAATAATAATAATAATAATAATAATAATAATAATAATAATAATAATAATAATAATAATAATAATAATAATAATAATAATAATAATAATAATAATAATAATAATAATAATAATAATAATAATAATAATAATAATAATAATAATAATAATAATAATAATAATAATAATAATAATAATAATAATAATAATAATAATAATAATAATAATAATAATAATAATAATAATAATAATAATAATAATAATAATAATAATAATAATAATAATAATAATAATAATAATAATAATAATAATAATAATAATAATAATAATAATAATAATAATAATAATAATAATAATAATAATAATAATAATAATAATAATAATAATAATAATAATAATAATAATAATAATAATAATAATAATAATAATAATAATAATAATAATAACAAAAATAATAACAAAAATAATAACAAAAATATTAAAATACGCATCTGGCGTAATTTGGGTTAGTTTCAATAGGAACACTAACAGCCGTATGCATAGTCGATCGCCAGCGACTGGCCATAGATTCATTTCGGCGCATCGCCAGCGAAAGAAAAGGTGGCGACTCGCTGGAGATTGTCACCAGCATGTCATTTCACGCAAGTTTTCAAGTTCTTTTATAGGGAAAAATGTGATATTCGTTCATTGTTTTTTGAGTTTTAAGAAATGAATCAATAATAAAATGCCAGAGATGCCGGTGATAATCACTATAAAAGAACATGAAAACTTGCGTGAAATGACATGCCGGTGACAATCTCCAGCGAGTCGCCACCTTTTCTTTCGCCGGCGATACGCCGGAATGAATCTCCGGCGAATCGCTGGCGATACGCCCGAATGAATCTCCGGCGAATCGCTGGCGATCGACTATGCATGCATACGGGTGTTAGGCTTCTAAAAATTATAATGGTAATGGATTACCATTAATATTTTTCTTTAAACGAATTATTAGTAACTCATTTAGAAATAATATTCGATATGACGTCCATTTTGACAGCTTAAAGAGCATTTTTATTAAAAGATTCTTATCAGAAAATGTTCAATAAATTAGAATATTCAATAAAAAATTGGGGTTTTCTTTTAATTAAAAAAAAAATTGCTATTTACCTACTGTTATTTCTGTAAAACCGGAAGTACTAAAGCTATGTCGACACAAAATAATTGAATTAGTTATAATAAAGTTCTTACTCCAAACTATAAAAAAAAATATTCCGATATGTCAATTAATAAGATCAGGTGGAACTTATAAGTGGTCCATCCTGTATACCCGTCTGGTGAGCATTAGAAACTGCCAGAGCGATCTGGCAGTTGTAATTATGTTGATAAAATGATTTAAATAACATTTCATGAAAGTTTTAGCTTTGGAAAAACACGGTAATTTTATTAATTTTTTTGGCACTTTCAAAAATTTAAATTAGTTGTCGTAACAATTATGTCATTATACAACTAGTTTTAAATTATAAATCTACAAATTTTCAGCTTTTTGCTCAACACGTTAGTTAAAATGACCGCAACCTCATAGACTATAATAATATTTAAACAAATCAGAACTCGGTTAATACATGAAAATTCAAGTTCATTGTTGGAAATCAAACAATGAATAATTATAGGTAACGGGTTTTCAACAATATTCGCATCACACGTGATCTGGTAAAACAAGAAATTTTATAAAAATGACAATGCTTAGTGACTCTTATGACATCTTAAGTTCTAACAAATAGGTCAATGACAATATTTTAGAGTTACTGCTGAAGCTATTAACACAGCTTATACAATACAGCTCCACAACTCCGTGTCGGCGTCTTTGATCTGGCGGTCGAGAACCAAGCAAGACGGAATGGTGCTATCTCTGTTAGATTCGAGGGAAAAGTCGGGCCCGGATTAAACAATTTTTTTATTATTGAAAAAATTGAAAACCTTGGCGTAATAAGGTTGGTTACATGCCATATTAAGTAAGTTTTGGGAAATTAAATTTTTAATTTGTTTTAAATCTGTCAAATATAATTAGAAACATTATTTAAATATAAATATTAAGAAAAATAGCACATCTTTCGGATTAGAGGTAAAATAATTTGTATGTGGCTAGTAAAATCCTCGTTAACAAATGTTTTGAGCTAAAACAGTCACTTCACGACAAATTGTGGCTTGGATCCTTTTTACACCAAGGGCTTCAATTGTTAAAGAATTGTGTCACGCTCGTGGATGCAAATCAAGTGGCAAGTGTTACTCTTCGCGCAAAGGGTTTATACCTAGATAAACGAATGCTTCGACTGAGGTCTGGGAACTCTATGGTATTTTGAAATTATAAAGAATTTGTGCTTTTATTTTAACAATATTGGTTATATTTAGATGTATTCTTATTAATTGAAATACAGATTTGTAGAAGTAATACTTTGACAGTTTTTATTAATATAATATATTCAATTTTTATCTGACCATACCGAAGTAGGGAATTTTGAAACTTTATAGTAATGTGAAATTTGAATTACAATATTACACGATATTACATAATTAGTACTTATTTTAGGTAGGTACTAAATTTGTACTTGGAGAAAGTAATATCGATTTTTACAAGAAAACTTGAAAAGTAAATTAATTTAGTTCCTATTTCTGATGTAAAACTTAAGTTTTGGTTTAAACCAAGAAAACAAATAAATTATAGTTTGTTCAACAAGGGTGGATATGATAGCAATATCACACAAAGACGAAGTTTGAGCACGACGTCGTATACGGAGTACTCAATCGTCTGATTGTGATATGAACAATCCACTCGATATGGTCAGTATATTTTTTCTACGACCCACTAACGAAAATCTACAAATTTAAAAAATTATTTTAGGTTATTTAGACAAAATAACTAATTTTAAAATAATTTACGAAGTTGACTAATTTATAAAATAAAATTAACATGAAAAATTAATTAGTCCTCGGCCTAGATTCGATCCCGGGCTTTTCGCGTGGAAGGCAGATGCTCTGTCCTCATCTTCACCGAAACTTTCAGGACTTTAGTTTTAATACTCGTAATTAAATTAATTAATTAATTCTAAAAGTGTGGTACAAATGTTATTTTTTGTAGCCAATTCTTCAAAATTATTTTGAAATATCTTTTCAATATTGAATATTAGTTCTACAAATTCATCATTTGACAGTTGCAGATTTCCAAATGTATCTGGATTGGCGTTATCATATGCCTTTAAAAAGCAATAAAAAGAAAAATCATCTAATTCAACGTGATCTTTGTTATATTTAAGACAGGTATCGCAGAGGAGTGGATCCGCAAGGCTTTTATTAAAAGGTAACCACACACAACCCTGATAAAATTTTTCTGTATCAATTCGTCTTTACAATAATTTAGGGTGTTAATAATTTTATCATAAAATAAAATACAAGGTGTTCCATTTAAAAAACATACATTTTAATTTGCCAGGCAAAAACGTGACACCCTGTATATCCAAAGATATTTTTAAAATATGTAGGTAATTTTCAAATCCATATAACTTTTATTTAAAACTTTCTTGCGTGTCTACAACAAAATAATGAACAATAACGCACTAATGGGATACCCTGTATAAATTATATTTTTAACAATGAAAATGTCTTATAATGTAAAACTTATCGGTTTGGATCCTTGGGAAAACTAAATAATGTTTTCTTGCAGGTATAACCCTTATTAAAACAGCTTTTGACTGCACAAATAGAATGATGTCTTTTTTTTTTCACTCATTCTACTCATAGCTAAAGAGTCACCAAAATAATAACAGTACCTTTAACTCAAACAAAATCAACGAAATTATAAGCTCCACGAAATTATACAATCAACGAAATTATAGGCTCCACGAAATTATACAATCAACGAAATTATACGCACGACTCAACACCTTACCTAAGTACGCTTCTGAACACCAAAACCGTCTTTTCCCTTCGAAGGCGGAGCTTAAGCGATGCGCGACGAAATCGACGCAAACCGTTGCCGCCAAGAGAGTGTTTTAGCTGTATTGTATAAGCTGTGCTATTAATGTTACTTTTAGTCAATTGACAACATCAATTTAGTCACGTGGCGTACGGGTATTGTTGAAAACTGTACTATATACAGTTAGAACGACGTCAAATAGGTTTATTTAATTGAATGGGAACATATAGTGGGTAGCACCTTATTTGAAAGGCATTTCAAAGACTTAGTATTTAGAATGACAAAGTGACGTCATCTTTATTTTTATCAGTTTATTATAGTATCCCAAATTTCATTAATTTACATGTGAACATTCAAAACATTGCACTATTATTATTAAGTAATTTTTTAACATTACTGCTGATTTATCCATATCTATTTACGACTCTCTAGAAATCCGTTTAAACTATTTTTTCTGCACCCACATGGATATTAGCTTATCTACAAACAGCCTACAAAACGAAAAAGTATGCTATTGCGTTCAATCAAACGAATATATTACTTCATATCCATTCTAGATAGTGAAAAAACTGCAAAAACAATTAAATCCACCAAACACAGTTCATATTTTGGTCATCCGATTTCTACTATTTTTAAAAAAGAGACAATTCTGTCAAATTAAATGTCATTATTTTTTTTGTTACTTACTGAGATTAGATATATATTAAAATGAGTTATTTTTGTATAGAATCAATAAATAATAGCATTTTTATTTTAATTACGAGTATTAAAACTAAGATCCTAAATGTAGCGGTCTTCCACGAGAGAGGCCAGAGTTTAAATTTGGACTGAGAACTAATTAAATTAAATATTGTTTTTATGTTTATTACATTTTATGAATTAGTAAAAGTCAATTATTTTAAAATACTTATGTTGTCTTAATAACCTTAAATATTTGTTTAAATTTGTAGATTTTACAACTCGAGTGAATTGTGCATATCCACTCTGGCTGCACAAACGACTATTTTTTTTAAACTCACCAGACTCATAAATTTCTTTAAGAAAAGGCATATCTTCGGGATGATAAAAATCAAAAATTGATTTTCCTAGCATATCTTGAGGCAGAAATCCAAAATTCGTTACAACATCTGGATCAACATGACTGAAAATGCATCCTGCTGTGTGGCGCATGCCGAATTTAGGCGAAATTCTTTTTTGCTCTGGAACTGAAAAAAAAAACAATAATTTTTGTTACTATACGCTGAATTAGTGATGACTGTATTAGCGCACACCTCGGGAATTAATTGACAGTTCAAGACAATTTTGATTTTGTCACGATTCTACGAGTAGGTCTGGTAATGACCATTGATAAAAACTAGTTGATATAGACTTTATGTTTCATGTTTACCTTTTTACTTATTTTATGTTTCATACACACAAAATCGTTACTTTTTTTAATGATTGTAGGAAAAATAAATTGTAACTTATTGGGCCCTAAAAAAAGAAACAATAACTGACAATATTTCAAAAATTAAGTTTTCTGTAGTTAGTAAAGAGCAGCAAAAATTACAGTTCCTCAAACAGCAGTATGCAGGGAGGTGGAAAAGTGGGAAATATGTAAGACCACTTTCGCCTTATTGAAATATTTATGTGTAGGTGTCATTACAGTGTTTTTGATTATAGTGCAATAATCTTTAAAAACTACAACAGACTAAAAATTAAATAATTAAAATAGTGGTTCGTTGTGCAATACTTTTAGTTGTTCCAGTATAGATATACTGGTGTAGATAAATCTTCAGGTTTAACATATCACTGGTAAATTCGTACTTCTTTTTAACTTTTTTTAAATTTAACTAATTTAATTTTGTCTTAACTTTTATTAAAAAATCTAGTCAATAACCTGCAGGACTTTGACGAGCTGAAAAGACAGCTATCTGAAGAGAACCCTCAGCGTCAACTAGCAGGTTTTTGATCAGTTGATAAGGCAGGATCTATATACCCCTGGAGTATGCACAATGGGCCTTATGAGGCCTAAATGCTGTGAAACAACCCATCCTCACTACCTTACAGATATAAATAGAAGTTTCGCCTTGTTTTGTCATTTACCAGTTCGACAGTACGATACCTGTATGACATACCTATCCATGCCTTCCCACCTCCCAGGAAGTATATGACTTTATTTTCCGTCGGGTCGGTGGTGTAGCATCTAACGCGCTTGTATTCATTTATAGTTTATGGTCCGAGACTGCCGGGCTTCGAATCCCAGACCAGACCATGTGGATTTTTAATTAAATTGCATTGTTCGATATAGGATTTGATGTGTGCCGTATTAATAGAAATTAAATTTCTGTTGATATGACATGCATATTATAAAATCGCCTTGCATTACCGTCTCGATGATGGTGGGTGAGGTTGTCCGGGTTTTCCTCGCCTGTAAGTCAAATGGCATCATCAATCATCTTTAAGTCGCCCCGGAGTGCCACGGCAAATAATAATAATAATAGCCGCCCCTTTCCCCGCACAAGCTCAGCTTTTGGAGTTAAAATTCACTAGTTAGGGATAGTATTATTATTATTTTACAAACTACTTATAGAACCGTCAAATAGTGACAGACACATTATGAATAAATAATAAACCATGTCCGACAGTCAAGCCTTTTGTTATATAGTCTTAGAATCACTTTTACTAAGCATATGTCAAACGGCTTGCGTGAGAAAATGGTAACAATTTGCATACAATTTTCCTGCGACTTTCCTATTTTCTGAAAATTTAAAGGCCATACTCCATACTCTACACTCAAGCCATTCTTTTTTATGGACTCTTAAATTAATAACTTCTTATTTCAATTAGTTTCATTGGTGGGAAAATAAGTGAAAAATCGAAAAAAATTTCTTTAAATTTTCCGACCCAAAAGGCATTTATTCATTTTGTCCACTTAAGCCAATATATTTTTCGGGCTAGTGACGATGTACGTGGAAAAATCGGTTAAACCCGAGTTTCCCTTAAAAGATTACGCCCTTATTTCAACCCTTTGTCACTTGCATCATTGAAGCCTTTAGTTTTCCGAAGCCTAGTTCTATTAGTTAATCATTTAGTATACATGGCTTGCGTGATAATATGGGCAACAAATACCTTTTATTTCTGTTAAGGAAAATCGATCTATCCATGTTATCCCCAAGAGTCACTAGTAAATTTCCTTTCATTCTACTCAACATCTATGTACTTTTCAACCCTCTTCGAGGCTTATAGGCGAAAATGGGCCAACTAAATCTGTCACTATCTGACTGTGTATGCATTTCTTACTGCTATAAATACAGTAGTCAATAAATTGCATAAAAGTTTGATTTACTCAAATCTGTTTTATCATTTACTGTCATTTATCTTTTTTGGGCAGTATTATTAAAGGCGGCAAATTAGTTATAGTAAAAATTATAGAATAAATAAACCAAATCTGAATGATTAAAGCCTAAATTAGACTTTTCTGAAAAAATTACCTTTATAAGACGAATAAACAGGAACTGCGGCGACAACTAGAAACATACCGCTATTATTTTCCAAATATTTGGTTTCAAGCGAATCAGTAATGTGTTTGAACTTCACCGTAAGTTGGAAAGCTTGATAACAAACTGCCTTATCTATGACACCGAAACCAGTTGATCTCAGTCCCCTGTATTTGCGCAAGCAAACATAAAGACAGTTTTTATAATCTAAAAAAATATATATCTTAAAATGTTTTTTTACACTAAATTTTAACATTTAAACCATTTTACCGGCCATAAATGGAACCTTACCTTTGTATTTTCCTTCAGAATCGACTAATGGAAATGCTATTCCTGTAGTAACTTGACTAGAAAAGGTTTCTCTATCTTTTGGGTGCACAAAATCAATAAATGATCTTCCTAACCACATATCTTTAGGAAATCCCAAAACAGAAGTTAAACTCGGTGTTGTGTACAATACCACTCCATCATACATAGAAATAACGCAGCAAAAACCATCCTAGAACAATAAACATATATCTATTTTTTCATTTCATGTTAAGTTAATGAGATTAAAGAGTTTTAATGGAATATTTTCACTAGTTACCTCTGGCTGGTAAGGATAAGTTTTGTTAGCTTCAACTGCTTTTTCTTTGACTAAAGTTTCAGTTTCAGGTTTTTCATTTTCTTTGTCCTCATTCCAGTCTAAACGATAAGCGATGGTATGTTCCTGATTGGGAGACGGGCTCTTAGCTAGCGTAAAAAAATGGATGTGCCAAAATATGTTAGATTACAAAGTAGATTATAAAGTAAATTATAATATAGATTATAAAGAGGATTATAAAATAGATTACAAAGTAAAGTAGATTATAAAGTAGATTGTAAATTAGATTATAAAGTAAATTATAAAGTAGTATAGATTATAAAGTAGATTAAATTATAAAGTAGATTATAAAGTAGATTATAAAGTAGATTATAAAGTAGATTATAAAGTAGATTATAAAGTATATTATAAAATAGATTACAAAATAGATTATAAAGTAGATTAAAGTATGATATATATTTGATCTCCTAAGTCGTTTTGGTATGTCAGGAGCTAAACCCCGTTGCAACTACTCTAGAACTTGGAACTTGGCTTACAGGAGATGAGAAAGGAATAGAGCACTTACCTAAAATTGGTTCAATTGGTGTAGAGGTAATTGGTTGTTCTAAAATCATTTCATTATCTTCCTCAGTGCTTGCAACTTTTATAACGGTTTCAGGAATTGCTTGTTTGGCGTCTGAAATTAATTGAGATTTTAAAACAAGGAAAACATGTTTTACATTTTGTTATAGATACATACATATAATACATATAATATGGTGATGACGATTTTGGTAAAAAATAAAATATGATACAGTCTAAAACAAAGCAGATACGGTCTATTATATTACCTATATTTATTCATTTGGATTTCGTAAAAAGTATTCAATAATGAAATCATATATCGTCCAGTATTATTTCTGTACATTTCTAATAATATAATTTACGAGTGAATTTCACCCCCTGATGAATGAATTTTACTTCCTAAACCCGACTGAACTTGTGTGCGGAAGGGACGACTATTATTATTACTTGCCGTGGCGCTCCAGAGCGACTTAAAGATGATTTATAGTGCCATTTGACTTATAGGTGAGGAAAACCCGAAAAACCTCACCAATCGTCATCTAAACGGCAACACATGGCGATTTGTAATCTGTTAGGGTACCTACCTACTTATTTCTGTTTCTAAACTATATATTAGAATTTTGTTGTCAGTGGAATACCACATGGGTTTTGTGCTGGCTGGACCACTAATATTTTTTCTGGACACCAGTGATACTATAAATCAGGTATGGGCAACCTTTGATTAGCCGAGGGCGCATAATTTCGGGACTTAATTAGATCGCGTGCCGTAGGCAAGAAATAAGTAGGTAGTAGTGAATATAAAAGAGACAAACATTCACATTTTTTTATTTATTCATTATAATAGCATAATGATTATGCTCAATTAAACAAACAAAAAAGATAGAAAAATCAATTAGAGACTTGAGTTTGAAGCTGATAAACAAGATTATCAATATCACTAGTACATAGGCCCAAAGTGTTTTTTAAATTACCATCTGTAAGCCGAGTACGATGCTTATTTTTAATAATTTTCATGATTGAAAAAAGCAGTTCACATTTATACGTGCTTCCAAATGTGCAAATTAGTTTTCGTGTGAAAACTCTCAGCTGTGGATACTTTTCTTTGGAAAGGTATGTTTTGTAAAATTCCCTTAGTTTCATAGCATCAAATTTAGACTTCAAATACGAGTCTTCTTGAAGCTCGATCAACTCCATTTGTAGGTGAAGCTGACCATCTTCCACATTACACTTGCAAGGATTTGCAAAAATATTGAAAGTGCTATCCATATTCTTAAAACCAGAAAATCGATCAGTAAATTGCTCGGTCAGTAGTTTCAATTCTTCAGTATAATGACCGTATTCAATGTTTTCGTGACTGGATAATGTTGAAAAATGAAAACAGTTTTTACTTCTCATTTGTGTTTCCCACAAGCAAGTTTTGTTTTGAAAAGCTATAAGATAACGGTACAGATGATTTACCAATTGCCCTTGTTTTTAAAGCTTTAAGTTCAGATCGTTTAAGTGTCAAGTCACAAAGCCAAGTTGGATCACAAATTTGCGGCAATGTTTTCTCTTCCATTTCCATAAAATCAGCTATTTCTTTTCTGAGATCATAAGATCTTTTTAGCATTTTACCTTACTTCGTAAATAATAGGTCTTTTCCTTTGCATCGAAAGTGTAGCACAGAGCTACACTGAGAATATCGTTTCACTTACACAAATAGTATGGATGGAATGATATTTTCAGAAGTGGCGTAGCTCAGTGCTACACTTTCGATGCAAAGGAAAATACCTAATATGTCACATCAACATGTTCTGAAGAAAGTTCATTCAAAAATGCTTTAAACTGGCGATTGTTAAGACTGCGGGATGTAATGAAATTAATGGTATTCACTACTACATCCATAACAGTCTTCAATCGAATGGACTTGAAGCACAAGTTTTGTTGGCGAATAATGCAATGCAGAATTATTAAATCACATTCATAGCGGTTGCTCTTTCCTTCAGAATTCTGATAAAACCTTTTCATGAACCGACCATGGAAGGCGCACCATCCGTACATACTCAAATTAATGTACACCACTGCAAACCATATTGCTCAAAAGTACTTTGTACCTCGGTAAAAGTATCTTTACCAGTAATGCTCCCTTGTAGCGGCCGTAAAGCCAGTAATGCCTCTGTCACTGCAAATGCTTCATCAATACCTCATACAGTGTGTCTGAAAAAGTTGGCAACAAATGGGAAACTTTTTTATTATTAAGTTTAGGAAAAAACGTCATTCTTCATAAAAAGTTCTGCAAGGCCTAAAACCCAATATACGATAATCAGATATCGAAATTTTCCAATCGTATACGAGGTTTGTCAAAAAGTATGAATTTTGCTCAAGAGTAAAGTACCTTTATTTTCGACAATATCTAAAATTGTTATTAAGAAAAGTTGATTAGAATTGAAAACTACGTTTAAATGTCTAATTACAGCTATCTACGATAAAAACCAGGTTTTATTATTGTTTACAATTTCTTTAAGATCGAAAATGATCAAAAACTAGGTATATAAATTATTGACCTGTACAAAATCAAGTTGCTGTGGAAATGTTTTGAAACATATCTTATGTCAGTATGCTTCAAAACCTCAGTTTGTAATAATTGTACTTTTTTAAATACTAGTAAAAATGCCGTTGAAATTAAGTCTTGAAGAGAAAATTGAAATTGTTTTAATTGTTGGAGATAACTACAAAACTTATAGGGAAGCTGCCATAATCTTTAATAACAGACATCCTGATAAAAATGTACATTTTGCAACAGTAAGTAAAATAATAAAAAAGTTCAAGTGTTCCGGAAATGTTGAGAATAAATTCAAAAAGAAACATGAGGCACGGGTTGCTACTGAAGAAATTCAAAATCAAGTAATGCTCTCAGCAATAGAAAATCCTAAAGATTCCATAAGAAAAAGGGCAGCTTTACTTGGTGTGCGCAAAGACGTAGTTGCAGGAATATTAAAAGCAAACAAATTTAAACCTTACAAATCCCAGTTCACTCATACCCTAAAAGCAGGAGATTTTAATAGAAGATTTGAATTTTGTGCTTGGTTCCAAGGGGAGTTAGAAGATAATAATTATATGGCACGGTGCATAATTTTTTCGGACGAGGCAACGTTCACTTCTAATGGGGTAGTCAGCTCACAAAATTGCCGTTGGTGGAGTGATGTTAATCCTAATTTCACTGTCCAAACTCGTGACCAATACTGTTTTAAAACAAATGTATGGTGTGGAATTTTTAAAGATAGAATAATTGGACCATTTTTTTTTCGAACTAATATGAATGCTGAACGTTATCTGGAATTTTTAAATAATGAGATTCTTGAATTTCTTCATAACCTACCAATAATGGAAAGGCAACGTACATGGTACCAACATGATGGAGCAACCTGCCATAGTACAAGAAATGTTCGAGAATGTCTTCTACAAATTTTTAACGGAAGAGTAATTGGAAGATTTGTGGACTTTGCTTGGCCTCCAAGATCTCCGGACCTGACCCCCCTAGACTTCTTTTTATGGGGATACTTGAAGCAAAAGGTATACCTTAAAAGACCGTTTGAAAATATTGATCATTTGGAAAGAATAATTAGGGAAACATGTGACGGTGTTACTCCAGATGTTATTAGAAATGCAATAAAAGAATTCTCTCGAAGAACAATTACCTGCTTAGAAAGGGACGGTGGATATGTTGAGGCGTACGTGCAGTGAGGGAAAAGTTAATCCGGATTCTTCTTTTTCATGCATGTAATGTTTGATGTTGTGTTTTGAAAATAAATGATTTTAATTATGTATGCATTTGTTTACATTGTATTATTGATAACTCGTGCAAAACAAAGTCAATATTTATAGCAAAATTTGCAATGAGAAAATGAGTGGTGTAATCAGTAAGTGCACATGAACATAATTTTTAATTTCTATCGATATCTGAGGTTTTGAAGCATACTGACATAAGATATGTTTCAAAACATTTCCACAGCAACTTGATTTTGTACAGGTCAATAATTTAGATACCTAGTTTTTGATCATTTTCGATCTTAAAGAAATTGTAAACAATAATAAAACCTGGTTTTTATCGTAGATAGCTGTAATTAGACATTTAAACGTAGTTTAAATTCTAATCAACTTTTCTTAATAACAATTTTAGATATTGTCGAAAATAAAGGTACTTTACTCTTGAGCAAAATTCATACTTTTTGACAAACCTCGTATACGATTGGAAAATTTCGATATCTGATTATCGTATATTGGGTTTTAGGCCTTACAGAACTTTTTATGAAGAATGACGTTTTTTCCTAAACTTAATAATAAAAAAGTTTCCCATTTGTTGCCAACTTTTTCAGACTGTATATGAAATAGCTAAGTGGGCTGTGTCAGATAAATCTGTACTCTCATCCAAAGCAATCGAAAATGCTTGAAAATCAGCTAATGTATAGGTCAAAGTTTTTTTAATATCACTAGCCACCATATCTATACGTCGAACAACAGTACGTAGCGAAAGCTCACTTTCTCAAACACTTTTTTCTTTTCTGGACACAGAAGTTTTGCAACGTCTACTAGGCAGTCTTTAACAAACTGTCCCTCATAAAATGACTTCGATGTTTCCGATATTTTGAAACTAATTATAAAACTAGCTTTAATTAACAACACTGTCTAGATTTGATCTTTGTGAATGGAACATTTGTTGCTGTTTCCCTAAATCGGTAATGAGTTTTTTTAATTTTATCCTCTCTTAACTGGCTCATGAGTGAATTATTACATATTATTGCCACTTCATATTGTATTCTTTTAAAACAGAAATTTTTTCATTGCACAACAAATACACTGTGCAAGATAAAAAAGTATTCATCAGCCTATTTGTCTTGGAACTAACGACATTTTGTGTCAACTTTCCGCTTTTTTGAATCAGGCATATGTTTGCTGGAATATTTCCCGAATCGTACTCTCGATAGTATGTGAATATTCGATGCGAACTTTATCAGTTGTTAAGTAGTAAGGTGACACGCGCTGAGCGGTTTATATATTACCTTCAATAAGCAACTAGAATACTCTCGATCGTACGCGAGCGCTTCAAGCGCATCGGGCGGCTTCCCGAATGTTTATCTTCTTCTGACCCGATCTGTGGCGTTCCACTGCGTACGCTTAATAATAATATTTATTGATTTTTGTCATTATAAGTTGAAGAATATAGTGGCGTTTTACTGCGTACGCTTAATAGAATTACAAATAAACTAAATGTGTGCTAACTCTATTTTTTTGTGCATTATTTGAATTTTCTGAATCTCTCTCGGGCCGGATTGAAGCTGGTGACCCGGGGGCCGGGGGTTGCCCACATATGCCATAAATACTTCTGTAGTATTCAATGCATACAACACAAAAATGAATGGAAATTCACATGAAAAAATTAGCAGCTAGTCACACAAATGGTTGCTCTTCTTGTATTCTAAAGTCAGTGACATTAGAAATGCAACACCCACAAGGAATAATTTCTTGATCTTAATTTTTTGACAATGTAGTAAGGTAAGTAGTCTTACATCAAGAAATTTATTAACATGTAATCCGAAAGAAAATATGTTTGGCGACCCCGTTGCCGAGTACATTCCTGTACACGTCTAGGCAATTGATAAAATGAGATGGTGAATGTCTGCTTGTGGCACCTTATTCTAAGCAAATTGAACTTCGTAGATTAACTGTGCCAGATTCTGTGGAGGATGGTGCAAAATCGTCATATCCCACATATGTTTGATGGGATTTAAATACATGGCAAAACATTAACGCCAGTTTCTTGGAGAAAGTCCAGAGTTGAACGAGCAATAAGGGGACATGCGTTGACTTGTTGAAAACATACGTGTGGACAGCCATCTAGATAAGTCAGTGAAGTGGTTTATAGGACATCATTAAAGGTTTGTTTCAACAATAATCTTGGAACAATACTTAAAGAAGTCCACAACTTATTGTCAACAACGTGACAGTCGACGACCTGTCCATGACCTGTCGATGATAGGTATTGAATTCGGAACTTGAATGTGTTGGAACCACATACTTTGATTTTCTTTTACTATACGGAGAATGGTCGCACTGCGCAGCTTTCTGAGTGCCTTTTAATAGGAGATAGAAAACTCCGCCATTTTGAACCCTTATTACGTGTTGCCTACATCTTCGCTCAATATTTTTAATAGGTGCGTTTTAATCATCCGCTTCTGCTTCGGAATTGTCAGTTTTCTTGTTTTAATCTGACAGGTTAAAACGACTAAACCGACAATTCTGGAAGCAGAAGCGGATGATTAAAACGCATCTGATATTTTGCTTGCTGCTGTCAGTGTCAGTGAATATTATTTTTGAAGTCACAGTTTATTGCTAAAGAATCAGTTAGCTCACTCGGACCAGTTGAAAGTTCCAAAATAACATCCACTCCAGGGATACAAATTCAGGATACGCAGAAGATTACTGTTTTATTATAGGCGGTTGTCATATATTGTATTATCCGAGTTGCACAGTGTATAAACTGAAACATTGAGATCCAAAGTGCCGACGCAGAGTGAGCGATCTGATTCTTTAGCTGTAAACTGTGTCACAGGGTTCAAAATGGCTGCGCTTTATGTTGGGCGTGTCGGACCTCTCTCTTGCCTCGTATAGTAATCAAAGTATGTGGTTGGAACAGTAGGTTTTTGTATCTGTTTAGAGTCCGAAGTTTGATGAAACACCAATTTTGGATTGCGCAGAATCCTGACAGAGCGTAAATTGATTTGCTATTGTATTGAAACGAACCTTAACATAACGCAGTTGTCATACTGCCTTAAATAAATAAAAGTGATAATGGGATACCAGTCGTCGCTAGATACGACATTTAGCCATTCTGTCTCCTAATTATGCTGTTTTCTGCATCTGTTTAAATACTGACAAAAGTGGTACGCAGACAAAGGAGGCACTAATCGTGGATGGTATTAAATAAGTGTAAAGGCTCGAATACGGCGATACAGTGTACACATGGTAATATATCTGTCTACCTTCTTCTCCAAACCATTGAGCAAAACCGTCTCGCAGAGCTAGTTGTTTGAAGCCTGAAGCACTTATCGTGACGCTCTGTGGTACGTCTCGGTCTTCTTCGTGTTCCTCTAATTTCTTCTGTCCACACACGACACAGACGCATTACCGTCATTTCAGTACAATTAACACGGCGGCCAATTTCGCGATAAGACAAACCCACGTCACGATAGGCAGCAATTCTATCCCTGTCAAAATCGCTAACATGGTGATACTTTTGATATCTTCGAACTGAGGCATTTTGTTACACAATTTCTCAGGTGTGCAATAACTAAAAATTTATGTACTATTTAGCTTTCATAAAACGGGTTGTGTTGCCAAAATTCCAGCATAAGAAATTCTTTTTTCTGGGTGAAAATATTCTAATGAAACTGCTGAGTATACACGTATAATACTCTATTTCTGATAATTCTATATCCTGTCCTTTTGCCGCATTCTCTATCAATAAATGTAGAGAAGTGAGGTTTAAGATCTCCATTGCGGCCATAAGATAGGTTCTCATTGCACCGGTGATGCAAACACCAGTTAGTTTTTGAGAAATTAGCCCTCGTAGTAGCTAAACTAGTTCTGTTACTCCAGGCTGTAGCCCCGTAAGTGATGGTTGGTCTCACTATTGCTGTATATATCCATCGCAGTATGTTCGGGTTACATCCCCATCTTTTACTAGCAATTTTTCTGCATACCGTGTATCTGTCATGTCAATTACTGAGTTTATCAACAGTTTGACGGGTTTTGGCTACAAATTCTTTCGAACTAAACTGATTGACATGAATTTTGTACAGTAGGTATAAGGAACACATAGAGAACATTCCCAAAAAAATGGAAAAACCGAGTGGTATACACTTAGAATGTCCTGCAAGAGGACACTGTCTCATCTAGATCAATTAATAGATGAAGATTTGAAAAATACTTCATACACTCTAGTACATTACACCGCAAAACTTTTTTGATATACTGGTGATATAGGTCAATGTACTGTAATAATTTTTCTGTTTATGATTTATTAATAAAATATGTTGTAGTTAATAAACGTAATTTTTTCAATGATTAAATCTTTATTAATTAGATGGCCGAAACACTGAAACACTTACCAATAACTGGTTCAGAAAATCCTTCATTAAAATTGTTAGTGAAGTTGTTAAGATTCTCACTTGAAGCCAAATTTAAAGTTGAACCTACTATACTAGTAAGGGTTGAAACCAAATTGGTGGATTTAATTTTTTTCTTATTATGTCCTTTATCCCTGCTGCGTATTGGAGGTTGCAAATCAATATGAACACTAGAAAACGTAAAATATGGAATTAAAAAAAAATAGGGTGTAAACTGATTTTTTTTTATAATTAGAAAAACTCTTCTATTTGCAGAAAAAACAAAATCTAAATATTACATGTATCATCAGCATACTAACCAGATAAGATAAAGCTCATACAAATCCTACTCGAGATAAACACGAGAAATAAAAGTTAGGTTAGGTTGAAAATGAGTGGTAGGGTTACATTGCCTTCCACTGCGACCCAGACGGTTCTATTGTGGCGCATGCCTAAGTTATAGTTCACCGTACGAACCACACTTTTTGATTAATGCCATGGTTGAGTTAGGAAAAATCGGTAGGGTCCATTCGGGTAAATCCAATGATCTGGAACCCAGTTCTTTCCAAGACGGAGCAGTTGCCTAGGATATGCTCTGCCGATTCGTTTTTTACGCTGGATAATCGACAGCCTGCTGTGTGTTGCACACCTATCCTTTTCATGTGGTTACCTAGACGATAATGTCGAGTCATCGGTCGCGTTAATAGTTCCTACTGCATTATTGGATCGGAGCCGAGGCGTTATATACGCATTCGAATGAGTTAGCCCTTCAGGTAGCTCTTCAGTACATGAGCGTTAAACCATCTGTCCAGTTTGAGAAAATTCCTCTGACAGTCTTTTTTGCAATGCCAAGGAATTGTTATGAGCCTATGAACTCAGATTTGGTTCGCCATTAGGCGCGAGCGTCGGCATCTTTATTTCTCTCTACCCCACTGTGTCCCAGAATTCAAATCAAAGTAACTTTGTTCCGGGTACCGAGGCAATCAAGGGTATTTATACAGTTTCAAACCTGCTTTGAATCAACTTGGTTGTATTTTTTTTTGAAAGAGTAAAACCAAATTTGGTAGATTTTCACACTTTTATTTTAAAAATAAAAATTTAAAAAAAAACACACTAACATGACATATGTTTCGAAGTACAACTTCTTTTTCAAATGTGACTATTTACAATTCGGTATCCAATATATATATATATATACGAAATAATTTAACAAAACAAAGTACTTAAGAAAACATCAATAACATTACAAAATAAACTAACTATTTAAAGTAAATAAGGGTACTTAGGTAATTATAATATCCATCAAATAACAATAAGATAAACCATTACCGGGATTATCTCACAGAAAACTGGGAAAGAGATTTAATAAGGGTGAATTATTAATATCTAATTGATCATTTAGTAAGTTATCTGAATTTTTAAATCTATTTATTTCAAGTGTTTCTAAATGGTTTAATTTTAGGCTCTTATTTTCTACATGTAAAATTTCAAAGTTGTCTGTAAAAGAATGATTTTCAGCTAAAATATGATTTGAGTAAGTAGAATCTACTTTGAACTTTGAAATTTTACATGTAGAAAATAAGAGCCTAAAATTAAACCATTTAGAAACACTTGAAATAAATAGATTTAAAAATTCAGATAACTTACTAAATGATCAATTAGATATTAATAATTCACCCTTATTAAATCTCTTTCCCAGTTTTCTGTGAGATAATCCCGGTAATGGGCTATCTTATTGTTATTTGATGGATATTATAATTACCTAAGTACCCTTATTTACTTTAAATAGTTAGTTTATTTTGTAATGTTATTGATGTTTTCTTAAGTACTTTGTTTTGTTAAATTATTTCGTATATATATTGGATACCGAATTGTAAATAGTCACATTTGAAAAAGAAGTTGTACTTCGAAACATATGTCATGTTAGTGTGTTTTTTTTTTTTTAATTTTATTTTTAAAATAAAAGTGTGAAAATCTACCAAATTTGGTTTTACTCTTTCAAAATTAAATGGATTTTCATCAAGTAAAGGCCGAAACAATAAATAACTTGGTTGTAGCTTAGAGCTTTAAGGGTTGCCTGGCTACCCGAAAAGATGGATATAGTCTTGTTAACAAAATGAAAATTAATTAACTCTCTCGCTCCCAATTCTTTTGCGATCATTTCTGCTTGAAGATCGTGACAAAAGGGCCCTGGTTTATTGATATGTCAACTCTTGGCTTTTGTAGAATATTCCCGCTACTACTCCTTTTCTCCTTTTCAAACACTGTCGTGGAACTAGTTAGTCTGAGACCATGCCGAGAATATTGTAATTTCACTTAGCAATCCCGTTTTGTCTCATCGCAGTTTTTCTTCATTCCATTGAATACCCGTCATCAGGAGTATGTGGGAGATCATCCAGCAAAATGTAAAAAGGGGTTAGATCCAGTACAGTTTCCTGTCGGTGTGGTGATGGACGCATTAACGATAAAAAGTAAATTGTTCTGTATACAGGTCCAGACATGATAAACTGCTTCGTTAGAATAAGTAGAATAAGTGAATCTGATACATTCATATAAATACTTAATTCCGAAAAACTAATAATTGTAATAGTTTTTATCCCGTCATACTTGGTAATTTCCTTATTTAAATTGTATTGGTTAGAGGGACGAAGGATATAGGAATGACGTATGATAGTTGAGAATATTAAAGAAAGATAACTTCCATGTAATAAAAATCGACTTGTTTCTTTTTTTTTAAATTAACCTTCAAACTGTTCATTCGTTTTCAGTGCCTCACTCTGTGTATATTTTTTGGACTATTTGTTTTGTAGGTTATGAGTGTTCGTGGATTATGAGACTTTAAGAAGCAAAATATAGGTAGTTACGTAGTCGAAACGTACCCATATGAGATATAAGATTCATCCAGTTTTGAATTTATCCAACTGACTTACCTGCCATTGGGATTTGTAGCACCACAATATCCGCTGCTTCTGCTGGACGTACTTTCACTATGGATTGATTTTGAACTTGCACTAAAAAATATTACACAGTACGGATGTTAAATCTTATCCCTCATGTAAACTCCGATTTAAAAAAAAAATTATGAAAAATACTCGGACCCGTCAATTTTTAGTTTAATTGATGCATCTTATAACACCCAAAACTGCTTCTTATTTTTTCATCCCCTCCACGTAACACCCACTCCCGCATTTTTAAATCTTGAAAAGCGGAATTCAAAATTGTATCACTCTTAATAATATCTACAGAGATGGTATAAATAACTTCCAGCCTAACCTATTATAATAGTGAGGTATGATTTGGATAATTTATTTTTGGTTTTAATTAGTTTGTAATTTTTTTTGTATCCAGTGGTTTGTATTTGACAGCCAGCTATATTAATCAAGTACTAAATTTTTGAATAATGAAGAAACTCGAAGTACAAGCTGTCATAAAATATTTTCACATCAAGGGAAGGGTTTAAGTCTCACGGAAATTAAAGCTGAGCTGAAGTTTGCTTTAGATGATGTTCTATCTCGATGGATGATGTAGATAAATTATTGACATGAGAAACCTGTCCTCGCTTGGATCGATGCAAAAACTCATTCTTATTTCAGGAGAGTATTTGTTTCTATTTAAGTACAATCCAAAAGACTTTTTGCTCAAAATTATAACTATGGACGCGACTTGGGTTCAGCATTAAACGCCGGTGACCAATCAGCAGTCAAGACAATGGACAGCGAAAGGCGATTCAGTCCGAAATAAAACGAAAACGGTTCCATCGGCCGAAAAGTTTAGAACGTTGATATTTTAGGAAGAAAAAGGCATTTTTTTATTATTTGTTCTGAAAAGGGTAAAACAATAATTAGACAATATTATAGTAACTTAATTTATCAGCTACAACAGAAAATTTTGAAGAAAAGATTAGAATTATCGAATTAGTTTTGTTCCATCATGACAATGAGCCTTGTCATAATTACATTATTAATTCACATGCACTCTACTCGCCAGACTTGACCTCTTCAGACTTCAGTTTATTTCCAAACTTAAATACATTTTATACATAGGTATTTTGAAGAGTCGGACGAATCGGCCTATAGAAGCCACATAAAGGGCCTTAAATTTCGTTGGGCGGAGTGTATGAAGCGAGAAGGCGACTATGTCAAAAAATAAAAGGATGTTTGACTCCGTATTTTTTTTCTTAGGCTGGAAATGATTCATCCCATCCTCATAAACCTAACCTTATCAGTTCCAGACTACACCCTCTTTTACATACCAAGTTGTCATGTCTAGTTTTTTGACAATTGTCAGGAAGTAAATGAAAAAAATTTAGAGCGCCTTCTGTAATAATTTCATTATGGTTATAATTTATTAATTTAGAAGATGTAATAGAATACATAATGTTAGTTTACTTCATTTTATTAGAAACTTTTGTGTCTCATAAGACCTACAGTGATATATTTTGAATTCCGGTTTTCGTGCCCTTTCCAATATAGTACCACACGACCTCTCTTGTTATTTAACACTCACTTGGAGAGGATGGAAGGAGGCAGATTGCGTTTCTCTTTTTTTATTAAATAACGGAGTTTACAGACTTAACATTATAATATGTATACGATTACAATATAAACAGATTATTTACCTTCTTTGGGAATTGGTATTACTGCAACTATTGGAATATCCCGAATCAGAAATTTTGGTGTTAGTAGTGGACTCCATTATTTTTCTTTTAATTTTCATCTGTACTCAAAATAAAAAATCTGAAAAAATCAAAACTGAAAATAGGCGAAGGTATAACAGTATATTATAAGTATATTAGCCCTCGACAGTAATAATGCATTTCCTGCCTCAGTATGTAATATACTATTTTTTAAAACCGACCAGAAAATACAATTTTTCGTCCAGATAATAACGTTTTGCCGATTAAGACCGGAAAGTAAACGTTAAGAAGCGGTAAAAACTTTTTTTAAGACCGGCCAGAAAATATACACTTTCTGAACAATTTTTCGTCGAGAAAATAAGGTTTTGCCGATCAGAACCGGAAAGTAGACGTTAGGGACTAGTAATAGCTATTTGTGTATTAAGAGCGAAAAGTGATACTTTGGCGCTTGAGACAAAAAGTTGCGTGCGACAAAGCTGTCATGTTTTCCGCTCGGTGATCGACAAAGCTGTCACTTAATGTCATTTTGCGAAAAACATCAACTTTGCGGTTGAATTTCGAAGCGCAAAAGCCTACTTTGGATAGTGTTCGTAGAAAAAAGCTTTTTTAAGACCGACCAGAAAATATACACTTTCTGAACAAGTTTTCGACCGGAAAATAAAGTTTTGCCGGTCAAGAACAGAAAGTAGACGATAGGGACCGGTAAAAGCTTTTACCGGTCCCTTATTTTCATTTTTCTGGTCTCTGTTTATAATGCCTTGATTTCGTTACTATGGTAACAATGTTCCGATTTATTAACAAGTGACAGTTTCTTGATTTTTTATTTGTTGTTTATGTCAAACTTTCGCAAATTTAATATTATGGATAAAGATTTTGAATTATCTGACAGAAAATAATGTACTTGGTTAATGTATGCAGTTGTATCCATTATCTAGTTTTGTTATTTGTTAATCACTTCATTAAATAAAATAAATAATTGAGTTTACCATCGAAGTGTCGGTCATGAAAAACATATTGTACGTCAAAAGACCAAAAATTAATGTTAAGCAAGTATCCCCAAGCTTCCAGAGTATCTATTCTTGAATCTCGGGGAGTAGAAATTTTGAGAGAAGAATGAGACAAAAATACAAATTTTGTGCGTTGCAGATAAAGAGGAAAACCCGGTTTTCTATTGTCTCGAATTCAAGAATTGCTACCCAGGTCTCGCCTATAGCTTGCCCTGGGATCTAATTATCTTGACCTGCAAAACTCTAATTTCCGGTCTTGTAACATAAATTATTACTACCGGTCCCTGTTTTTCATTTTTCCTATCGCTGTTTGATGAAACTGTCTGCCTTAATTTCGTTACTATGGCAACAACGTTCCAATTTATTGTCAAGTGACAGTTCGTTGAGTTTTAATTTGTTGTTTATGTCAAGCTTGTTTTGGCAAATTCAAAAATATGAATTCAGATTTTGAATTATCTGACATAGAAAAATAATGTATTTGGTTAGTTTATGCAGTTGTATCCATTATCTAGTTTTAGTATTTATTAATCATTTTATTAAATAAAATAAATAATTGAGTTTACATCAAAGTGTCGATCTTAAAAAAATATTGCACGTCACGCGACCAAAAATTGGTGTTAAGCAGGTCTCTCCAAGTTTATCTTGGCCAGCAAAACACTACTTTCCGGTCTTGTAACGTAAATTTCTATTACCGGTCCCTGTTTTTTATTTTTCCAATAACTGTTTGTTAATACAGTCTGCGTTGATTTCGTTACTCTAGTAACAAGTGACAGTTCGTTGATTTTTAATTTGTTGTTCATGTAAAACTTGTTTTCGAAAATTTAAAAATATGGATTCAGATTTTGAATTATCTGACATAGAAAATAAAATTCCAGATCCATTATCTAGTTTTAGCATTTGTTAATCAATTTTTTAAATAAAATAAATAAGTGAGTTTACATCGAAGTGTCGATCTTGAAAAAAATATTGCACGTCACGCGACCGAAAATTAGTGTTTAGCAGGTCTCTCCAAGCTTCCACGTCTCAATTACGGCTCGCCCTGGAATCTGCTTGTCTCGATCTGTTAAACACTACTTTCCGGTCTTGTAACGTCAATTACTATTAAGGTACCATTTGGCAACGCGCGAAAAGCGACGCGAGACCGAAACAGAAGTAAGGCGGCAAATATTGCCATACTACCGAAATGTGTTTCATATATGTAATTACATGTGTTCAGACGTGAGAAGACCGTTTAGTGTCTCCCTTGCTGTCGCGGCGCGTTTTAAAGTCGGTCTCTGTCTCGGCTTGCGAAATGGTAGCTTTAGATTACCCACAACAGATGCGAAAGTTGACAAAGAACATAAAATAAAGAGAGAGATAGAGGGCCATACTAATTTAAAGGTCCTGCGTAGTAACTCGTTTCCATTTGAGCAGTTTCTGAAGCGAAAATTGTTTCATTATGCGAAGTTGCCGATGCTTCTAGGTTTGCTGATGCTATGTGACTTTGGACTTTAGGTCAAATGAAAAATGTACCGGGTGTTCCATTAAGAGAGGTATATTTCAGAAACTAATAATAGTACAGCTTTGGGGAAAAAATATTTTTAATAAAAATGGCCAAGAGAAATTACTAGAAATTATTTTCAAGTTTGTAGGGTGGTCGCTAGGGGGCGTAATTGTGACGTCAAAACATAAAAATATAATTTTCTCAAAAAAATACCAAGTAAAGTATATTGATAAATATTACTATTTTAATCTTCAATATTTTCTGAACAAAAAAATTTTAGGTCTAATTTTTGTCAGTTGTGAAATAGAGTGGTGGGGGAAGGTTAAACTTTAAATTGGAAAAATGCTCATAACTCCGGTTTGGCTTTACCGAATTTAGTGAACTTTAGCCTGATTTTTAGCTTTATAAATTGTGGCTGCTTACATTTTATGAACGCCGCTAGAGGGCGTTAAGTTAAAAACTGACAAATTTTACGAAATTTTTCGAAAAATTTAAATACAACGATATATACCTTTTTACATAGTTAGATAGAGAAAAAAGCCCAATACTTTAACGAAAACCGCATTTGGATATCTCTTTTCAAATCGCAGATTTTAGCAAAAATATAAATAAAACGTAGAAACGTAACACATTTAAGGACCCATCATTTTCTACTAGGTCCATTTTTTATGGTATAAATCAAATTTTTAAATTTCTGCAAAACCTAATGCCCAACCATGATTTTTATCAAGTAAGCTTTGAAAACAAAAAAAATCTTGCAATGTCAAAAATCAACAATTTTCACGTCAGAACATTATTTTGTCGTATTGGCTGTGTTACTGTATTGTGTGTTTTTTTTAATTGCCTTTGTTGCTTGAAGAGGCGGTTGATATTATCGCTATTTATTTTGAATGCCTGCAAAATGCGACTATAGCTGCAAGGCCGTACGCGTTGAGATATCCTCAAAGACGCCGGTACGGCAGCAGAATTTTTACTTGTTTAGCAAATCGCTTTCGAACCACGGGAAGTGTCCTTCGTCCCTTACACCGCAGACAGGGTACAAGAAAAACTGAGGAAAATGTCATTAATGTTTTAGCGTACGTAGAGTTCAATCCCCAGCTATGCGTTCGAGTAACTTCGAGAGATTTAGGTATCCCTTAAACTACAGTATTTCGAATATTGAAAGAACACAGGAAATTATTAAATATATTATTATTATTATTATTATTATTATTATTATTATTATTATTATTATTATTATTATTATTATTATTATTATTATTATTATTATTATTATTATTATTATTATTATTATTATTATTATTATTATTATTATTATTATTATTATTATTATTATTATTATTATTATTATTATTATTATTATTATTATTATTATTATTATTATTATTATTATTATTATTATTATTATTATTATTATTACTATTATTATTATTATTATTATTATTATTATTATTATTATTATTATTATTATTATTATTATTATTATTATTATTATTATTATTATTATTATTATTATTATTATTATTATTATTATTATTATTATTATTATTATTATTATTATTATTATTATTATTATTCTTTGTCTTAGGTTACATCCATATCATATTGTGCTGCACCAAGCTTCCCAGACAGCACAATATATCCCTGGCATATGCCACTAATCTGCCTATTTGCCAAAATATATTACAATATTTATGGAATATTCACAGAATATATTTCATATTCTACAATCTACATTCTAGAAAGATATTCCAGGCATATGTATTTTTGTTCCGCATATTCATTTTTCATATTCTATAGATATCTCTATAGAATATTATGTTAAGCTTCTTACTGAATCTTACGAGGAAATACCATTATTATTTTCACCAGGAAAAACCTCGTGTAAAATTCAAGAATCTGAGTTTATTTTCAACATCTCTCTTTGTATAGGATAATATTAATTCAAAGACATCTAAGGCTAATGAATTATCTATTATTAGTAATAAAGTAACTGATCAGTATACATAGGCGCCGGATCCTCGGGGCTCTGGCTGCGCAAGCACCCAGAGCAATTTTAAACTGGGTGCGGAGCACCCATAGCACAACGTGGACAAAAAGTGCCAATAAGTGAAATGTAAAAGCTGTCGGAGCCAAAGTTCGTAGAGCGACAGAATGCCTCAATGCAGCATCAGTTTTTCATTGGCTATCTGAGTTGTGTGCTGAGACGTTGCACGTTGCGATAATCCTAATGCAAAATATTAAAGCTTTCTTCTTAAGACCCAACTGAATTATTTTCTTAGATTAGAAGACGATTTTTCTTTCGAAGTAATACAAGACGTCACTTTAAATTTTTATCTCTTAACTTATAACAAATACGTAACACGATGAGTTTAATAAAACGTATATTTCCAATTAGCACGGTAGCAAATTAGCCCCACCTTATCGACAGTACATTTTTAAATTTTAACAAAAGTTTCCTTAAATAATTAGGACACAAATAAAAGAGTGTATTTTGCATTTTAGCTTTTAAATACTACAAAAAATGGTGGAAATTTCATAACTTTTAAATATTTGTTAAATATCACTTATTAAAATATTATGTATTAAAAGTAAAACAAACTATAGACTTTCTACCATTCTTTACTTTACTCTGAACCCATTTTTAAAAACAATTTCTAAAATTATTATTGTTCGGAGCTGTATTTTTTGTGGTAAAAAAGTCAGTTGTCATTGATAACGTGTTGAACTTGGACTTAAAGGTTTATTATTCTTGTTGTATAAAACCCTTTGACTTCAAAATAGAACGACTAATGGTCTACAATTATTAACAAAACAAGAGCTCTATACATATGCTATCGAGCAAATGCTTGAGGGGATAAGGGAGAACATTTGGAAGTTGCTCCAGATCAAGCACCGTTAAAAAGGAACGTTCATTTAGAGTCAGAAACAGCTCTCTAGTAGGGCTCACGAGTAACATTTTTTTGTCAGTTTTACCCCCTGAACGGAAACCCTCCAGCGGGGATGAGACTCAACCCTAAAATTTTAAATGCAAAGAGGAGTCGAATGATATCTTATTGTAAAGGTATTTTTACCTAGATTATAACCCCCGAGTTTTACATCGCTAACCAAAAGTTATTAAAAAAAAGAAATGTTTGTAACAATTCTAGTTTTGTTATCAGATAACATTCTTCTGTCGCCGTAAAGTGGTAGGGTGTAGTTTATTTCGTTATAGAGTCGGCATACAAATGGCATATCAGTGATAATGGTTTACTCAATTGCTAAGAGGGTGTAAATAATTTCACTATTTTTGCGAACAATGGATGTGCTAATAGAATTATCCAACTGTTTAACAATCAAAATCGACAAGTACATCGCAAGTATATTTTGGGAAACAAGGTCAGTAACTAACAAATAACGTGAAACGAAAATGCTGTAGTAAATGGTACAGAGGTGGCGATTTTAGGGCATGTTGTTCAAGAACCCACATTGAGCACAAGACAGTTGGCGATAACACCTGGTATTTAGAGAAGTGGCATTTAGAAGATATTGAAAAAACACAAGTATCATACCTAAAAAATACATCTGGTACAAGAACTTAACTAAGACGATTTTTATAGGTGATTACAATTTTGTGAAATTATGACTGAACAAGCAATAAATGATCAGCAATTTCTTTTCAACGTGTGTTTTTCTGACAAATACACTTTTTTTCTAAATAGTATGGTAAATCGTCACAATTTTCGTTATTGGTCTGATTTAAAACCCAGAATATTTCATGAACTGCATAAGCAAACATTCAGAAAAACTGAATATTTGAACTGGAATTTTTGGGACCCGTATAATTGGCCCCTTTTTTTACCTGGAACTCTAACCGCAGAAATGAATGTGGAATTATTAGAAAAGACATTCATCCAGCATTATTAGAGTTGATTGAGAATGACGATCAGTATATAGCAAACAACTTAATATTCCAGCAAGACGGTGCGCCACCCCATTTTGCACTGACTGTTCGTCAGTATTTGGATTGAACGTTTCCAGGTCAAGAGGAAGTATTGAGTGGCCCCCACGATATCCGGATCTAACCCCGTTAAATTTTTATGGGGCCACTTAAAACTTAAAATTTGTGCCACCCAGACAACATCACTGGAAAATCTGCGACAGCGGATAATTGATGACACTAACGATTTAAAACTCGGGGGTTATAATCTAGGTTAAAATATTTTCAAAATAAGATTTTAGGGGGAAGTTTCACCCCCGCTATAGGGTTTCCGTTCAAGGAGTGAAACTGGCAAAAAAATATTTCCCCCTAAAATCAAATATTGACGGGTCCGAGCGTATTTTCGTAAATGACCTAAGGTGTCCAAAATTGTCTCTTTTCGTTTTCAAATGGCCACCCTGTATATGTACAATACACCATTATGTGTATAGCAATAAATCATCAAAAATCTTCTAAATTCATGATAGTTAATAAGTGTTTTATATTGTGTTTCTACTTATTTCATTGGTACCGCAGCACCACTGAATACCAGTGATGGCTGCATCGAGCATATAGGGTTGCCAGAGGCCAGATATCCCGATTTAGGTGAGAGCCTCAAGCATACCGATTGTTGATACTCCTGTCTGCCGCTTCAATTCTCAAAACTCCAGCAATTCGACATTGGACAATACCTTTTTTTTAAAGAAAATTTTCATAAAGTCAACGCTTTAAAATGACTTTTAAAGTGCTTTTAAAAACCGGTGGTGTGTGGAGGGGGTCAAGGAACTCCCATTTCCCGCATAGAGGCCGGGCACCCAAAGCAATTTTTGAGTTCCGGCGCCTATGTCAGTATAAAAGTGTTTAGACGAAATCAAAATATGGGCAATTCGTAATAAAATTGCAGACAAGGCACTATGTAAACCTATTTTTGTTTGTTTAGAGATGTGTAGGAAAAATCCACAGTACACAAATGGCAACGGAAAATAAAGTGACCCGAAGATGCTATAGAAGTAAGTATTACTGTAATGTTTGTCTCAAAATTTTTAAATATTTATATTTTAATGATATTTTCATCTCAATTCTAACACTTATTATTAAAAGCATCAAAATGTAAATAATTTATAAATATCTCATAATACATATACATCTTATATATAATTTTTTTTTAGGAGAAAAATACGTGAAGAACCTTAGCAAATAAATTTTTAGTTTTTTGTATGTATGTATGTATTGTTTTATTTTTAAAAATTTGCTTTATTTTTAAAATAAAATTTATTTTGTTTTTAAGTATGGGTTTTATTTTCTAAACTATGGTATGGCATTACAAAAACAAAATTGAATATGCCATGAATATTCAAAATTCCATGAATATAGGCATACATAGATATCCTCAGAAATCCAGAGAATATGGCATACATATATTTTGACAGATAAAAACATATGGTGGGCATATGTTTCATGGTGACCTTGAATATTCCTGCAATCTTCCTGTCATATGCCATAGCGGATATGGCATATCCATGGAATATAGGAGTATGCAGTAGAGATAAGCATTGAATATTCATGCAATATTTTTGTGCTGTCTGGGTTTGACCGTCGCAGACTACGACAGGAGGTTAGACTACTGTCATTGGTTGATAAATATGATAGCGGAAGACAGAAACCTTTTTAACCCGAATTTTGTGGACGGACGAAGCAACCTTTCATAGTGACGGTGGAATTCAGTATGCATAATATGCATTATTCGTCAGCCAATAATCCCCGTTGGTGGAGCGTGAACATTTGGTGCGGCATTTTAGGCACTGAAATCATAGGTCCTTTTATTTGGAATGAGCCGCTTGGAGGGTAAATATATTTAAATTTTTTGGACACTTCTTTTAGAAAATGTGCCGTTGGAAACCAGAAGAACAATGTTTTTTCAACATGATGGCTGTTCAGCCCATTTCGCAGTAAACGTCCGTAGATTTCTTGATCGCGCATTCCCTGATAGTTGGATTGGAAGAGGTAGCCTATTTCAGTGGCAGATACCTATTGTTTATGTCTATATACTCAAACAAATAATGATTGAGAGTGAACCGTGTTGTCATATCTCAATTTTACCTTACTAGTTTTTAGCAGAATCAAAATAGAGTAAGTAGTAGAGTTGTAAGTTGTGGCAAATTATAGATAATATACAATCATAGTACTAATAAAAGATATTAATTATAACAAAAATCAGTAATGAGTAATACTTATACATTTCTTGATCATTTAAAATTAATGATTTTATGAATTGTTCAGTATTTGTTACAACTAATGGCATCGGTGTACGGAGCGATATTTGTGTCTTTGTCTGTTACGCGTAAAATCCATCTCGTTGATGACGTTCTCAGTAGTGTATTTCTAACCACGAGCGTAACATCGGGTTTTGAATTATACGGTGTGAATTGTAAGTTTTACAGTTAAGTTTGTAAGTAATCGACGTGTTGTAAGAACAATTGGTGAAAATATTAGTGCTAATAAGTGTTTAAACATTAAATAATAATATTTCTACACCGTTCTAAAACTATGCAAAAAATGGAAGACATTGAAGGGCCTTCAACGTCGAAAAAGGTAAAACGGTCGAAGTCTCGGTCGCTAAGTGAAAAACAAATTGTACTTCGAGTATTTCACTGTCTTGAAAGAGATCATCAGCGACCAAAGCAGAATACAAATGTTTATTTATTTAATTATTATTATTGTATCAATTTGTACATTGTTACATAAATTTGAAATAAACATTATTATTATTATTATGTTTGACGGTCAAGAAAACATAATCCTGTAGGTTATATCCAAACTAATTATCTTACTTAGGGATTTCCGAAATTATAGGTGCGTGTAAACTTTTATGATTTAAGTACCAATCAAATAGTAATTTAAGCTTTATAATGTCTTTTAATGTTGGCCGAACCCAATTAGGGTTTCTTGGGTAAAGTTGGCTAGTTTCGAGGAACTAGCAGGTAAACCGGGAGATATATATATCCCAGCTAGCACATAACGTTACCAAGCCTTTCGGCGATGTTGTTTTAAGGGAACATAATAACATACCCATACAACGTAATTGCAACGTTAATGAGAAGTTGTTGAGGGAAATCAAAACCTCGCGAAACATCTATTTGTTACTTACGTATTTAACCTGCCTGTTATGATAACACAACGTAATTAAGTAACTTGCTAAAAAAGTTTCCACGAGAAGTACTATGGACTTTCGAACGTAGCCATTCGTTTGTCATAACCAACAAAACATAAAAAAATGTCACTTGTCACTTTTTCTTGTACGTATTTCAGATTTTAAAGAAATTGGAAACTATACGTTTGAATAAGTTTGGTAAGTTGTTTTCTTCTTTTCAATAAATTTTCTAATTTTCTAATTTATTGTCTGTTGTTTTAGATGGTACAATTTCAATTTCCAAATACAATAAAAAATAAATCATTGTAAACAAGTAGATACAATTAAATGATGAAATATTTATTTTACACGATAATAGGGATCTTATTGATGCCTTAATACTATAGAAGTAACGATATTAAACAATGAAAGTATCGATATTTAGGCACTGAATTACTGAATTACCAATACTATCGCCATAGTGATACTTAGAAGCAAGTATTGTATCGCTATGTGTGTGGTCAGAGATTATAAGGTTTGTTCAAATATTTGTACTGAAATATTTTAGTTTTTGCATGTGGTGAAACTTGGTAATATGATTAAGCGTTACCACTGTTTTTTTGTTATTTAATTATAAGGTAAATTGCCAGTTATTGACACTATAACTTGTACCAGGTAGAGTACCAGTAGAGAAAGAAAAGGTGTCGACTACAGAATATACTTTACTGATGCACTCTTGTTATTAGTTAAGTTGCCTACTCCGTCCTGTTGAATGGGGGTTGCCAGCCGTTTAACAAAAATCTTTTACTTTTTCGATACTTTGTTACTCGAGACTTATAAATATCAATATCTTTAACATAATATCGAACAGTATCGATGCCTCTACCACAAAGTATCTCACATGATACCGGTATTGATACCTTTGACCAATACTCAACCCTACTCCCAATTATAAAAATACAAAAACAGAGAAGTCATATACTGCTATCCTAACAAGAGAAGTCCTATCTGAAAATTTATATTTATTATCTTTTAAACCTTTTTTTGTGTAACTTTTTAACATTTTAGTACCTTTGTTACAAATAATACATTTTCAGTATCGAGAAAGATAAAATGTAGACAAATACACATAAAAAAAAACTGCTAATTTTGCAGATAAAACCTTTCTTGCTAGAACAGCAGTATAGAAGTGCTCATGTAGTTCACTAAAGATAAATAACATTTAAATTTGTTACATTTCAGTAAATTAAGTATTACCATTGCTGGACAGTAGTGACGTTTTGGTGGATAAATACAGCATTTCACTGGATATATATACCTATGCCATTTTGCTGTACGTTTGCTGCACAATACCAATTGCTTGACAAACTTTAAAAATGCTTTACAATACAGAAAAATTGCTGTAAGTATGGTCGCCCTAGTGTAATAATATTTTAATCACTAAAAATAAATTTTAAAAATATTGTGTTTTAGGTTTCCTTTGTGCTGGATTATAATTCTAGTAAAAATCTCAGGAATTTTAGAAGCTAAAGTTAATACATAATTGGTTGAAGAAGAATATATAACATCTGAGATTATTTCTTTTTCTTTCATAGCAGAATATCATGCTAAAAAATATTGTTCTGTATAAGTTGAACATCCATTATTAAGTATAAAATTTGTAAAAGTCAAAATAAATGTTATTATTTATTTAAAAAAAACAAAGTAAGTAAAAATTAACTAAAAATAGGTGCAACGATTTAAACGAGCATATTTTTTATTTTCTTTATATATATATATATATATATATATATATATATATATATATATATATATATATATATATATATATATATATATATACATATATATATATATATATATATATATATATATATTATTTTCTTAATAATAATTAAACAAGTAAATTTATTATCTACAAAGTTATTTTTACGGAAGAAACTATGTAATTAAGTTCACATATTTATTTGTTTACAGTACGCTACTGATATATAAAGTTCTAAATGGTTAAAATATCAAAATAAAATAAAGAAGAAATTAATAAAATTGTCACAGTATAAAAATGAAGTCAATAGTGTAATAAAAGTTGACACTTTAAAAAATAAACCTTTTAAAATGTCATAATTTGAAAAATACTTATTGTAATTGGACAATCAGTTGGTCTACAAATAAATTCTGTCCATAGTTAGTTCTATGAGCATTTACATAAAATAGTTTCATATGCCTAGTAAGTCTGGCAGGAACAAGGAATCTAATAAAGTGTACCAGGCTGTCACTATCAATCAAACCGTTTAATAACTTATACAGGAAAACAAATGATGCTTCTCGACATCTGCATTCCAAACTCTTATAGGTCCCCTCTCAAAAATAACATCAAGATCATTTATAGTTTGCTCAAAACTTAGTTCAGAACCTGCAATGACAATCATGCATAATGATATTAGCTGTTTTATTAAACCTTATGACTTTAC
This sequence comes from Psylliodes chrysocephalus, assembly GCA_927349885.1. NCBI lineage: Eukaryota > Metazoa > Arthropoda > Insecta > Coleoptera > Chrysomelidae > Psylliodes > Psylliodes chrysocephalus. The sequence goes on along the minus strand of OV651816.1, from coordinate 40,300,164 downwards.
ATTTATCAATATTCAGTTTATATCATATTAAAACTATGATTAGTACCAGTTGTAGGCAAATATCTTTTTTTAGCATCCTACAACTGCCATCTTAATAAAAATCTAGTGACTTTTGAAATATACCTTATATAAATACACTTTTTACTACTTTTGTACAATCGTGCACCATTTTAGCTACCAGTGAACCTTTGCAATATAGGTACCTTATTATACTCTTTCGTGCAAGCGTTCAGTGTTTTCGATTCTAGTGAACCTTTGAGATATTCCTTATATACCCTTTATACCAACTTTTGTCCAATTTGTCAGTGTTTTTTTTTTACCTATATTATTAATACCTACCTCTACTTGTATGATATTGGTTCTTGATTTCAAAAGCTTTTTAATAATAAATTTATACAATTTTTTATTTTGTTTTCTTCAGATTTTACTATATCCTCAATATACTATTTTGAATATAGTGTATCCAAGGATGGACATAACTATACTTGTAAAGATATTTATTTTAAATTTTTCAAAAGGTCTTTTTCATAATTTCTCAACGTTAATCGTATTTATTTAACAAGCAAAAGAAATTATGAAGAAGTACTTTTAAATTTAAAATAAATATTTTTACAAGTATTGTTAAGTCCATCCGTGGACACACTGTATAATGCTGTAGAATGAATTCACATTATAACATCTATAGAAAGTTTCAGAGCAACTTTCAGGGTAAGTACCGTAAAAGTGCTAGTGTGATGTTTTCCGAACTTCACTTTTTAACTTCTGTGAGATGTGCTATAAAAGTCTTGCCGTTGCGGACATTCGGTGGTTGCAGGGATGGTAGGGTTACATTAACAGTACATTGCATGCGAGCTTAAAGAGCCTAAAATTGCAGCTTATTAACGTAGATGGGATGTTTTTGTGCTAGCTGGGATATTTCTTATGTGTTATATTTTACTGAGGCCCTTCCTATGGGGCCTCAGTATCGCATTCGTGCAGACGAAAAATTTTCTTACCCCCATTTTTTTAAAACTTTTTTTATGTTTTTGATCATTTTAAGTCTAAAAATGCAAAAAAAAAATTATGTCTGGTCGTCTGTGTATATGCATGCTGACATGATAACTCTAGATCGAAAGTTCTGATTGACTTGCGGTTTTGAGTTTCTTGAATAATTACTTCTAACTTAGAACCCTATTGATTTTCAGAATTTTCGGTTCATCCTAACTAATATCAATTTTCTTAAAATCCGCCTATGTGACAATTTTAGGAATTCCAATCATTTCTAACGTCTAACATTCCTAACATTCTTAACATTCCACAAATTGCAAACATTCTCTAACGACCTGTCAAACAATAGCTGTTGATAGTAAAGGTTAAATTTCTAAGACTGGTTACAAAATAGCCATTTTGGAGGCTATTTTTATTTGAAATTAGTCGCCAAGTCTGCCAATTTATAAAAAATATATAAGCAGTTTTTAAAAATGACTTTTTTATGGTGGTACTTAGGCGTACTACTATTTCGCCCCTAGCCACAAAAACATCATCAAATTTACTGGCTCTCTGTCGCAACCCCATTACGGCTATTTTGTTTGGCAAAAATCATAATAATGCTTGGCCACAGTTTATAGCTAAAGAATCAGTTAGCTCACTCAGTCCAATTGGATGTTCCAAAATAACATCCACTCCAGGAATACAAATTCAATATACGCAGAAGACTGTTGTTTGAATATAGGCGGTTGTCATAGGCATTCCAAACAAATGGACTGCCAGTGGGAAGATTTGATATATCGAAGGGTTGCGACATACGATGTATTCTATTTACAATACGTAAAATCATGAATAATAGATTACATTTAAATACTTTATGTCAAACACGATAAAAATAATAATAATAAGATACATTTTTTTTTTCATAAATTGGCAGTCTTGGTGACTATTATTTCGAATAAAAAAGCGTTCAAGATGCAAGACTATATCTCTACTCCCTTAGATATATCATACCTTATCACTGACAGCTATTGTTTGACAGGTCGTTGGAATGCTTAATTGGTTATAGTAAGAGAGCCCACTGCAAATTACGACCGCCATCTGATAACAAAATGAAATATGCTCCAAAGACGTGTACCAACATTGTACTTTACCAAATTGCACCTGTGCCAATCTCTAATCCTGAGCAAAGTGGTTAAAAAAAAAAATATTTCATATTCAAAAAATCACATAAGACATGACAGCGATAATTGTGTTTTCCCTGAAAATTGCAATCCTAATTCATCATTTTTCCTGATATAGTCAATAATAATTATATACTCTTGTTAGACAATTATTTTAAACCATAATCATAGAACTCTTTTTGCCATTTGAAAGGCAACCTGTAAAAATGAATCACAACAATAGGCATACAAATCAGCAAAAATTGATTTATATTTTTAATGATTTTTACCTACTAATCGTGTGTAGATGTTTTTGTGCGATGTTAAGAGGAGGAAAATGTTTCCCGTTAACGATATTTATCAAGATATATTTGAATATGTTATTATCTGGAAAACTTTAAGGGCAAACAAAATTAGCGCTGTCATGCCTTATGTGATTTTTTTAATATACATTTTTTTAACCACTTTGCTCAAGGTTGGGATTTATACAGATGCTATTAGGAAAAGTACAATGTTTTTTGCAAACTTTTGGGGTATATTTTATTTCATTATCAGATGGCAGTAAAATTTGCAGTGGGCTCTTGGGCTATAATGATTTGATTCTGTATGCGCCAGGGATACAAATCCGAGTTGCGCAATGTATAAACTGGAACATTAAGATCCAAAGTGCCGACGTAGAGTGAGCGAACTGATTCTTTAGCTATAAACTGTGGCTTGGCTGTGCCTGTCAAGTATCAAGATGTCAACTGTAATGTGTGAATGGCTCTTAAATGTCAAATTATTTAAAAAATGTATGCTTCTTTTGATATTTATTGCAAATAATTTATAGTGCATTTCAATTCAGGCTTTCCATAAATAAAGGTACAGCAAGACAGATAATATAATGTTCTTATATAAAGCACTTTGAAACGTAAATAACGTTTACATTCAATGGTTTTACGAAAGTATTATTATAGTTTTATTATTTTAAAATAAATTTTTCAAAATTATTCATATTGACTCACACTGTATTCAACAATTTTAAGTACCTCGTACATACGACAGTATCGGTAAAAAGCCAGCGGTGTTTTTTTTTTGTTTAGCTCGCGAAATTAAATTCTCGTGGGTCTAACGCAAATTTGTAGATAAATCGATGGGATTTTGATTTCAAAGCTCCCGTTAATAACAGTGATATATATTTTGAGGAAATTTTCCAATATTCGCTGTAGGCGGATTTAATTTCTCAAATATTAAATTAGTACAAGTGTTTCTGGTTGAAATTATTTATTTTGTGCATTTGTACTATTTACGTCGATTGACGGATTTTTTTTTAATAGCTGTTTTGAATAATCTGATGAAAACGTCTCTACATAAGGAATTATTTTTGGAATAACTTTGTATGAGGTTAGTAGGGTCAGAGTGGCAACAGTGACGCATGTGTACACAGTGGTTCAGTGGGTATATTAGCGTTCTTGTTCGTTCCCTGCGCATGTCCTTTTTATAATGCGTACCATGTTTACATTGGTCAAGTATGGACTAGTCTAATTTTTGCTGTGGATAGATAACGTTGTGTTGTAGACAATTGTTTCATTTTGTGCTATGGTTCGTTCTTCCGGGCGTACGAGTTATTTTCAAATATCTTTAACAGTTTTAAAAATATCACAGGTATGAGTAATTTGTGATATAATATGCTCATATACGATTTTTATTTAAACAAATTATCTATGTATGGTTTGATTACGTTTGTAATTGAATTTATAATTAGGATCGCGTGAAGGTACACAGTGGCTTATATTAAAGGGGTACACAGTGGCTCGTGCGCCACTGTGTACTCTATTAATTAAATAGATGTAATATAATTATTTTTTTTTTCAACAGAATTCCGCGAGCAAAGAAGAAGAGAAAAATTGGAAACCATACAAAAGATGATATTAGAAAGGCTTTACAAATGATAGATAGCTGTGAAAGCATAAGAAAGGCTGCTAAAGAATTAAAAATAGCGGCTACCATTATAAGACGCTATTATAATATTGACAAGGGGGGTAGCCATGTGTGAGTTGAGGTAATTTTAAGGTGAAGGGTGAGAAAAAGTCCTTTATATCTCACAAGGAAAGTCAATGTTTAATTGTTTAACAAAACATTGAGTGCGACCGGTTTCGAAGTGTCATCACTTCATCTTCAGGCTCGCCTAGTGGAAAGGAGAATATGTGGTGTAAGGTGTGTTAACTTGGAAACAAAACGATATATAAAATAATAAAAAAGAGAAAACTCACCATACTCTCCATCCACTAGGGAATACTACAAAAACAAGTTTCATCCATTTTGGGTTGAAATAAATTGTAGAATGAACCGATTTACACGTAATAAAAAGTTAAAAATATTTGAAAAAACAAATATTAGTCAATTATAGTAAAAATTTAAAATATTCAAGACTATACAAAAACAAATCACATACATTAAACAGATTAAAAGATAAGGCCTATTTTAAACATTGTTGTTTTTTAAAAAAACTAACATTTTTTGAAAGGAGACCTGTCAAGTTAAGGCCTCTACAGGTGGTGGTAAGTATTATAACGAAAAAATTCTTGGGTAAACTTATGACAGGGTATAGTTAATAAGATGTAAACTATGAGTGAAGAATTATTTATTATCTATTATATAAGATTTGGGCCATGAACCAATCACCAAGTGTATGTGATGTTGTAGGAAGAAGAAAGAAGAAGAAATGACTGGGTTAACTGTTGTGAAGCAACTGAAGAATAAAAGAAGAAAATGACGCATGTGGATATCAGACACTCTAACCTAATCTTTACACGTGCTCGTTGGTTTCTTATGGGAAAAAATATAAAAAATATAAAAATTACTTACTGAAATGTACCCCTTGTTTAGTTCCAAAATATATTATAAATAAGGTTTTTACTAATGCACAAGAACGAGACTTAAAACAGTATTTTATAGATTGCTCTTTGATGTTTTATGGTCTTACTACTGATGATTGCCGTCAAGTCGCTTATCAAATGGGGAAAATAAATAATATTAAAATGCCCAAAAATTGGGAAGATCGTTCGAAAGCCAGAATAGATTGGCTAAAAGGATTCAGGAAGAGACATGCAGAACTGTCGTTACGTACACCGAAGCCTTGTAGCTTAGCCAGGGCAACTGCATTTAATAAAGCAAATGTTAAAACTTTCTTTGATAATCTTAAGAAGCTTATTAAAAGACACCCAAATGAATTTGCTGATGGTACCAGAATCTATAATTTAGATGAAACCGTAACTTGCACTGTCCCTAAAAATTAATAACACTTAAAGGGCATAAAAATGTAGGTAAGGTCCCAAGTGGAGAGAAGGGGACCCTTGTTACAACTTGCTGTATTATTAGCGCCAGTGAATAATCTTTACCTCCCGTTATGGTTTTCCCGAGGAAACACTTTAAAGATCACATGATTAAGGATGCCCCTGCAGGAACATTGGGATTAGCAGCTCCAAGTGGTTGAATGAACAGCTGACTTTTTCTGCCAGTCATTAATCACTTCATTAAACATGCATATTCAACGCCAAAAAATTCAACCATTTTAATAATGGATAACCATGAATCTCATTTATCAATAGAAGCATTGGATAGAGCAAAGGCACCAGGAGTTTATATACTCACACTTCATCCTCATACGTCTGCTAAACTACAGCTCTTAGACGTCGGTGTGTTTGCACCATTTAAGTGTTTTTATAATAACGCTTTAGATTCGTGGCTCCTTACACATCCAAGAAAACCACTCACCATTTATAAAGTCGCATAAATTTCATCAGAGCAATAACACCTTTAAATATCACAAGTACCTTTAAAAAAAGTGGTATTTTCCCATTTGATCGGGATGTGTTTACGGACATAGACTTTTTACCGAGTACAGTAACGGATCGTCCCGTTCCTGATGTATCTGCCAAAAAAAGTGAACCAACTCAGTCTGTTTCCCAATCTTGTTCAACAAAACCCTCAACTTCCTCTGATATAACTGTTATATCTGATGCATTTATTCATTCATCTCGATTTAGCCCTACTCAACTATCTGTTTCTCGTTTATCTAATCTTCCTGTGGAATCGCCTCATTCATTTACAACTCTGAATTCTGTTATTCCATCACTGCAGTTTGAACCCAATTCAAAGTTCACTAAAGTTCATCCAAATTCACAAAGTTCATCTGTTCAAACGTACGTATCACCGTAACAATTTCGAGAATCTCTGAAGGCTGGTCCAAGATAAAATAAACGAAAGCCACGAAAATTAGAAAGGAGTATGATTGCTACGGACACTCCCAAGAAAAATGAAATTGAGATGGAAAGAAATGCAGCTAAAAGAAGAAAGGGCACCAAGAAAAATAAAAACGTAAAAGTGGTTAGACAAGTTCTAAAAAGTGACTCTAAGGACGAAATTGAAGAAACTTTGTCACTATGTAATTCTGATGATGACAATTGGTGCGATGACGAAAACATAGAAAACTGTGATCCTGATCCTGTCTTAACGGAGAAGGATTTTGAATTACCATTATCACGGATACCAAAAAAGGGGGATTATGTGTTGACTAAATTTGCCACTAAAAAACAAATAATTTTTTACGTAGGACAGATACTTGAACCTAGAAATGACTCTTTAGAATATTTGATCAGTTTTTTGAGGGTAAAGGACAAACATCGTCAACAATTTCATATGCTTACTGAACCAGATTTCTGCCGTGTTAATTCAAATGGCCGTATCTGTTTTTATACGAACGTGAGAAAAATCGATTTTTCAAGAAAACTCACTTACGCCCAAATTTCTAAGCGTTAAATCTCTGATTTTATAGAATATGTATCCATGAAAATTATAGAGATAAACAAAAAATTCATTGTTGTCAGGCGTAGTGGTCGTATCTTTATTTCAAGGAAAATGCACTTACGACCATTTGAATTAACACGGCAGATTTATCTTACATCTACGAAGATAATATACGATATATTTTACCACAGCCTACTATGTCTGGAAGCACTTCAAGACAACAGTCTTACTATTATTTTGCTGTAAATTTTGACATGATAAAAAATCTACGTTGTTTTGTTTTAAATTTTAATTTTTTTCAAGAATGGCTGTTTAATTTACCTACTGGTTATTTTTATTTAGTTACTGTTTATTTAGTTCGAATGTTTGCAATAAAAAATGTACTTAATGTTATTACCATTTCTTTAACTGATCCACTGTGTACATACACCGAGCCACTGTGTACTTTGAAACGAGCCACTGTGTACACCTCCCGGTAGCATATACGTATTCGCAATTCAAATTAATTTTCGCGCGCCTGTCATTTGTCACGTATAAGTAGGATGTTTTTTATTTACGTGTTGTGGGATTTTATATTTGTGATTTTTTAACTGTTTTTAGATAATATTCTTATTATAATAGTGTTTTTGAGTTTCGTTTAGTGTTAATTTAAGTTTAGTTTTCGTGCTTTCGTTATAAATTTAATTTTTCATGTGTAGTATGAACTAATTTGTTGGAAATATTGACCTATTGGTTGCTACAAGAACATCTAGAAATATGTATTTACTAAACCCAGGACATGTTTTATTAGGTGGTTTAAAGGATATATCAGGTACCAAACGTTTATTATTGATGAACTTCTTTAACAATCTTACTATTCTTATTCTTATATCATGAAGTCAATTGTGTAGTACTTTGTATACATGTAAATGGTAATAAAACCGTCACAACTCATATTGGAGTTTGATTCTAAACAACGTTTTGCAAAATTTCAATATTGTGAATTTGTAGATACCCATTTATCGTAAGAAACAGAATTTTATGACTTGCACTTGAAAAATAATGAATACTTCAGTTTTGATTTTGACAATAACCCCATACAGATTGCAATTTGCTGGAGGCTTTTTCGCAGATTTCATTTTTAATTTAAATACTATCACATACTATAAGAAATAAACAAATTTAAAGCTAAAAAGTAACAAAAAACTCTAATTGTAATTGATACAAATTAAAATGTAAACAATGAACACGAACGCCAATGTTGCCAAATGATGAACTGATTTTGTCTCTGACTGATTTTAAAACTAAAATTAATAAATGAACTGATATTTAAAAAATAATCAATACAATAAATCGATTTTATAAAAAAATCCTTAAATAAATAGTATGATTAAATATTATTAGACACAAATTTTGATTCTTAAATAAAAGGTCTTATCCATTTCTTCAAGAACTAAAATCCGACGAAGTAACCAAATTTTTCTGCTTCTGGCAACACTGAACGTCATCCTACTTATAGGGACCTTTTACTAATTTCCTCCAGAGGGCGTATCACTTAGCTTGAATCGCGAATAGTGCAGACGCACAAGGTATAGCCACAGTTTATAGCTTAAAAGAATCAGTTCGCTCTCTCGGACTAATTCGATGTTCCAAAATAATATCCACTCCAGGGATATGCTGTTTGAATATAGGCGGTTTGTCATATATTGAACTGGTTATGAATTGATTATGTATGCGCCAGGGATACAAATCCAAGTTGCGCAGTGTATAAACTGGAACATTGAGATCAAAAGTGCCGACGCAGAGTGAGCGAACTGATTCTTTAGCTATAAACTGTGGTATAGCCAAACGATTCGGAAATGTTCGGCTAGGATCGAAGTAGATGCTGCACGCGCGTAAACTGGAGACATAGATGGATCTTAATACGTCTGCAATTTGCATTATTGCCTTATTTCGTCAGCATCGGTGTAACTTATAAACAATGGAAAATTTTATAGTTCCAGAGGATTATGAATACAATTATATAAATCAAAGTAGTTTTAGAACAAAACTACAATCTAAAGAAGACATATAGGTTAGTATATAATGATATTCAGCATTAAATGGTGATTCTTTTGTGTATTAAAAAAATTAAATACCTATAAGGTATGTGCAGAGTGATTATGTCTATAATGTTACTGCCCTTTATCTTGGTCAATTTTTAAACTGCAAAAAAAAAAACCGAAATGTAGGGCTTTTATCGTATTTTTTGCGAACGTAAAAAACCAAGAAAAAATAATTATGATTCAGGGTGTTTCATTAGGAATATTTTAATAATAGGTTTAGGACCTTTAAAATATAAATGTTATCTATTACTAAGGTACAGGATGATAAAGTTACAATGTATTTTTGCTTTTTGCAACAGTTTCTTTATTATTTAGCATGCAGGGTGTCCCACGACGAGTTATAACTATCTTTATATGGGAAAATACTTATAGTATAATAATAAAAACTTCTAGATTTAGGTTTTTGATTACGCTCTTTTTAACTAAGATATTTTTAAAATGGCCGACTTTTGGTTCTACCGAAAGTCGACTGTAACTTTGTTATTTTCAAAAGAACCCCCTCTATATTAATATATTTTTAAAATCTACGTAAAATGTTAGGGTACTTTTGTCTAAAAACTTTTTTTGAAAAATGCATATTACTTTTTGTGCTATTAATTTTTTGTAAAAAATTTGACCGATGCAGTCCCTTATAAATTATTTCTTTACGAGGATACCCCTAAAAATATAAAAACAGTTTCTGTTGGGTGGCTACTAGCAAAGTTAGGGGTATTTAAACCTATGTTGAAAAAACTAACAAGAGTCAAAATTTTCAATTGACAATTAATGTTAAATTTTGATGTACTTTGGCAGAAATGTAACATTTTTTAATAGTATCTTTAAAACTATTAGGTTTAGGTATAGGGAAGTAAACATGAACTTGCCTTATTTCTTACTCCTGAATTCATTAAAATGGAAAAAACCGGGTGGTTTTATTAAAAAAAAATAAAGAAATTTGATATTTTTGTTTTGAAGTTTAACTTTGCACACTATTTGTTGCGTTTAGAAAAGCTGGTCTTCAGTAGTAGGTAAGTATTTATGTAATACAAAAGATACTTTTGATTTTATTTTTTAAACGAGGTGTTTTTGGATTTTTTAAATTTTTTTGGGGATTTTTAGGTAGGAATCCCTGGGTATTTTTAGTAATATTTGGGTATTTTATTGTACACATTTCTGAAAATGAAATTTAAATTTATTTTGATGTTTTTTTTTGCAGAAATAGGTACACGATTTAGAATAAAAAACTAAAGTTACTTATAGAATAACTAAAACGTTCCCAGTAGGTTCGGTACGGCCAGTTAATATCTTTAAAATAATCTACCACTGCCATTTTAATACTAGAACGGAAGAGACGCAGTTATCCTGAAGCAGAAATACTAACTGTGCTCATCAATTGTATGTTAAAATTGAACGGAAACTTGTAAAGTCGAAGTCGTCAGATCATAATAATCTTGTGGCGAACTGGCCATGCGTAATAGAATTTAAGAATAACCATAATTATACCATCCTGTCAGCTGCTGCACTTCGCTATAGACCAATAGGAGACGCAGCCAAAAACGTTTTCTTGAATTATTTCAGCATGGACATAATGCTTCTAGTGCCTATCACACGTACTGTGTCGAAATGATGGCACATTATGGTAATGAGTATAAAAAATTAAGTTTCAGATGCTTTTTTCCTACCAAGAATGACATACAAAACCTATGAAAAGCTAATTTTAAAGCATCATATGGCGAAAGATCAGAAAAAATATGCTGATTTATTTAGAAAAATATTTAACCGAACAAGTACAAAGTTTCGTCCGTTGAAGAATATTATTCAGTTGCAATATGTACACCTGTCATGCAAAGAGTAGCGCGATTAGTACCTCAAGCAAATGAAATTCTCTTCATGGATTCTTCAGGTAACTGCGACGTAGAAAACCATAAAGTATGCTTTTTTGTAACGCAGTCTCCTGCTGGCGGACTGCCTATTAGGTGCATTTTGACTAAAAGTCAAAAATTATAAGTATTTTTGGACGCTGTTAAGTCGTTGCATGAAATTCTTCCTACGAAAATTACACCTTCAGTAATTTAAACTGATGACGATCTCGGTGAAAGGAAAGCACTTCAGACGATTTGGCCTAATGCAAATATGTTACTGTGTACCTTTCATGTTTTGAAATCTTGTTGGAAATGGATTTACTATGACCAAAAACGGAATTTTGAAAGAACATGCTCAAATTCATTATAAACTATTTAAAGACATTTAATGTCGAAAAGTATTGAAGCTGCTGAAACAGCTATAACGGTATTTTACGAAAAATGCTTGTATTAGAATTTTGCTAATTATATAGAGCGCATGCTTGATCGGATTGAGATGAGATGCTAACTGTACAGAAATGATCTCATGGTACGAGGATCGGATACAAACAATTATACAGAGGTCATGTTTCGTCTCTTACTTGACGCAACTAACAGATTTTATAATTACTAGTTTTGAGTCTTACTTTATTCAGCGAATTATGGACCAGATCTTCAACAGTTTCTAAAGCAGTTGCAAAAAAGCATTTTTCAGATGAAAGGGACAATGACGTTTATAATATAATTAGTCTTGGAAACATGGATTTTAGAGTTAACAGTTCGAGAGATCCAGAAATTTTGTACGACGCAGATATGTCTGTTTTCAAATGTTCATGCCCAATTGGCTATAATGGCCACTATTGCAAGCACCAAGGGGTTGTTGCAAAAAAACAATATATTTACAGCAAATAATACTTTATCACTTTCGTCTAAACATATACTTTATGAAATCGCTTTGGGAAAAATGTATCTACTTTTGATACATTGAAAATTGATGAAGTTACAACAAAGAACTCAAACCAGACCATTCTTCCTGTAATGAATATTCTTCTGTACAAAACCAACAGAATAAGCAAATGTTGATTCATGATGACGCAAATAATGATGCCATGGAATTTGATGAAAAGGAGAATATTGACATAGAAACAATTAAAAATAAATGGACAGCTCATTCGAATTTAAGCCATATTCGAGCGGTCTCTTTCGTTTAAAAATATTTCAAAAACTTTTAGAACCAGTTTTAATACTACGTCATAGATTTTGAAAGCGCTCAAATAGATGATTTTAAAACAGTGATGTCACTAAAGGTTAAGGATTTGTGAGTGTGTAAATCTCTAGCGACAGATAATTTTTTGCCCCAAAAGAAGCTCATATATTACCAGAGTTTTATGAAAAATGGATCGTTATACTTAGAATCCGACTTTAACCAGTTATTTTGAATTACAAGGTCAAGTTTAAAAAATTACTAAAAATTATAAACCTTTATAATTATGCATTTTCTATTTTTTCTTATAACCGTATTATAAAAAATCTTTTTGATAATTAATTTAATGCATGATCTTCGCCACTATTTTTGACATTAATGACATTTCTATTTCCTTGAACCGTTCTCTCAATGAAACGTTTCAAAAACAGATGCAGCTGGTTTAAACTTATTTCAACGTGACGTCATTGTTTGGTCACTCGAATGGGAATAGTTCAAACTCAAACCGTTTTCGAACCGCATAAAATATATTTAAACCAGTAGACCGCTCGAATATGGCTTTAATTATATCAAAGCTTGAAAGTGAGCCTCAATCTTTTAGACCCGCTATAATGAAATACTTTGACAACTCTAGCAAGTATGCCAAATAAAATCAGTCTTTGATATCAGGCTTGCATTGCGCTTTTAAATACACTGGAGTTTCGTCAAAAATAAGAGGCAGACGGTATTAAGAAAAGGAACAAAAATATCCGTACAACCGACTTCAATATCAAGACGTAAAGTTACAATGACAGGTAGAAGAGCATCGTTAGCTGGACAAAAACCTGGAAAATGTATTATTTGTTATTAAAGGAGTTAAGAATGTATATAGTGTTAAATTTACATTTTACAAACATTATTAGCACAGCTTATACAATACAGCTCCACAACTCCGTGTCGGCGTCTTTGATCTGGCGGTCGAGAACCAAGCAAGACGGAATGGTGCTATCTCTGTTAGATTCGAGGGAAAAGTCGGGCCCGGATTAAACAATTTTTTTATTATTGAAAAAATTGAAAACCTTGGCGTAATGAGTTTGGTTACATGCCATATTAAGTAAGTTATGGAAAATTAAATTTTTAATTTGTTTTAAATCTGTTAAATATAATTAAAAAAATTATTTAAATTTAAATATTGCGAAAAATAGCACATCTTTCGGATTAGAGGTAAAATAATTTGTATGTGGCTAGTAAAATCCTCGTTAACAAATGTTTTGAGCTAAAACAGTCACTTCACGACAAATTGTGGCTTGGATCCTTTTTACACCAAGGGCTTCAATTGTTAAAGAATTGTGTCACGCTCGTGGATGCAAATCAAGTGGTACCCCGTGTCTCTGGCAAGTGTTACTATTCGCGCAAAGGGTTTATACCTAGATAAACGAATGCTTCGACTGAGGTCTGGGAACTCTATGGTATTTTGGAATTATAAAGAATTTGTGCTTTTATTTTAACAATATTGGTTATATTTAGATGTATTCTTACTAATTGAAATACAGATTTGTAAAAGTAATACATTGACAATATTTATTAATATAATATATTCAATTTTTATCTGACCATACCGAAGTAGGGAATTTTGAAATTTTATAGTAATGTGAAATTTGAATTACAATATTACACGATATTACATAATTAGTACTTATTTTAGGTAGGTACTAAATTTGTACTTGGAGAAAGTAATATCGATTTTTACAAGAAAACTTAAAAAGAAAATCATTTCGTTCCTATTTCTGATGTAAAACTTAAACCAAGAAAACAAATAATTTGTAGTTTGTTCAACAAGGGTGGATATGATAGCCATATTACACAAAGACGAAGTTTGAGCACGACGTCGTAGGCGGAGTACTCAATCGTCTGATTGTGATATGAACAATCCACTCGATATGGTCAGTATATTTTTTCTACGACCCACTAACGAAAATCTACAAATTTAAAAAATTATTTTAGGTTATTTAGACAAAATAACTAATTTTAAAATAATTTACGAAGTTGACTAATTTATAAAATAAAATAAACATGAAAAATTAATTAGTCCTCGGCCTAGATTCGATCCCGGGCTTTTTGCGTGGAAGGCAGATGCTCTGTCCTCATCTTCACCGAAACTTTCAGGACTTTAGTTTTAATACTCGTAATTAAATTAGTATTATGTAGTTTGATTAAAATTTATTTTTTTTAAATGTGGACACAATAAAAACAAAAATGCTATTATTTATCGAGTCTACACAAAAATTTTAATGTATATTTAATACCAATAACTAAAATATATATTGACAATTAGTTTAACAGAATTGTCACTTATTTAAACATTTTTAAATAATAGGAGTTGGGTGACCAAAATATGAACTGTGATTTGTAGATTTAATTTTGTTAAAGTGTTCTCACTACCTAAAATGGATATGAAATATATTCGTAGTTGAACGCAATAACATACTTTTTCGTCTTGTAGTATGTGCGTAGATTGGCTAATATCCATGCACAGATTACAAAACGAAAAAGTATGCTATTGCCTTCAATTGAACGAATATATTTCATATCCATTCTAGGTAGTGAGAACACTGCAAAAAAAATAAATTCGCCAATCACCGTTCATATTTTAATCAACCGACTGCTATTATTTTAAAATTTTAAATAAATGACAATTCTGTCAAACTAATTGTCAGTATATTTTTTAGTTATTGAGATTAAACATACAATAAAATAAGTTATTCTTTTGAAAAACGTTAGCATGGATGACTAAAGAGTATTGGGTTAATTAATTCTAAAAGTGTGGTACAAATGTTATTTTTTGTAGCCAATTCTTCAAAATTATTTTGAAATATCTTTTCAATATTGAATATTAGTTCTACAAATTCATCATTTGACAGTTGCAGATTTCCAAATGTATCTGAATTGGCGTTATAATATGCCTTTAAAAGGCAATAAAAAGAAAAATCATCTAATTCAACGTGATCTTTGTTATATTTAAGACAGGTATCGCATGAGTGGATCCGCAAGGCTTTTGTTAAAAGGTAACCACACACATACCTGATAAAATTTTTCTGTAGCAATTCGTCTTTACAATAATTTAGGGTGTTAATAATTTTATCATAAAATAAAATACAAGGTGTTCCATTTAAAAAACATACATTTTAATTTGCCAGGCAAAAACGTGACACCCTGTATATCCAAAGATATTTTTAAAATATGTAGGTATTTTTCAAATTCATATAACTTTTATTTAAAACTTTCTTGCGTGTCTACAACAAAATAATGAACAATAACGCACTAATGGGACACCCTGTATAAATTATATTTTTAACAATGAAAATTTTTTATAACGTGGTACTTATCGGTTTGGGTCCTTGGGAAAACTAAAGAATGTTTTTTTGCAGGTATAACCCTTATTAAAACAGATTTTGACTGCACAAACAGAATGATGTCTTTTTTTTAATTATTCTACTCATAGCTAAAGAGTCACCAAAATAATAACAGTACCTTTAACTCAAACAAAATCAACGAAATTATAGGCTCCACGAAATTATACAATCAACGAAATTATACGCACGACTCAACAACTTACCTAAGTACGATTCTGAACGCCAAAACCGTCTTTTCCCTTCGAAGGCGGAGCTTAAGCGATGCGCGACGAAATCGACGCAAACCGTTGCCGCCAAGAGAGTGTTTTAGCTGTATTGTATAAGCTGTGGTATTAGCATAAACACGTCTGCCCTTAATATGTTGACCCACCGAAGTAAACTGCAGACGTATTAGGACAAACTACGTCTGCACTTTACAACCCTTTCTTATTGGTCAGATAAATCTTGAAAAGCCAAATTGTTTAGCTATACCTTGTGCGTATGCAGTATACGTATATGCCTCCCGGTACGCTGTACATTTCATATTTTCTCTTTAAATCATATTTTTTTGTAAATAATTTATTTTAACATATTTGGATCATGCAAGGTAAGTAGTAGTATTTCCAAGTTATCGTCTGCATTAATTTGAAACGAGGTAGATGATGTTTTACATGCGCCACTGTTGTCACATTGATCCTACTCAATTATTACAAAGTAAAATTTGCGTTACCCATTAATTTAAAATTATTTAAAATTTACTAATAATAAATGGAAAGTTTCTTTAATGCTAAATAAAGGTTTTCCTACTTTTTTTAGACGTTTATTTGGGTACCGGTTCTGATTTCAAGAACGATAAATTATTGTTTCCAACTGCTGGTAGAACAATTGAACTGTAAAACAGAATTTTGTGATTGAAACAAAATACTAAGAGGCTTTTTATTGTGGATTTGGCTGAAGCCGGCTACTCACTACGCGTTACTTGCCAAGTACTTGCCAAGTACTTTGCAAGTACCATGTAATGTGTATGGAGACTTGTATAGACTCAGCAAGTTACTTGTACTTCTCGTCGATTGTCGGTAAACGGACCGAGTAAAAGGATCCGAGTAAAGTTACTACTACTACTTTAGAAGGTGCGCGTAATGTAGACAATTTACTTGTACTCGAACAAGTACTTGCCAAGTTCAGTCCAAGTCAAGTAACTCGGCAAGTAACGCGTAGTGAGTAGCCGGCTTGAGAGGGAATTCGAACCTTTTAAAATAAGTACCCCGCTGTGGGAATCATTTTATTATTATTTTTTTTCTATAAATAGTATTTAAGTTTAGTTATTCTACATTATTAACTGTGTAACTGGTTTTGGGATAGAGTTATTTTTAGGGTTTAAGTTTGTCTTGATTCCCAAAATCAGCTACTCTTGCAAGAGTTTAGGGCAATCTTAATATATTTATAAATCTTGAAGAAAAGTTAATATATATTTTTTTGCTTTATTGAAATTCTACCTCTTATTATTTATTTTTACCCTTACAGAAGAAGTCTCACTAAAGAGAGTAAGTTTAGTAATTTAGTATTCTTTAAATTTTCCATCGTCGCTCAAATTACTTGGCGCTGGGTTAAATAATCATTTTCTTTAAATTTGTATATGAACCACCCCATATACTGAGCTGAGCTTAGGCACTTTGTTATTATTTGATGCAGCAAAAGAAACGTAACAACTTTTTTATTATATGAAAGAGAGGTAGGATATAATGCTGGTTTTTGTAGATAATTTTAATTATACGATTTTGGATTACATTAAGGGGTTGAAGTGCAATATCATATAGTCCACATTATACCATATCGCAAAATAGATTCAACCAGCGAATTGCAAATAATTATTAGGAAACTCCTATTCATAAATTTCCTCAATTCATAAAATTTAAAAATGATTCTTCTTACCTTGGGATATTAATGACGTAATGTGATAAATCCATTTCAAATTTTGATCAATTATGATAACAAAAAAATAATTTGTGGCTATAAGTTCCTATAACCTATAATGGGGTAGAATGACAATAAATTAAGGGAAATACTTAAATAGGGCAGGTTTGGAGAGTATTATCACAAGAAAGTATATACGTTCTGTTTATTTATCAAGTATTGCTTGAGGTTACTTATTTATACATTTATTGTTTTTTTTTTTAATTTCTGTAGGCAGTCTATTAAATTTTTTAAACCTTTAATAAAAATTGTATTTCGGGAATTTTCAGTAATGGCTTGCCGTATATGAAAGTCAGCTTCTTGTATTATAGTTGTGATATTGCGAATTATATGATTTTTTTTCTAATAGATCTGATGCGAATTCTGAACTGAAAGCCAATTTATTTCTTTTAACAAAGTTGCAATACTCATCCTTTTGTCCTTTATTAATAGAATATAAATAGGCGAAGTAAGGAGCCCAAACATTTTACATGAGCAGGCTTAAGAGGTAAAGGGGACAATTCTTATTGGATAAATTGCTCGAATAAGTTTTTAAACCCTAATCAAAAGGCGATATAGAATGGTTTTATAAATCAAAGCTTGTTAATGCCAATGCTTCACAAACCAAAAAATTCAACGTCCTAATACTACTATCGGCTTTCGGTCTTTCGTTCCGAGTTAAATCATTTCTCATTTTTGCGGGAACCACCATTTTAGGGTCCTCTCGAATTTAATTTTAAATTTTAACAATATGTATTTATACACATGTTTAATTGATGAACATATTATTTATATAAATTTTATAATATTATTTTGTTAATAATAAGCTTTCATCGATTATACACTTCATTAGTCGATTTATCCGTTTTATAAATAAAAAGTAGATTTTTTTTCTGAGAATAAAATTTTTATGTGTATTATTATCTAAAAAGTATAAAATCTCTTAAGATACATTCCCAAATTAAAATTGGCAATAAGCAAGGATGCAAATGAGATTTTCAAATAAGTTAGATTGGTTAAAAAAATAAGTAGGTACATGCTTACTTCATGCTATAGAAAAAGTTTTTTTTTTACAATAATTATTAACACATTAATTACAGTAACAATAATTTATATTCAGTAATTAATTTTATCGAATTATCAAGATGTCAAAGTACAAAACATGTACATACATGTAATATCTTAAGTGCGGTATTAAAAATATTTTAATTTAGGAAACTTAATAATTAATTTTATTTTTATAATTAATAAAAATATTGTTCTATAATTACCGGAAAAATCTAAAACTCACAAATTAACATAGGTACTTTGTACAAAACGGTCAAGCCACTAATAATAGGCATGTATTTATTATTAAACGAGTAAACTATATACAGACAGACGAGTTTAACATTTGCTTTTTTTTAATTTTAACCGGTAGTGGCCATGAATTTATTGAAGATATATGTATGATGTGGAATTACCAAAAATATTAAATGTGAAGGTTTTTGATATGGAAGAAGATGGAAAACAATTCCTCTAATTATGTATTACATTTTGCATCAATTGAATATCTTAGACAAAACAGGTATTTAAATTCCGATTTTAATAAATTTGAAACTAACTAACTAACTTGCAATGGGCGTGTTTAGTGAAATTCAAAAATATTTTTTTGAAATTTTTCTCTTTTCAAATTTTTCCACAAGAATTTTTTAAAATTCAAAAAAAATCAAGAAAATTTGAAACGCGCTCCACAATTATTTTTAGGCATCGTCATAATGAAGCTTAAAATCTGATTGGCCAATTTATAACCTTCCAGACAATAATCGATATGTTTTTACCTTGTTGCCGCTTCCTACAAAGAATTATTGACATTCCTTATAACGGAAAATTAAAGGTTAAGATAGTATAATTTAACACAAAAGATATATATTAAAACTAAAAGAATAATTCTTTAAATTCAGTTTTTATGAAGCAACTTGACACTTATTATAGTCTATTTAAAAACTAGGAGGAGCGATTTGAATTTAAGTTGTCAATTCTGGAGACTTCTGATTGGTCAGATTGCAGCCAGTTTCACACATCACTTTTGCATTAACATCAGCTAATAAGTGATATTATTGACACTTCTGACATTTTATTTATATTTTTAATTCTGTTATTGCTTTCAGTTTTTGTTTGATCTCTTATCATTATTACTTAGCTTTCTGCGATTACGGCTAATTCTATACCGAGTACTAGTAGAGGTAGCAGTTTCTTGCGTAGTCCACCAAAACAGCGAAAACGTTTGAGTTTAGGCCATTTAAGTCTCGCAGAAAAAACAGCACATAATAAATATGTACAAACAGGTATTGGAAGATAAACCAAAAACCAAAATTGTGGATATTGTATCCAAAATTTCTCAAGCCGCCGGTAAGTTATACCTACTCATTACTTTCAAATTAAAAATGGTAATAAATACCCAACATTTTTTTATAGGAGTTGTAAAGTCGACAGTTTACCGGGTATTAAAACAATACCGTAAAAGTGGAATCATATCTAGTCCAAAAAATATTGGTGGAAGACCCGGACTTCTAAAAACATTTGACGAGGGGTTCAAAAATGCTGTTAGAAGATTGGTACATGATTTATTTTTAAAAAATGAATTACCTACAATAAATAAAATTCCACAAGCATTGAAGAAACGTTTAGATTTGCCACAAATATCTGAGTCATATTTATATACTTTCTTAAAACTTATTAACTTTAGGTAAGTTTGTAACTTTGAAAAGTCAAATGAAATGTTTATTTATTATATATATATATATATATATATATATATATATATATATATATATATATATTTTAGATATTTGAAAAGAAATCGTCAAAGTGTATTAATAGAACGTGATGATATCTGTAGATGGAGGTTATCATATTTACAATCGATCAAACAATATAGAAGAGAAAACAGGCCAATCTTTTACTTAGATGAAACTTGGACTAATGAAGGTCATAGTAAGGGAAAAACATGGGTGGACCAAAATGTAACCAGCAGACGTCAAGCATTTATTGAAGGTTTAACCACGGGCCTGAAAAGCCCGATAGGAAAGGGAAGGACGCCTCATTATTTTACATGCTGGTTCTGAAGAAGGTTTGTAAAAGATGCATTATTGGTCTTCGAAGGCAAAAAGACAGGAGATTACCATGAAGAAATGAATTCTGAAGTATTTGAGAATTGGTTTTTTACTTTTTTGACAAAAATACCTGATGATGCTGTAATTGTGATGGATAATGCATCATATCATAGCCGAAAAGTTGAGAAAATTCCCTCCTCGTCCTCAAGAAAAGCTGAAATGCAGGAGTGGTTACATATGAAAAATATTAAATTTGATTTAAATATGAAGAGGGTGTCAACTTTTACACCTAATTCAGCAACATAAAGATGCACATAATTTGTATGTTGTCGATGAAATGGCAAAGAAGCCAGTAAAGTTGTGTTGTGATTGCCCCCATACCACTGCGAGTTAAATCCGATAGAATTGATATGGGCACAAATAAAGAATAAGGTGACAGCTAAAAATACAACTTTTAAGTTAGCACATGTGAAAGGCCTTTTATTACAAGCTATTAGAAATGTAATGCCTTCAAATTGGCATAAATGTGTACAACATGTGATTAAGGAAGAAGATAAAATGAATACATTGGATGGAATAATGGATGACATGTTAGAGCCCTTAATAATAACTGCCAACACTGGAAGCTCAGATGAAATGGAATCTTTTGAATCCGAATCTTCTGATGTTAATTAATATATTGAGTACCTGGTGTTTTTTCTTTATGTTTCTATGTAAATGTCAAGATGAACTTTGGCATTTTACTTAATATGTTGTATAGACACTACTTATGTATTTGTTCTGTTTGTGTTTTGCAAATTTATTATTAATTAAAATATTATAGCAAATTTTTAAAATAAAGATAACTACTATTCATGTTGTTTTTTTAATACACATTTTCAAAAAAAAAAACTTTACAAAACTGTGCACTGTAGTACATATTATAAATTGGTCAACATTGCTTTTTGGTGTTCTAGTTAAACAAAAAAACAAATTTGTTAGTTTTAAAAATTGAGGAATTTACCTAAATGATTAAACTGTAAGTGAATATTCAAGTAATTTTTATTAGAAAACAAAACCATCAACAAAATTGTCACAATAAATACATAGGTAGGTATAAATAAAATACTTTAAATTAAAAAATATACTCGTAAAATCAAATTCTGACTCATAAACTTTATAGGTCTGCTAGCTTTTGAATATCTTCACCCAGCGAGCACAAAACGATCTATGAATGTAACAGCTACTTCCCTATAAAACATTGAACCTCCCATGTGATGTACTTTTAATGTTAAAGTAACCTCCTTATAACTGACCAAACAAAAAATTAAAATAAAAGCCTTCACACAGTTTTTTAAAACCACAACCAATGTTGAAATGTTTTGATAGTTTTTACAATCACAAGTTCTAGATGATAATACATAGGTATAGGTGTATTATTCTAAACAAACATCACTATATTCTACTTATCAGAATTACCTACTATATTCTATTTATCAGAACCATATCTTAATGAATTTTTTAAAAAGATGTTTTAGCAAGAAATGTAATCTTATGTATTTGATAAAAACCGAAGTACCTACGATATACTCTTTTTATTAAAACACAACTCCCTTAATTTTTGAACATTTATTTATTTATTTCTTAAACCCTTGAATTGAAGAATTTCTTAGAAGTAGCACGTTTACTTGATATACACATATAAGTATGTAACAAACAAATGTAACAAAATATTCAATATTCAACGTCTAATATTAGGGCCAAATCACAAATAAATGTTTCTCTGTTGATATAAAAAAACATCTCATAATCGCCCAATTATGTTCTATGCTCTCTGGTTATTTGCTCTTTAGTGTATTAACTATAAGTTAACACTAAAATAAGCCACATATTCATATTACTCATGGGAGGAATTCCAGTCACTGTGTAATCCAGAGTAAAGAGTACTGTGTGGTAAAGGGG
>OV651816.1:40036726-40277279 GCA_927349885.1 Psylliodes chrysocephalus | reverse complement strand
CTCGACCATTCACTGTTGGGATTTAATTAACAGTGTTGTTCCTAAAGTGGCGCTGAGAAACATTAACAAAGCCTACACAAAACGCAAGGCTAATAACCGAGTAGTTGATGCCGATGACATCAAATTAAAAACAAAAAACTTTTTAACAATTTCGTTCACTTTTTTTTAAGATAAAATTCATTTCAATCAGGTGTAAACACTCCATGTATCATTCATAAGGGGACAAGGTATGAATGTAACAACATACAGGAAATATATAGAAAAGGTCCAGCGGAAGATCATATTAAGAGCCAATGGCGTCTACCGAAGTTTCTCATTTAAGGCAATTGAGGTCATCACAGATATGATACCGAACAAACTGAGGTTTTCCGAAATACAAAGAGTCTGCAGAATGACAAATGATAGGCAGGCAAAGGCATGGAGCTAGAGGCTGCCCTAAAGAGGATTGAGTCAGCAGTTTTATTATCACTGTGCTTCTCTGCGACGTAGTGTCGACAATGTGTCCGACAATGTATATTGAATCTATGTTAGTGATACTCCCCTTGTACCCCAACATTATTGACCACGTGTCACTGTCAATACTCCTGGCAAGTCAGGACGGACGAACGGAGAGCAGCGGAGGGGAGCAGCAGTCCGAGTCATAGCTCGACCGCGTAGCCACGCAATACAATATAGAATAGTGTAATACTAATAAATAAACAGTTGTGGTGGTTTAATGACTTTTATTAGGGTTAATTATCCCTTACCTTAACATCAGAAGTGGATAGTACCGTGTCCAGTGCCGAACAGACAATACGAACTAATAAAAGACCGTGTCAAACAGTAATCTCTGAAAATGGAGGTCGAAAATTGTGCAAATAGTGTCTCGCCAACGCTGTACCAGATTCGGACGGAGGTGTTGCATCACCAAGTGTCGATCCTTATCCTGAACTTTTATAAGGTACAGTACAGTGGCAAGAAACCTTAATTAATTTAATCGTTGCCCAGCAACAACAAATCGATGAATTAGCAAAATAGACAAAGAGTGCGATATTGCGATGATGTCATCGTCATCTTCACAGCCAACGCCCAAGCTTCTCGTAGCAGATGGATCAAATACGCAAGCGTCGATATCAAACTACACATTTAAATTAAGCAGCTACGATCCGGATACTATGCGCTGTATCCGGATCGTAGCTGCTTAATTTATTCATTCATTCATGAATGTTTAGAAGATGCTACGAAATTAAAAGATGAATTAACTGTCAGCGATAATCTAATGATCGTAAAGGCAGGCGAGGCTTTGAAAAATAGAGGTAACCGATACTGTTGGAAGTGGCGACCAATCCGCCAAACTTGGGAAAATTTGTGATTCTTTATGTGATTATGGGAATCAGAAATTTAGTGATATACACAGATTCTATTAAAATTTTCTATGAGGTTATGACAATACTAAGCGAATTTGATGGAAGAAGGATTGCAAAACGGCCCTTAGAAGTTGAAGGACCGCCCACAAGGAAATACCAATTGGGAGCAACACGACACATAGGCCATAAAGGACCCAAAAAGAAATTTAAGAAATCACATTTAATTTGTGGTCGTCAAGGACACCGACATGATATGTGCCGTAATAAACAAGAAAACCGAAAGAAATTAAACAAAACATTCCAAATTCCTTAAAAATTCCACCTTGTAACAACTGCAAGAAAATTGGTCTCAACGAAAGTAACTGTTTCAGGGTATAAAAACGGTAAACCCAAGAAAACCATATTACTAAAACAATGACGTCATTTAAACACAACACCAATGACGACATTATTGTGAAAAAATCAGTGTTCTTTCTTTTTCTTACCGTTAATAGTGGCGCTGATGAATAAGTTATAAAACATTCTGTAACAAAAACATAAAACGCGACTATCAAAACAGACGGTAAGGTCCGTGCTTACTCCGGATTCGTGAATATAAATTGTTTACGCTGTCGGTGTTTGTGATCTAATAACTGCTAAGCTGATGTTGACTTTAGACATTATTTGTTCCAGGCAACATTGACCTTATTATTGGATGAGATGTTATTAGTCAAATTTGTTTACGAATTATTAAAAAACTATTACAGACTCGAGTTACACCATAACCTACTCAACATTTCTAACGTATTGACTTTAAAAAGTGTAAATAATAATAATATTGTGATAAATCAACTTGATTTAAAAGAGAACTTGAAAATACGGCTAGAAAATCTCCTACTGTTTTATAAAAATAAAACCCCCGATCATATTACCACCGGTGAAATGACAATAAAGCTAAAAGACACTATTCCAGTGGTATATCGTGCTCGTAGGTTGACATACCAAGAAAGATTGCAATTAAAAAATAATTAGTGAACTTTAAATCGCGAGTACGATTCGTGAAAGTCGATTGGAATATGCAAGCTCTACCTTAAGCGTTTGTATAAAAAAAATGGTGAGGTTCGAATGTGTGTAAATCTCCGTGATGTCAACAAGAAGATACTTAAAAAAGATACCCATTGCCTCATAATCAAGATCAGATCAATTCTCTCTGACATGGAAAATACTTTACTACAGACTGAATATCTTGGTGTTGTTTTAAGTGCAGTATCAGAGCGACCCAGTCAGCGTAAAATAAACGCCTTGACTAAAGCGCCTATTCCGACAGATGTTAGAAGTGTAAGACAGTTTATGGACTTGCTAGCTATTTTCGACGGTTCATTAAATGAATTTAGAATTAGCTGCACCAATAAAGGCTTTATTATGATAAAAGAAAATAAATGGACTATCGACTATCGTAATTCCTGCTATAGAAGGTAATATAAATTCTACAATTCATTCAATAACGGGTCAGGCACCTAAAGTGTTGAATCATGCCACAAATCCAAGATTATTGGCTACTCGGCAATTTTTGGGAGATGCACCGCGAACCGATAACTTTGTCGATCCAGACAAGGCCGTAGCCGACGCTCAAGTACGTTTGGAAGGAAGAGTCAAGAAGCGATCTCAGCACTTTGTATTTGTTTATTATTGAGGACCTTGTGGCTATAGAAGATTCTCAGCTGGCCATTTACTGTTCGTGCAGTACTACCCAATGACAGATATGCGCTACATAAGCAAGGACGGCGGACCACTGTTGCCGCTCATGAAAAATTACGTCCATGGCTTTCCAATAAATAACAAAAAGTGAGTAACGTCTTTGTTACCTGTTTTCTTATGATTAGTTGAAGTCACTGCATATTGAAAGTGAATACATTTTATTTTAACAAACAATAATTATAAAAAAGAAAAATTTTGATTGAATAGTAAAAACTATTAAAGTAAAATAATTAAATTAAAAAAAAAAGAATATTATTTTAGAAATATCTAAAATGATTAAATAAAGTAATAATGGCAGGCAACCCCATACCATTAACAATTAAAAAAAAAAATATTATTTTAGAAATATCTAAAATGATTACATAAACTAATAATAGCAGGCAACCCCATTCCATTATGAATTAAAAAAAAAAAAAGGAATATTATTTTAGAAATATCTAAAATGATTAAATAAAGTAGTAATGGCAGGCATCTCCATACCATTAACAATTGAAAAAAAAAAAAAGAAGAGTAGTATTTTAGAAATATCTAAAATGATTACATAAACTAATAATGGCAGGCAACCCCATTCCATTATGAATTTAAAAAAAAAAAATATTATTTTAGAAATATCTAAAATGATTAAATAAAGTAATAATGGCAGGCAACCCCATACCATTATCAATTAAAAAAAAAAAAGAATATTATTTTAGAAATATCTAAAATTATTAAAATAAGGAGTAATGATATTTTAGAATGTCTAAAATATTAAAATAAAGTAATAATGGCTATACCATTATCAATTAAAAAAAAAAATAATAAAAAAATAAAAAATAATAAAAAAAATAAAAAAATGTTTAAAAATCACAGAAATAATGACAATCCCATTATCAATTTATAAAATAAACAACCGATGATTATATTTTTGATGTAAAAGTCCAAAATATTTTAGTGGAACACAAAAAAAAAACACTTTTTGCTGCTTTTCAAAATTTCAGAAATGGCGCGAGGACGCTCCAGTAGCAGGTTGGCCGTGTTAGTGATACTCCCCTTGTACCCCAACATTATTGACCACGTGTCACTGTCAATACTCCTGGCAAGTCAGGACGGACGAACGGAGAGCAGCGGAGGGGAGCAGCAGTCCGAGTCATAGCTCGACCGCGTAGCCACGCAATACAATATAGAATAGTGTAATACTAATAAATAAACAGTTGTGGTGGTTTAATGACTTTTATTAGGGTTAATTATCCCTTACCTTAACATCTATACTAAATTTAGAATCAGATTTCAAATACCAAATAATTGCAACATTAGGTATTTCATAAAGAGTTTCCCAAAAGCAGTTATTTAAAAAAAGACCAATCTCTTTCGCAACTTCGTCCCAAATCTGCAATTTGAATTTAATTTTTATATAGTCAGCGTGTGAGGTGTCATATAAAAGTAATTTTCCTCGAACTGCCAAGATTAGTTTCTCCTCCATCGTAGATATTGGAAACAGAACTTATCAGTCCGTAGTCTTTAAAAAAACTGCTTTGGGAAGATTTTATGAAATAATGCTGCAATTATTTGGTTTTCGCTTGATACAAATCATTGTTTTGGACGTGTGTCATTGAAGTTGGCAGAAGGACTTCAGCAGTGACGGTTTGCCCGTAAGGGCACTTGGGCACGTGCCCTAGTATAATAAACCAAAAAAAAAAAACTTACATATTTTATATTTTCCTCAATGCCTATTATTATTTTATCTAATATTCAGCGCAAACCGCGTTGGCACGACACTGGACGACCGGGCGTTGAGCGACGTTCCAAGTAATTTCGAAATTAAATGGAAGATGGGCACAGGGCACAGTAAATATGTGCTTCTGTTGTTTTCTCCCTCATTAGGATGCGAAAAACAAGGACAACGACAATATCGCTTAGCAAGAGATGAACACATGCGACGGATATACGTCACAAGCGGGGCGCTGTCCTTCCTCATCGTGACGTGCTGTACCCATGGCACAGATTACCTAGACCAGATATGAATGTACGCAGCGGCATCTTTACCGGCTCCCTCATAAAGGCGATGCCGGTTTCAGGTTAAGGTGCGCGTTTGTTGGACCATGATTATCATTTATTTATTGTGATTAAAAAAAAAAGTTA
Source organism: Psylliodes chrysocephalus (assembly GCA_927349885.1). Taxonomy (NCBI): domain Eukaryota; kingdom Metazoa; phylum Arthropoda; class Insecta; order Coleoptera; family Chrysomelidae; genus Psylliodes; species Psylliodes chrysocephalus. The sequence goes on along the minus strand of OV651816.1, from coordinate 40,272,078 downwards.
GTTGGACTATTGGAATAGTTAAGAAATAAAACTATAAAGAAAAATAACTTTTTTTATAAAGCAGTCAAAAATATGATTTTTTCGATGATTTCAAATCTCTATTTGCATATTTAAAAGTATAAAAAATTCTGAGTCTTTTAAATAATTTAATGGTGTACATTTTCGCAAATTGTTGGCAAGGATGACCAAATTATATTTTGCTCATCTCAAAAAGGTATGCGTTGGAAATTCTAGGCTTAGTTGACAAACTATCAAATAGAGATATAAATATTTTTTCTAATTTGAAAATATAAAAGAGAATTTTTCGCTGGGAGATTTTAAGTTGCCAAACGCCTTTTTTTCAGAGTCGTATGCTTTACAATGCTCCTACACGATGGAATTTTACATCGAAGTGTGTCAATACTATTTATGTTTATAAAGAGGATTTGATTAAATGTCTCGAAGAAAATATGAACACAGAATTCGATAAAAAAAACTATTAATCAGACTAAAGGGTTGAAAAATTTTGAAACACAGATGTTAGTTTCTGGTTATTTTTCTTCAGCAAAATAATGCCAAATTGCGATATACTTTTTGATCAATTGCAGAGTAGACAGCTCGATGCTCTCAAAGTTAAGATAAATATATCAAATTTTGCAGCAGCTATTCAAAATATGAGAAATAATATAGACACGCTAATTCATGAAGAATGGCAATCACAAGACCCACAAGAACTAAACGTAAACACCCAATCAGGTTCAAGTACAAGCAAGAAGAGACGGTTTGTTGAAAAGGATATGTAAGGAAATTTGTGATACAATAGTAGTGCAGGTAAATGAACGTTCTAGTTTTACTACCCACCTAAAAATTGCATGTTTATTTGATAGTGAAAAATTTAAAGACTACCTAGGTTGTTTTCCAAATGAGGACATTAAAACTGTGTATAGTTTATTTGCAAACGTAAACAGCTTAAAATTCAAAAACGAACTCTCCATACTTTACACCCGAGATGACTTTGTGCAACACAATGGGGCCGTACCGTTATTACAAATGTTTTTTGAGAACAATTTGACAATTATATTTTCGGAATCTGTGGAGCTGCTAACTATCCTGTGTACAAGTCCCATGACCACAGTGGAGAGTGAAATATATTTTTCGACACTAAAACGTATTAAAACTTTTTAAGGAACACTATGTGTCAAGATGATTGTGCGCGTTAGCCATGTTATCCATCGAAAAAAAAACTTATTCGGTCCATTCCAAATTTTAATAATCTGGTCATCGATCACTTCGCTAGCCAAAAATTTAGAAGAATGGACTTCAACTATAAGAAATAGTATACAACTGCAGCGGTACCTAGCAGTTAGTCTTCAATTTTGTAATATTTAATTTGTTTTGAAATATATTCAATTTTCATTAAGCGGAGAACTTGTTTTCCTAAGGGAAAAACGAATCCCGGGATTCTTTTCCAGTGTGTGCCCCACTGCCGCTAGTGCCCCCGAGCCGCCACTGGACTTCAGTTTCTTGTTTTCCTACAAGCCGAAGTATGGTTGTTGAATTCGCTTGATACGTGCTTTTATTAATGTTAAAGAGTTGTTGCTTCTTAGGTCTGAGATTGATTGATTAATTTATCTCTGTTATCTAGGTGCAACATTGTATGATAAAACCAATGGCAAATGTTGCATTTATGTGGACTTTTGCATTTGTATTTAAATTTATGAGCCACAGAGTTGTAGCACAATTGCTTATCTTTTATAAGGTTGTTTCTATCTTTGACAGGTAGTGACTTAAATGGTTCACAGTGATATATTGTATGATCTTTGCAGTACCCACAAGTATAATAAACAAACGGTAAACAAACTTGACAAGCCTACTAGATCCGCCACTGTATATTAAAGCAGTTGGATAACCTTCTTCATTTAACATATAGTATTTTTTTTAAAGTTAGTACATTAAAATTCTCTCATTAAGTTGACTTTCAAAACAAAACGCTGACATTAAGAGAGATTACCTAACTGCCGGCGCGGCGGCCGAGTCTTCTCTCACTTTCATTTGCTAGTTGTAATGAGATAAACTGTTATAGTTCAGTGGATAAAACATCTAGTCTATTTTTGTTAAGCTTAGTTTCCTAGTAGTAAACTATATTTAATATATAAGGCGATTTTAAATCAGTTACTAGAAATGTGACCAAGTCAAGTGTGGTCAAGGTGCTTACTTCATTATAATGACGTTATATTATCTGATTTAAAAATGTTTGGTTTATATTGATACTAACTTGACAATGCGCATGACATTGTCAGATATCACCAATTTTCGTTTGCGTATTATGGATTGTAGTTAGAATTTGGTTTTGAATTTGTAAGGATAAACAAGTTATAAAAGTAATTTTAAAAAACTAACTTCAAAATCGTGCAGATGCCATCACCACATCTTGACCAAATTTATAGGGAACCACCTCTAAGTTACCCCTTTAACAAACAAAAAAAAATCATAGAAATCGGAGAAGGTTGTAAAGAATTACCACTAAACATACATAAAAAATGAAGAGTTTGAGGGTTTTTTAATGGACTCAATTATTATATTTTGACCAAATTGATATGAGACAACCCCTGAAGTACCCCTTTCTAACAAAAAAAGGTCGAAAAAAATCATGATTCCTATACTTTCCTTACACAGATAGGAAAGTAAAAAGGCATGCGACATGGCAATATCGACTGGTTGAATACCACTCGACTTTATGTCTAACAACAAATGTCGAATTTGCCATTCCAGAATACGTTTTTGCGTTCTTATTCGACATTTCATCAATGTCGCGTGTGACATTTAGAAATAGACATTCGAGAATAGGGCCCCTGATAGCTTATAAAAACATAAGCGGAAGACTTGTTTTAGATCTCCACAAAGAAAGGGTCTTATTTTATAAAAATACCTGTTTTTTTAACCAGATCTTTGTCGTCATCGTTGTCCCATTTTTCCCTTTCGTAAATCTGGCAACCCTATACTCAGCCTTTTTTTCGATTTTACAAATAACACAACCAAACAATAATTTAATAATCAAAAAGTGAAATTTGTCATTTCATTTGACTTTTCATACCTCTGATGCATAGAAATAGTATAGAAAGCCGATTCCATATATCAAAAATGAAACCATAAGGAGAAAATAGTGTGTCGGAGCTCATGCGTATAACGGTGCTGGCGCGAACAGGACCGGTGCAAGTTTTTTATTGATCGAACAAATAGTTCGCACGATATTTCAATCATACATTTTTAGAGATGATTCTATACAAAAAACGATTAAAAAAATTTCAAGTTAAGGTAAATATGGTTCTGACAGTCCTTATTAAGAAAGATATGGCATAAAATGTGAATTAGTTAATTTTCGGCAATCATTAGTACAGTAGTCATGAGATTTTGCTTGTGATTTTAAAAATACTTTCCAGAAAAACCACGTGCTCCGGTTTTGACTACGTTTATTATTAAACAGCGAAATTAAATACAAAAACTTTAATCCACAATCTAAATTAGGTACTATCACAAGAAAATCACTGTTACAATAATTAATTACTTAACCAAAAACTAAAATACTTTTTAGGTACCTACGTAACCAGAAAGGAGCTGGACCATTTATCCTAATATTGATTTTCTCTCTCCCTACGGTAAAACTTAAAACAATAACAAATTGCCTATCTACTAGGGTCGGTAACTAAACGTATATACATAATGGGCGGATTTTGTTTATACTTAACATTACACTCGCGCATTTAAATATAACTATGCATATAAATATTTACAAACAAAGATACTTTTCCAAACAGGCAATCATTAGTACTGTAGTCACGAGATTTTGCTTGTGATTTGACATCTTATTTGATAATATCATTTGCTACAACTAAATTTAATCTGGGGAGTGCAAAATAGGGCCCAGGAATATTATGTTCGATATTTTTTTACATTTTGTCAGCCGAGACTATGAGTCGTTAGACAGAAAACCTTTCATGTTACCATTTTCAATATAAATTAAAAAATTAAAAAATACTACTACATTTACTTGGTACATATTTTATTTTAATTTTGAACCCTTTTAAAAGGGTCTTTCGGTTCCATAATAAAAATTAGTTGCTGCTTACTAGAAACATTCTATATAGCCTAAACCAATTTATAGTTTGTTTTCGATCAATTTAATACAAAGATTTAAAGTTTTTAGTCGATGATAACATTCCACACCAGCACATTGCAAACCTATTTTATAAATAATAGGAATAAACTTGTAAATCATTAATTTGGTAGTTATCTCACTCATATGATTTTTTTGTTTATATGAATATTTCGATGTCTAAATATATTTTGGCCTTACAATACGAAGCGTTTTGTATCTACCACTTTTTTAATGAACGATGAATGTTGACAGGCGTGTACCTTTTTCGGAACAAGAGGCGTTTTAACGAAGGAAATGATTTTCGAACTATCTAGTTAGTTTTCGGAAAAATAGAAAACGTTTGAAGAAAGTTGTCAATAACAGTTTGTCGTTCATGTGTTTCATTTTGATCAGCTTTTATACTAAATTGCGTAGAATATTTTTCCGATTCAAAATCGAGATTCTCGATATTTCCACAGTTTATTTATAATACCTTCTAAACTGGATTTATCTATCATTTTATATACTTTATAATATATGTTCATGCCCTACTTTTCACTTTATTAACAAGTTTTTTTTAACATACTTCAAAATGGTAGGATATTCTCAATTCGTTGAAATATTTTTTTATGTATGTTGAGCGATAATTCTTTACCACGTTGCCCGATTTCTAGGATTCTTTTTGTTAGAAAAGGAAACAGTTTTATATACATTAAGTCAAGATCTGAAGATGGGATCCATAAGAAAATCATTAACATCTTTATTTTTAAAGTAGGTTTTTTTTTTAAATTTCTTTAAACCTTACTGGTTCGAACGCCGTAAGGAATGAAGAAATGTAAATAATTGTTGTGCCAGCCAAAAAACGAAGAGGAAGTACCGATTAAAATATCGAGTGACAGAAGAGTTCCTAAGATTGTTGAGATCGGGTTTATGTTTTAAAATGCCTTAAAACCGATATCGATAATGTCTCACCGTCGCTGGGCAGCCTGTATATAAATACACAGATCTCTATTTACATAATTATAATTCTTAGGTAGGTTTATATTTGCAGACATAAATCTTGTAATAAATATAACAGCTGCCTAATACATTGATTACATTTTCATTAGCCAATGTAAAAATGTCTTTTATTGTACCTAGGATTTGACTAAACACTACACAAAACTAAAAATAAAATGCCACTTTCATCGTGTAATTAATGCCGCGTTTGAGAATCCACATCGGATGCATTTTTTACATCTCGAGCGTTTTTTATCCACATCGGACACATCTGTCCCATTACATTTACGTATACTGAATCACGTGATCAAAGATTTACTACTTACTACATCTCAGATGCATCCGATGTGGATTCTCAAACGCGGCATAAATAATAAACTACAAACGGTCCTGTAAGGGCAGCGTCATATAGCCTTGAAACACCGGATTTTACTGCTATTGCCAGGTCAATATTGAATTTGTAGGTGAATCGCTTATTGAACATTAAAAATACGGTATTAATGACATTAATACGGTATTTGTATATATTTTTGGGAATGTAATTACACATAAATATTATTAGTTGATTATTTAAATGTTTATAAGTTATTTTGTGGCGATATTTCGTAGATATAAACTGTTTAAATCATATAATTTAAAAATTAATTAATTTAAAATTCTTTTCTGTTAGGTATGTTTAATATATTTGGCAACACTACAGGGACAAGTCATGCTTATTGCGCAAGCTTCTAGACACACTATTTTGCGATGTCAGGCGCAGAGACGCGTTTTTATGCACAGTAGGTTTCAATTTCTGCTTAAATGTTATGTTTATATTGGTCTTCTATATTATTTCTATGCTCTGATGACCCTCCGTGATGACCACGTTTTTAGTGTAGTCATGTTAAACGTGATCATTTCAGGACAATATTCAATATGACGTTGTTTTTGATTTATATCAGTGTAGTCAATCATATTCAAGACATAGTATCTGATTTAAAATCGCCTATATTACTAAATAACGTTTTTAAGGACATAGAAATTGACTAGAAGAGGAACCGGAAGGTCTGATATAGTGGAATTTAAAAGAAGCACACAAGTAGTGTCGTAAATGGAAATGGAAATTTTCGAACGTGCCTTGGAAATATTGGAAATATTGGAAATATTGGAAATATTGGAAATATTGGAAATATTGGAAATATTGGAAATATTGGAAATATTGGAAATATTGGAAATATTGGAAATATTGGAAATATTGGAAATATTGGAAATATTGGAAATATTGGAAATATTGGAAATATTGGAAATATTGGAAATATTGGAAATATTGGAAATATTGGAAATATTGGAAATATTGGAAATATTGGAAATATTGGAAATATTGGAAATATTGGAAATATTGGAAATATTGTAAATATTGTAAATATTGTAAATATTGGAAATATTGGAAATATTGGAAATATTGGAAATATTGGAAATATTGGAAATATTGGAAATATTGGAAATATTGGAAATATTGGAAATATTGGAAATATTGGAAATATTGGAAATATTGGAAATATTGGAAATATTGGAAATATTGGAAATATTGGAAATATTGGAAATATTGGAAATATTGGAAATATTGGAAATATTGGAAATATTTTTAAATATTTGAAATATTATTTAAATCTTGTTATAAACTATTCAAATCCGTTGTTTACTAATATATATTTCATATTTTATAATTCATAAGCATTAAACTTAGTATAGAACAATTTTCACGAACATACTAGTGAATATATCAAACTCGACTATTCACCAACTTCTTGGCAACATCGGATTTCTACGGTTGGCAACTGAGAATGCCGAGCCGTATGAAAATTCATGGACGACATATACAGGGTGTTAAAAAAAAGTGTCACAAAATAAAACGGGGGGTAGTATGGGCCAAAATATGCAGAAAAGTCTTAATAAACATATGTCCGCAAATGAATGGTTTCAGAGATACGGAGTGCTTTGTGTTTTGTATCATTTTTTGATTATCTTTTTTCATTCTCAAAAACTTGCTTTTCTTATCGGAGTCTACCGATGTTTTTTCATAGATACTATTTGCAGTTATTATTTTTTTGTGGGTGAATAATTTTATAAATTTTCGTTATGCCTGTTTACACTAATATTGAATTAGCTGACATGCATTTTATGTACGGTCGTGCAAATGGCAATGCATTGAAATGGAGGGAGGGCACTTTGAACATCTCATTTAACTCTATGTTGTTATTGATTGTTTATAAATATCATTGTTTTTTTATAATAATAAAAAATTGTTATAAACACAAATTGGTCCGTATCTCCGAAACCGTTCATTTGCGGTCATATATTTATTAAGACTTTTCTGCTTATTTTGGGTCATACTATTCACCATTTCATTTTGTGACACTTTTTTTTAACACCCTGTATATATCGTATACTGTCGCATTCAAAAATAAAAATTTACGTTAGAGGATTTTCTTTAAAAATTAATTATTAATGAGGCAGAAAATTAATGTATCCCTTTGTCCTCACTGTATATTGGTAGGCAACAAAAATAAGTACATTCATTTTAACCGTCCAAAATAGTTATTTGTGTAGTAAGGCCGTAAAGTTGATCTTTTTTGGCCGAATTATAAATTTGCAACTTCTGGTTAGGACAAAAATTATTATCATACGGCCAAGGTGCACACAACATTTTTTAGGCGACTCTCACATCAAGTAGAGCCAATATTTTTTTGCATTCTTGTTTTTAATAAGAGGCTTAAATGCAAGAATTGTTTCAAGTGTTTATTGATCGAATAAAAATCCATCGTTAACTAATAAAATTTGCACAGAAGAATTACTAACGATACGTAGGTAGGTATAAGTATTTTTCGGATTTCTATTTGCGATTCCTGGATAATAAATTCACAATTTTTAAAAAGTTAGTTAATTTAAATAAAAATCCAGTACCTAATTAATAATACTTAATTCTAATTTTTCTCGAACTGTTTTTAAGAAAATTAAACAAAATCATGTCAGAGCTCCGTGAAATAAAACGAGAAAATCTAAAAAGAAATAATTTAAAAATACTTAATACGCAAGCCATTTTAGCTATCTATATTACGTAAATAACGAAAAAAATAAATAAACAGATTCAACCGCCCGACAAAAATTAATCGCCCGACAAATTAAACGCCCATCCATCATACAAATCATTTTCTAACGATTTCGTATAAAAGATAATTTTATGTGGATGTAAATTTACAAATACAGAGCGTGCAGAGAACGAATTATCAGTGTTGCCAAAATTAATTCCCTGTGTATTTGAAACCCACGTTATTTCGTCGTCTGTTTGCGGTTTAGACATATCAAAACTTTATTCCGAATGGCACGTGTTGAAAGATCGAAAATGGTTGGTGACTTGCTTGTTTTTGGATCTATCGACGAGTGCCTGAACTAAAATGTTGGTAAAACAGGGTCTGGCGCGTATATTATTTAAAATTTCAGCTTGTATTTTATTTCTCAATTTGCTCCGTTATTACATTGATTTGAGAATTCGTTTTAAGGTAATTGTATTTTATTATTAATAGAGTATTTGCTTGACCCCTTGAAAAAATCATATTACATTTTTTTATAATTGTTTAAACTTTTATTTTTATTATAATCAAAGTTACGTTATTTATATTGGCGTCAGCAACTGCTCTGATTTATTTCAAAAACGTCTACAAAATCTTAGCTCTTTAATTTGTATAGTTTTCAAATTTATTAGAAAATAAAATTAAACACAATTAAACTGTCACCTTAAAACAAGAACGTTAGTGCCGCATGTCGCAAGTCGCAATGCGTTACTATATAGATAATATTTTTATAAAGTATACGTTGTGTAAGATATATTTTGTAAGATTTGAAAGTTTATTCTTGATATTTTAATATTGTCGACTGTTAGTGAGTTTTAAAATGGGGAAAGTAAGTGTCGTAGATTATTGCTAAGAAATATACAGGAATCAAAGAAAGAAATGCGTGAGTTGTAAGCACATCTAAAAGTTCTTTTAAAAATCCATCTATTCTGATTTTCATTATTTTTTATTTGCGGGGTAAACTATAAACTGTAATAAAAGAAAACATTATTCTCTTGAATAAGTGATCTGAACAAAATATGTACGTAAAAAAGATTTGAGGATCAATTTATGAAATAAAAGCAGGATTAGAATTTCACTAACTTACGAGTAAATAGAAAAGCAAATACTAAACCTATACCTTTTTTACAAGAAAAAAATTGATGCAATATACGCCAGTTACTGTCCGTTGTCCATCCTTGAGAACGCCAAATGGGTTAAGCCCTTCAAAATAATTCGTCCAAGTTTTGTACTACCAAGTAAATATTAACTATGGAATACAAATTTAGATGCATAGTTAAATCGAATAAAGGAGAAGGTTAAAACTACAATCAATAAAAGTTAAATTCTAGGTCTAGAGAGCCACGTGACGCCCGTCGGCTGGAGTAACATACGAAACCAAGGAGTCATAAATTTTATAATCAAGGGTAATATACCAAGACCTTGATAATAGTCGGCTATTTTTGTTGGACCTAAATCTCGAGAATAGTTTAATATCAATTTGATGAGACATAATTTTTGGCATTAATAATCTGATTAGAGCCCGAGAGCTTTAGCTCGAGGGATTTAATTGATTATTAATGCCAAAATTATGTAGAATCAAATTGTAAAATGTTCGAGAAATTTAGCAACAACAATAATAGCAGAATACTAATCTAGGTCGTGTTATATTTGGGACGACTATTTCACTAGACCAAATATCGACTATATATTTCTCTATCGACTATTTCTCTAGAGAAATAGGCGCTGATAGTTGGTCTAGAAGAAATGGGAAAGACAATATAAAAATACGGACCAAAAAAATTCTTAGGATACGTTTCAGATAATGTAAAAAATATGCAACTTGCTGGAATTATACTAAAGGAAAATATGATGTCATTCCATATGGTTGCTTAAAATCAATACTATATAACAACTCTAATCGGTAAAGTTATAAATATTGCAAAAGAGATCAAGAAAAAGTTCTATATAAACTTTTACGAATAAAAACAGAAAACAGAAATGTAAAGCCAAGAACACGTTGGTCTTCAATTTTGACCAGTTTAGGCTCAGTTTATTGCAGTTAGCCAAGAATCAACACAAATGATTGATAATTATGTTAAGCAGACGAAGTATTTTGGGGTTAAATTTCAATCTAATTAACATTTTTGAACCTCTTTGCAAATGTCTGAAAATTGTAGAAGCAGATTATGGCACTGTTTACTTTGCTGTAAAAGCATTTCGTAATATTATAAGGGTAACTCAGAACAACCTTGCGTTGTCCGCACTTAACGACAAAGAGAAATCTGAATTGTTTCATTTTGTGGACGAAAGAGAAAAATTTGTTAATAAGCCCATACATTATGTTGAAGAATTGCTAAATCCAAAATCACAAGGTCCTGTACTTGATGAAACACAATTTTTTCAGACATAGAATACATATATTCATATACCTTTTGTTTCTGTCAACGTAGACAATTCACACGTTTTAAGTTTGACAACAAAAATTTAAAGACATTCTACCTTAAGGGTTTTATGCACCACTGCATAAATCTGTAATGAATATCGACGAGAAAAAATCTGATAAGGCTAAGAATCTAGTTATTTTAGATCCAACATAATTGTATTCTCGAGTAATTGCTGAGTTAGCATCACTTCCCCCTCAATGTTTCAAGATAATAAAACAATGCGAAAAGCCACTGGAAAATATGTCCCAATGAACACATTATTAGTCCCACAGTCAACAAGAAACAATAACATCCATCTTTAATTATAATTGATGGCTGTGCTTTGCTATGGACAATACATTGGCCAATTGAAGCAACCGTTACTGATTATCTTTATTTATTCTTGCAAAACGTTGAAACACATCTAAAAGCAGCAGATGTTAATTTAGTGTTCGATAAATACAACGAATACAGTATTAAATCATCAACCAGAGCAAATAGGGCCAAACAAGTTTCAAAAAGGTTCGTATTGACCAAACAAACTCCAGTGCATCCACAGACAGCAGTTTTAAAAAATTCTGATAAAAAAACAGCTGGTTAACTTGCTGTGCGTTAATATCAGTACGAGCCTGTTATCTCTGGTACGAGCATTGAAATAGCGTGAGCACCGTTTGGTTATTACAAATCAAGAACTAACACCTATTCAAATTCACAGAGGTCATAGATCCGAGAGATCCGATTTAAAGAATTAACATGAGGAGGCTGACATTGTGATCGTACAGCAAATATTACGTGAAGTTAACAAAAATCTTAATTTATTAGTGCACGTTCTTTGCGACGATACTGATGTGTTTGTGTTATTGTTGTAATTTAAATAACGAAATATATAGCATCGGTCATTACGTTCCATGGTAGATATTAAGGCTTCAGTACTAAAATACAAGGACATAATAAACAGCCTTCCCGCAGCCCTCTCGTTGACCCGATGTAATACTATGGCAACCCTATATGGAATTGAAAAGAAAATAGCAATTTAGTGCTCCTGAATATGTATTGAATTTGGCAAAGTATATGTGTCGCTCAAAAGCGCCTTGTAAAACTGCAAAGTGTTCTTGTGTTATAGCAGGCCCATGTCACTCCCTGGGCGGGAAAAAGACGCGCAGCTTTTACTGCGCTGACGTTTTCGGGATATAACCTATCACTTGTCATAAACCCGGTTAAAAACTCGCTACCATGCGCAGGCAACCCATATTTCGTACACAAATATAAACTTTTGTTTACATTTTATCGAAGTAGTTTTTGTAATACATTCACAGCTTAAAAACGGAAAATTTGTTATTTTGATAATGGATTTAGATCAAAAATACCACACATACACTTCAGTGTGTGTTTTATCCTTATTATTACTCGTTTTATTTGAGGACATTGGAATAAATAGAGTACTAAAAGTAATCAAGCTAAAAAGGTGTGTTATAAAAAGAAAATACATTGCCATCGACTGATTTATGTTTAATATGTTTTCGTGAAGTATTTCCAACATGCTAGTTACTTGAATGGTTTTAAATTGTACGTGTATAAGTGTTAAAAACATCTAGTGCTTTGTGCTTCCTTTTTTTCTGTTGGTGTCCCAGCCCAGCATTTCTAGCCAGCAGTAGTAGCAAAAACATTAACATTGTCTACATTCAACCCATTTACATGTACATGATTTATCAGCTAAAAGCAGAATACAATATTTCTCTGCAAAATGTAAACAACGCTACAAGGAAAATTGCTCATGTATAAATTCAACAATTAAATCAAAATATATTATTTTTAAAGGACTTATATCAACTATTATGTTAATTATAAATATTATAAGTATTTGTAACAAAATAATAGGTAGTTGTGTATTAATAAACCTGTTGCTACTCCAAAAAATATATTATTTATTGATTATCAGGTATCAAAAATATGTGTACCTATAGAAATTTGTTCTTATTATAGTTGTAAATAAAAATCAACACTTTTTATCCATCTATTTAACACTTACAAACGTATGCATATTTTAAGTTTTAAGGATCCATAGCCTCTTAATGTTTTACATTAGAAATAAGACCTGTGATGTCACATTAAATCGTTAATATGAGGTAAAGGATTTGGGAGTTGTCTTTCAGTCTAATTTGAAGTTCAATAACCATTTTTTACACATAACTAAAAAAGCAATAAAAGCATTTGGTTTTTAAATCAGAAATACAAAAAAATTTAGGATTACCACCAAAATCAGATTATATAATGCCTTAGTAAGACTCCATCATGAGTATGTTTCACAAATATGGATGCCCTTGGAAGCCACACAAATTGATCATATTGAAAAAGTACAAAAAATATTTTTACGGTACCTTTATGTCATAAAAAATACTTGTACGCTTATACCTAAGATCTCGTATAAAACTATGCTCAATAGTTTTAAGATTAAATCTCTTTTACAAAGAAAAAAGCAACAGGCTGTGATATATTTTAAGTACAAAGATTGTGAATTGATTGACTATATAAATGTTAATGCGGCAAAGATTAATCTAAGAAACCCAAGTAACAATAAATTATTTGATTTAGATCCAAGTAGTATATCTCTTTTTAACAAGATGATGGCTGTTACCAATGAGTTTCTTAGCGAGATCCAAATAGATATCTTTAATGTTAGCCTAAGAAAGTTGAGGACTGTACTAAATTAAGTTCACTAGATATAAAGGTTTGTTTTGTTTTTGGTCTTAAATTTCTTGTTACTTAACTCTACATGTAACTACTATTAATTTTTTTTATAGTATCCAATACATAAATTATACCTTACGGCTGCTTTCAAACAATTCTGTGTGTAGTCACTTAGTTTAAAGTCAATTTTAAATTAGTGGTTTTACAAGAATGTCAAATAGTAATATGTATTGTGTCTATGAATTTGCTGTGTGTAGTAAATGGCCAATATACATAACTTTGATATTTTTATCACAAGTGTAAAAACTACATACTTTCCTATAGATTTTGCAGTACCTAAATAACGTATAGAATAAATTTTTATAATATACTAGAAAAGTTTTAGATTAGAGTAATTCTTAAGAAATAAAGCAATACCTCTATTTTGTTACTCTAACCTTGTGTGTTATATATTTCCCTTGACAAACTAACGTTATATTTTGAACTAAAAGTAATTAAACTTTTCACCAAAAAGTAATATTTCACATATATAAAAAAATTTAAAACGGTTCTGTCCTTCTTACATTTGCGAAGACTGCCCTGATATCTAATCTATTTTCTTCTTCAAAGTAATTAAGTTGTTCAACCGTTGTCTATTAAGGTATCTCACATCTCCCTCATACACACGAATTTGAAAAGCAGCAGAACAAAAATTCAACTAACCATGTATACCAAGTCCGTGTAAAGAAAACTTTTCATATCCCGAAAACGTCAAGTGTCAACTAAAATTTCTACTTTTAAAGATCAAACGTGCCGCCTCAGAGTGCCAATACTGATCATACTGATTGGTATATATACTGGGGTTATAGAGAAAGTAAAAGTTAAAAAGTCTTTTGGTAGGTAGAGAGGGGGTAAACGTCAAACCACGTCGGGCGGCTCCGAGAATTTCACAGTAATGTTTACCTGCCAGTGTCGTTTCATAGAATAAGTAATTTTAAATTGTTATCGGCGGAACCGGACAATCGCATGTATTTATGGATTATAAATAATTATTAAATATGTATTATATTATTCAAATTATAATTTTACAAAATTTCAACAGCTATTCACAATTTATTAAACTATTTACTCAAAATTGTTATTAACATCTATAAAATAATTTTGTACGCCAATGTATCGCGTCCACTTCGGTAAGATCCGCTGCCAACCTGTCAATTTATGTGTATAAAGTGGGAGAACTGGCAAAAGCATTTCCAACTTTTACTTCTGTTCTAGAAGTGATATTTCGTGCAGCGTAATATGCAGCCTTCAATATTATTAATGAAAACTTGCTGAAGAAAACAGAAAAGGGTCAATTTTTATTTTTGATACTATTGAAGATTTTGAGGAAGTTAGACTGGTAAGAAGCAGACGATGTTATCGAGTTTAATGACACGATGAAGATATGCCTCTTGCTAATCTTGCTTAACACGCTTAACTTGTTGTCAAAAATAAAATTTTTTGTACAAATTTTACCTTATTTTTATTTTATTTTATTTGGTTTTTTGAAGAATAAGTCTTTATTTGTGTTCATCCATAATTCCAATGTTTCAGGAAGTATTTCAGAAATTTTACAACACTAGACAAAACAGAATAATTCATGGAATTATTTAAAGCTCGGGGGGCGTTCAAGTATTACGTAAGCAAACTCTTAATTATTTTAGAACCCCATCCCCTGTATAAGTAAAAATAATAAAATCCCCTCCCCCAAATGATAAGACGTATGATTGTTTTTAAAACTTTTATTACGTATCAAACAGATGACAAATGGAAGTTATATTTGATTCAATCCGTTTAATGTCTTGGTACGTCTGCGGTTCCCCGAATTGAACAACGGTACATTAAAAACAAAAAACAGGTTAAAGTAATAAACGGAACACTCATTTATTTCTTATAAGAATTATGAAAAGAAATTCGGTTTAACCAAAATAAAAACAGTATTATTTAATTAAATTAAAAATATTATATTGAGAACATTTTCATTATTTTGTATTTTTTTTTATATTACGTTAAGATTTATAACATCCCCTAACTCAATGTATTAGCAAATATAGAAAAAACTTGAACCCCCAAGCCTGCGTACGTAATATTTGAACGCACCCTTATTTATTGTTAATTTAATTCACAAATGCTGCGTTTGAGAATCCACATCGGATGCATCTGAGATGTAAAAAATCTTTGATCACGTGATTCAGTATACGTAAATGTAATGGGACAGATGTGTCCGATGTGGATAAAAAAAACGCTCGAGATGTAAAAAATGCATCCGATGTGGATTCTCAAACGCAGCAAAAATACGAGTATATTGATTTTAATTCAAAATAATGTCAAGTATTAGTGACTCATTACAGATGGTAAAAATGTATTGCTCCAATAACACAGAAGACGAATAAAAGTCTAAAATATAGAATATCTAGCTTATTATAACTAGCAATTAATAATCTAGGTTATAGTCAAAGAGCTAGTGAACATTTTACTCAAAGTAGGCTAAAAATTGGCCAAAAGGTTATCATTTAATAGGGGCAATAAGTTGCCGTATCAAAAGTTTTGACTTGGCTATAGGCAGAAAGGGGGTTAAGATCACCCCAAAGTCGTAGAATAGTACCTAGTCGAAATTTTCTTTACAGAATTGGTTAAAAACTTCGTATTTTGTTCGAATTAATTTATATGAATAACTATAAAAATGATCAGAGAAAAATTTCAGGCATAAGGGGGCGTAAGAGCATCCCTAACATGTATTTTTTATATGAAATTCTCATTATTTACTACTTGTTTAACAATTAAATATGTTATTCTAGAGACCTTTTTTATCGTGTAATTTAGTTATTATAAGAAAAATTCACCCTATAAATAGGTTGCAAACTTTGATCTCGGCCGACCGCCAGTGACTTCAAGCGCGCCATTTATTACAAAAAATAATTTCTATTCCTATGGTGTGTGTGTGTGTGTGTGTGTGTGTGTGTGTGTGTGTGTGTGTGTGTGTGTGTGTGTGTGTGTGTGTGTGTGTGTGTGTGTGTGTGTGTGTGTGTGTGTGTGTGTGTGTGTGGTGTGTGTGTGTGTGTGTGTGTGTGTGTGTGTGTGTGTGTGTGTGTGTGTGTGGTGTGTGTGTGTGTGTGTGTGTGTGTGTGTGTGTGTGTGTGTGTGTGTGTGGTGTGTGTGTGTGTGTGTGTGTGTGTGTGTGTGTGTGTGTGTGTGTGTGTGTGTGTGTGTGTGTGTGTGTGTGTGTGTGTGTGTGTGTGTGTGTGTGTGTGTGTGTGTGTGTGTGTGTGTGTGTGTGTTGTGTGTGTGTGTGTGTGTGTGTGTGTGTGTGTGTGTGTGTGTGTGTGTGTGTGTGTGTGTGTGTGTGTGTGTGTGTGTGTGTGTGTGTGTGTGTGTGTGTGTGTGTGTGTGTGTGTGTGTGTGTGTGTGTGTGTGTGTTGTGTGTGTGTGTGGTGTGTGTGTGTGTGTGTGTGTGTGTGTGTGTGTGTGTGTGTGTGTGTGTGTGTGTGTGTGTGTGTGTGTGTGTGTGTGTGTGTGTGTGTGTGTGTGTGTGTGTGTGTGTGTGTGTGTGTGTGGTGTGTGTGTGTGTGTGTGTGTGTGTGTGTGTGTGTGTGTGTGTGTGTGTGTGTGGGTGTGCGTGTGCGTGTGCGTGTGCGGTGCGTGTGCGTGTGCGTGTGCGTGTGCGTGTGCGTGTGCGTGTGCGTGTGCGTGTGCGTGTGCGTGTGCGTGTGCGTGTGCGTGTGCGTGTGCGTGTGCGTGTGCGTGTGCGTGTGCGTGTGTGTGTGTGTGTGTGTGTGTGTGTGTGTGTGTGTGTGTGTGTGTGTGTGTGTCGCATAACTCATGAACCGATAGACAGAAAAACACCAAATTTCAAACTTAAGCTTTGTTCCATCGTCCAATGTGCTGATTAGATTTTGGGCAGTGTCGGAACATCTGGGGGGTACTTTATAGGTGGTCATTTTTATATATTATGGAATATATCTGTTATTTATGTTTGGGGAAGAAAATTCTTTAAATAAAAGTATTACCTACTTCTTATATTATTATCTAAAATTTTTGTTTTATACAAAATTTTCCTAAAATGGTCCGTGTTCGAGAAATTTGACAAAATGTAAAAAAATATAAATTGTAGGAAAAGTGCTAAATTAAAATTTTCATTTTCATTGAACATCTATATAAAAATGTTTATTTTATCCTCTAAACATTTATGGAGGTGCTGCAATAGGTTGTACAAAATAACCGGAAAAAGCCTGTAATAACTAAACATAAACATAAAATGTGCGGTCCATAACGTATGAAATAAATTAATTTATAGCATTATTATGTACTTTAGGATACAAATTGGAAACAATTTGATTTCTGTTTATAATTTGACAATTTATAATATGAAAATAGTTCCTCCTTCTTGTATCCCCTCTGAATTATGAGCACATCTATAAAATTTATAATAAGAAAGGGGGTCCAGTTTTTTAAATTTCGTGGAATCATAATGGAGAATTTTTTTTTTTTTTTTAATTTAACAATTAACGTGTCTGGTTATTGACATGATACGATGATATATAATATAGTAGATTAATTTTGAAAATGTGAAATTCTGATAATGACTCCATCACAAAACGTAATTTATTACTTTGCTTTTTTAGTAAATTATACAGGACAGGGCGAATATTATTTACATTTTATTGGTTTATACTGCTAACTATCACAAACTTCTACAGAAACATACATATTTAGAAATCAGACTATCACTACAAAGAGTAATGGAGGTTTTCCCCCCAAACTGTTAAATGGTTACCTATATAGGTATCGATTAAATTTAAGTTTTACTAAAAATATATTTTTTCAGGAATAAGTAGGTACTGTATTTCAAAAAAAATAGTAGTTTGTGCAACAATAGTGGATATGATGGCCATATTGCACGAGCACGACGCCGTAGGCAATCTGCTCGAGTTGTACAATAATATATTGTTTCTACGGCCCACTAAAGAAAATCTACAAATTTAAAAAATTATTTTAGATTATTCAGACAAAATAACTAATTTTAAAATAATTTATGTATTCTGCTAATTTATAGAACTAATATCCATGTGGGTGTAGAAAAAACATATATCGGTGACTACGAATGAAGATGTTGTTTTGTTGATTTTTGTACACATTTCAATACTATTTTTATATGAATTCTTACAATAAATTGTTGATTTGACAATTTCGTTTTCTATATCTAGATGTAAGTATAGCTAAGTTAAAATTCAGCGTGTAGAAAAAGTAACGAATCTTCCCAATATTTTAATTTCTGATTGGGTTACAAAAAAAAGTTTTGTATAGAAGATTTATTAAATGAGTCACATTAAATTAGAAATATACCATTACACATTGCTCCAAAATAACGCAAAGATATATTTTTTTTACATAGTACACCCTGTTTATTTTTTACTTTTTATGTACTTTTTTTAGTTTTAAATACAATCGACCACATAGTGCTAACTTTATTAATTTGAATACTACTACTATTTAAAAAAAATATATTTCTAATTGACTTAAACTGATAACTTGATTTATATCATAAAACTTTTAATCAGAAATCGAAATATTACTTCACTTTTTATACACACTGTATGTGTATTTGATTTAATGTTTTTTAATTTATATTATGATTCGGAGGTTCATATCCTTAGTAGATTTAAAAACAACTAAATCAATGTGTAATGGTTTAATAATTTTTGGTGGGTACTCGGAAAATGTACCTCAAAATTTAAAATATATTTAGGTAGTTTATGTAATATTATTACTTACAAAATATTTTAAAGCTAGAAGTTCCCGACATTCCAATAATTTTCATTTTTCCAAAATTGAAGAAAATGAAACCCTAATAGTCGATTGTCACTGTAGTAAATAGTTCGAAGTTAAACTTGAAACTGAAATAAATTTTAACAGCAGTAAAAGGCTAGAACGAGATGGAATTATTAGCCATACGATTGATGGAACAAGAGAGATAGAGTTGTGTTGCACTTGTGATGATAGTAATCACGATGCAGGCAACGTGACTAAATATCATATAGAAGGTGAAGCACATGTCGAGCAGCGCAGAATATCGTTTTCTTTCCTCAACTACTTCCCGTTTCTAAATAATAACGATTTCCCTCATTGATGTCATTGGTAACTTCTAAGAATATCCCTTTGCGTCTACTAAATATGTTTTCCTGGAAGTATTTTTGTAATTAAAAAAGATTATAATTTTCTGATTACAATAATTTACATAAATAAAAATATAAATATTGAAAGTCAAAGTAAAAATGCATTATGTATTTATTTTTTTGTTTCGTTCGTTCGTTCGTACGTTCGTTCGTTCGTTCGTTCGTTCGTTCGTTCGTTCGTTCGTTCGTTCGTTCGTTCGTTCGTTCGTTCGTTCGTTCGTTCGTTCGTTCGTTCGTTCGTTCGTTCGTTCGTTCGTTCGTTCGTTCGTTCGTTCGTTCGTTCGTTCGTTCGTTCGTTCGTTCGTTCGTTCGTTCGTTCGTTCGTTCGTTCGTTCGTTCGTTCGTTCGTTCGTTCGTTCGTTCGTTCGTTCGTTCGTTCGTTCGTTCGTTCGTTCGTTCGTTCGTTCGTTCGTTCGTTCGTTCGTTCGTTCGTTCGTTCGTTCGTTCGTTCGTTCGTTCGTTCGTTCGTTCGTTCGTTCGTTCGTTCGTTCGTTCGTTCGTTCGTTCGTTCGTTCGTTCGTTCGTTCGTTCGTTCGTTCGTTCGTTCGTTCGTTCGTTCGTTCGTTCGTTCGTTCGTTCGTTCGTTCGTTCGTTCGTTCGTTCGTTCGTTCGTTCGTTCGTTCGTTCGTTCGTTCGTTCGTTCGTTCGTTCGTTCGTTCGTTCGTTCGTTCGTTCGTTCGTTCGTTCGTTCGTTCGTTCGTTCGTTCGTTCGTTCGTTCGTTCGTTCGTTCGTTCGTTCGTTCGTTCGTTCGTTCGTTCGTTCGTTCGTTCGTTCGTTCGTTCGTTCGTTCGTTCGTTCGTTCGTTCGTTCGTTCGTTCGTTCGTTCGTTCGTTCGTTCGTTCGTTCGTTCGTTCGTTCGTTCGTTCGTTCGTTCGTTCGTTCGTTCGTTCGTTCG
Source organism: Psylliodes chrysocephalus (assembly GCA_927349885.1). NCBI lineage: Eukaryota > Metazoa > Arthropoda > Insecta > Coleoptera > Chrysomelidae > Psylliodes > Psylliodes chrysocephalus. The sequence continues at coordinate 40,251,675 of OV651816.1, read as the reverse complement.
TTCGTTCGTTCGTTCGTTCGTTCGTTCGTTCGTTCGTTCGTTCGTTCGTTCGTTCGTTCGTTCGTTCGTTCGTTCGTTCGTTCGTTCGTTCGTTCGTTCGTTCGTTCGTTCGTTCGTTCGTTCGTTCGTTCGTTCGTTCGTTCGTTCGTTCGTTCGTTCGTTCGTTCGTTCGTTCGTTCGTTCGTTCGTTCGTTCGTTCGTTCGTTCGTTCGTTCGTTCGTTCGTTCGTTCGTTCGTTCGTTCGTTCGTTCGTTCGTTCGTTCGTTCGTTCGTTCGTTCGTTCGTTCGTTCGTTCGTTCGTTCGTTCGTTCGTTCGTTCGTTCGTTCGTTCGTTCGTTCGTTCGTTCGTTCGTTCGTTCGTTCGTTCGTTCGTTCGTTCGTTCGTTCGTTCGTTCGTTCGTTCGTTCGTTCGTTCGTTCGTTCGTTCGTTCGTTCGTTCGTTCGTTCGTTCGTTCGTTCGTTCGTTCGTTCGTTCGTTCGTTCGTTCGTTCGTTCGTTCGTTCGTTCGTTCGTTCGTTCGTTCGTTCGTTCGTTCGTTCGTTCGTTCGTTCGTTCGTTCGTTCGTTCGTTCGTTCGTTCGTTCGTTCGTTCGTTCGTTCGTTCGTTCGTTCGTTCGTTCGTTCGTTCGTTCGTTCGTTCGTTCGTTCGTTCGTTCGTTCGTTCGTTCGTTCGTTCGTTCGTTCGTTCGTTCGTTCGTTCGTTCGTTCGTTCGTTCGTTCGTTCGTTCGTTCGTTCGTTCGTTCGTTCGTTCGTTCGTTCGTTCGTTCGTTCGTTCGTTCGTTCGTTCGTTCGTTCGTTCGTTCGTTCGTTCGTTCGTTCGTTCGTTCGTTCGTTCGTTCGTTCGTTCGTTCGTTCGTTCGTTCGTTCGTTCGTTCGTTCGTTCGTTCGTTCGTTCGTTCGTTCGTTCGTTCGTTCGTTCGTTCGTTCGTTCGTTCGTTCGTTCGTTCGTTCGTTCGTTCGTTCGTTCGTTCGTTCGTTCGTTCGTTCGTTCGTTCGTTCGTTCGTTCGTTCGTTCGTTCGTTCGTTCGTTCGTTCGTTCGTTCGTTCGTTCGTTCGTTCGTTCGTTCGTTCGTTCGTTCGTTCGTTCGTTCGTTCGTTCGTTCGTTCGTTCGTTCGTTCGTTCGTTCGTTCGTTCGTTCGTTCGTTCGTTCGTTCGTTCGTTCGTTCGTTCGTTCGTTCGTTCGTTCGTTCGTTCGTTCGTTCGTTCGTTCGTTCGTTCGTTCGTTCGTTCGTTCGTTCGTTCGTTCGTTCGTTCGTTCGTTCGTTCGTTCGTTCGTTCGTTCGTTCGTTCGTTCGTTCGTTCGTTCGTTCGTTCGTTCGTTCGTTCGTTCGTTCGTTCGTTCGTTCGTTCGTTCGTTCGTTCGTTCGTTCGTTCGTTCGTTCGTTCGTTCGTTCGTTCGTTCGTTCGTTCGTTCGTTCGTTCGTTCGTTCGTTCGTTCGTTCGTTCGTTCGTTCGTTCGTTCGTTCGTTCGTTCGTTCGTTCGTTCGTTCGTTCGTTCGTTCGTTCGTTCGTTCGTTCGTTCGTTCGTTCGTTCGTTCGTTCGTTCGTTCGTTCGTTCGTTCGTTCGTTCGTTCGTTCGTTCGTTCGTTCGTTCGTTCGTTCGTTCGTTCGTTCGTTCGTTCGTTCGTTCGTTCGTTCGTTCGTTCGTTCGTTCGTTCGTTCGTTCGTTCGTTCGTTCGTTCGTTCGTTCGTTCGTTCGTTCGTTCGTTCGTTCGTTCGTTCGTTCGTTCGTTCGTTCGTTCGTTCGTTCGTTCGTTCGTTCGTTCGTTCGTTCGTTCGTTCGTTCGTTCGTTCGTTCGTTCGTTCGTTCGTTCGTTCGTTCGTTCGTTCGTTCGTTCGTTCGTTCGTTCGTTCGTTCGTTCGTTCGTTCGTTCGTTCGTTCGTTCGTTCGTTCGTTCGTTCGTTCGTTCGTTCGTTCGTTCGTTCGTTCGTTCGTTCGTTCGTTCGTTCGTTCGTTCGTTCGTTCGTTCGTTCGTTCGTTCGTTCGTTCGTTCGTTCGTTCGTTCGTTCGTTCGTTCGTTCGTTCGTTCGTTCGTTCGTTCGTTCGTTCGTTCGTTCGTTCGTTCGTTCGTTCGTTCGTTCGTTCGTTCGTTCGTTCGTTCGTTCGTTCGTTCGTTCGTTCGTTCGTTCGTTCGTTCGTTCGTTCGTTCGTTCGTTCGTTCGTTCGTTCGTTCGTTCGTTCGTTCGTTCGTTCGTTCGTTCGTTCGTTCGTTCGTTCGTTCGTTCGTTCGTTCGTTCGTTCGTTCGTTCGTTCGTTCGTTCGTTCGTTCGTTCGTTCGTTCGTTCGTTCGTTCGTTCGTTCGTTCGTTCGTTCGTTCGTTCGTTCGTTCGTTCGTTCGTTCGTTCGTTCGTTCGTTCGTTCGTTCGTTCGTTCGTTCGTTCGTTCGTTCGTTCGTTCGTTCGTTCGTTCGTTCGTTCGTTCGTTCGTTCGTTCGTTCGTTCGTTCGTTCGTTCGTTCGTTCGTTCGTTCGTTCGTTCGTTCGTTCGTTCGTTCGTTCGTTCGTTCGTTCGTTCGTTCGTTCGTTCGTTCGTTCGTTCGTTCGTTCGTTCGTTCGTTCGTTCGTTCGTTCGTTCGTTCGTTCGTTCGTTCGTTCGTTCGTTCGTTCGTTCGTTCGTTCGTTCGTTCGTTCGTTCGTTCGTTCGTTCGTTCGTTCGTTCGTTCGTTCGTTCGTTCGTTCGTTCGTTCGTTCGTTCGTTCGTTCGTTCGTTCGTTCGTTCGTTCGTTCGTTCGTTCGTTCGTTCGTTCGTTCGTTCGTTCGTTCGTTCGTTCGTTCGTTCGTTCGTTCGTTCGTTCGTTCGTTCGTTCGTTCGTTCGTTCGTTCGTTCGTTCGTTCGTTCGTTCGTTCGTTCGTTCGTTCGTTCGTTCGTTCGTTCGTTCGTTCGTTCGTTCGTTCGTTCGTTCGTTCGTTCGTTCGTTCGTTCGTTCGTTCGTTCGTTCGTTCGTTCGTTCGTTCGTTCGTTCGTTCGTTCGTTCGTTCGTTCGTTCGTTCGTTCGTTCGTTCGTTCGTTCGTTCGTTCGTTCGTTCGTTCGTTCGTTCGTTCGTTCGTTCGTTCGTTCGTTCGTTCGTTCGTTCGTTCGTTCGTTCGTTCGTTCGTTCGTTCGTTCGTTCGTTCGTTCGTTCGTTCGTTCGTTCGTTCGTTCGTTCGTTCGTTCGTTCGTTCGTTCGTTCGTTCGTTCGTTCGTTCGTTCGTTCGTTCGTTCGTTCGTTCGTTCGTTCGTTCGTTCGTTCGTTCGTTCGTTCGTTCGTTCGTTCGTTCGTTCGTTCGTTCGTTCGTTCGTTCGTTCGTTCGTTCGTTCGTTCGTTCGTTCGTTCGTTCGTTCGTTCGTTCGTTCGTTCGTTCGTTCGTTCGTTCGTTCGTTCGTTCGTTCGTTCGTTCGTTCGTTCGTTCGTTCGTTCGTTCGTTCGTTCGTTCGTTCGTTCGTTCGTTCGTTCGTTCGTTCGTTCGTTCGTTCGTTCGTTCGTTCGTTCGTTCGTTCGTTCGTTCGTTCGTTCGTTCGTTCGTTCGTTCGTTCGTTCGTTCGTTCGTTCGTTCGTTCGTTCGTTCGTTCGTTCGTTCGTTCGTTCGTTCGTTCGTTCGTTCGTTCGTTCGTTCGTTCGTTCGTTCGTTCGTTCGTTCGTTCGTTCGTTCGTTCGTTCGTTCGTTCGTTCGTTCGTTCGTTCGTTCGTTCGTTCGTTCGTTCGTTCGTTCGTTCGTTCGTTCGTTCGTTCGTTCGTTCGTTCGTTCGTTCGTTCGTTCGTTCGTTCGTTCGTTCGTTCGTTCGTTCGTTCGTTCGTTCGTTCGTTCGTTCGTTCGTTCGTTCGTTCGTTCGTTCGTTCGTTCGTTCGTTCGTTCGTTCGTTCGTTCGTTCGTTCGTTCGTTCGTTCGTTCGTTCGTTCGTTCGTTCGTTCGTTCGTTCGTTCGTTCGTTCGTTCGTTCGTTCGTTCGTTCGTTCGTTCGTTCGTTCGTTCGTTCGTTCGTTCGTTCGTTCGTTCGTTCGTTCGTTCGTTCGTTCGTTCGTTCGTTCGTTCGTTCGTTCGTTCGTTCGTTCGTTCGTTCGTTCGTTCGTTCGTTCGTTCGTTCGTTCGTTCGTTCGTTCGTTCGTTCGTTCGTTCGTTCGTTCGTTCGTTCGTTCGTTCGTTCGTTCGTTCGTTCGTTCGTTCGTTCGTTCGTTCGTTCGTTCGTTCGTTCGTTCGTTCGTTCGTTCGTTCGTTCGTTCGTTCGTTCGTTCGTTCGTTCGTTCGTTCGTTCGTTCGTTCGTTCGTTCGTTCGTTCGTTCGTTCGTTCGTTCGTTCGTTCGTTCGTTCGTTCGTTCGTTCGTTCGTTCGTTCGTTCGTTCGTTCGTTCGTTCGTTCGTTCGTTCGTTCGTTCGTTCGTTCGTTCGTTCGTTCGTTCGTTCGTTCGTTCGTTCGTTCGTTCGTTCGTTCGTTCGTTCGTTCGTTCGTTCGTTCGTTCGTTCGTTCGTTCGTTCGTTCGTTCGTTCGTTCGTTCGTTCGTTCGTTCGTTCGTTCGTTCGTTCGTTCGTTCGTTCGTTCGTTCGTTCGTTCGTTCGTTCGTTCGTTCGTTCGTTCGTTCGTTCGTTCGTTCGTTCGTTCGTTCGTTCGTTCGTTCGTTCGTTCGTTCGTTCGTTCGTTCGTTCGTTCGTTCGTTCGTTCGTTCGTTCGTTCGTTCGTTCGTTCGTTCGTTCGTTCGTTCGTTCGTTCGTTCGTTCGTTCGTTCGTTCGTTCGTTCGTTCGTTCGTTCGTTCGTTCGTTCGTTCGTTCGTTCGTTCGTTCGTTCGTTCGTTCGTTCGTTCGTTCGTTCGTTCGTTCGTTCGTTCGTTCGTTCGTTCGTTCGTTCGTTCGTTCGTTCGTTCGTTCGTTCGTTCGTTCGTTCGTTAGTTCGTTCGTTCGTTCGTTCGTTCGTTCGTTCGTATGCATCTAACGTTGATATTGTTATAAATTTTTTAATGTATGTTCAGCTATAATCCTTTAGCAGTGTGTCCGATTTCAATGATTCTTCTTTTGTTAGAATGAGGGTACTTCAGGGGTGGTCCTATATTAATTTGGTAAAAATCTAATAATTAGGTCCATTAGAAAATCCTCAAACTCTTAATTTTTAAAGTATGTTTAGCGGTAATTCTTTACCACCTTGTCCAATTTCTATGATTCTTCTTTTTTGTTAGAAAGGGGATACCTCAGGAGTTGTCCCATACAAATTTTGTTAAAAATTTAATAATTGGGTCTATGAGAAAAATCCTCGAACTCTTCATTTTTTATGTATGTTTAGCGGTAATTCTTTAGCACCTTGTCCGATTTCTATGATTCTGTTTTTGTTAGTAAAGGGGTACCTCAGTGGCGGTTGCATAAAAATTTGGTTAAGATGTGGTGACGGCATCTGCACGATTTTGAAGTCGGTTTTTAAAATTACTTTTAATACTTGTTTTATTGAGGGTTTAGATGGTAATGAAAGAGGAAATGTGGTGTTGGAGGCTCTTCTAAAATTTCATGAATATGGAGTTATCATCACCTTATTATCATTTGATGTTTGTAATTTTTTTTATTTCAGATAAACACACATAAATGCACTATTATCGGAATTTATGCCTCCCTATTGGACGAGGATTTTTTTTTAAATGGGCAATCTTTAGAATACATTTCTTAGCAACTTACACTTATTCTTAAATCATTTCGTTGTTTGCTAATTTTTTTTATATTAAGTAAAAACACAGAAATGAACTATTATTGAAGTTTATGCCCCCCTATTGGACAAGGATTTTTTTAAAAAATGGGTAATCCTCAGAATACCTTTAACTTACACTTATTTTGGAATCATTTCGATGTTTGTTCATTTTTTTATATTAAGTAAAAACACAGAAATGCACTATTATCGGAGATTAATCCCCCTTATTGGACGTGGATTTTTTTTAAAAAATGGGCAAATCCTCAGAATAAATTTTTTAGCAACTTTCAATTATTTTGGAATCATTTCGATGTTTGCCCATTTTTTTATATCAACTGAAAACACAGAAATACACGAGGATTTTTTAAAAAAATGGGCAATCCTCAGAAAACATTTTTTAGTAATTCACAAATATTTTGGCATTATTTCGATGTTTGCCCCATTTTTTTTTTATAACAAATAAACTCGTATAAATCTCGGACAGCGGAATTGTCATCAAATCCCTTTTTTATTAAATTTTGTTTAAAGATCTTGCTCTTGCTCTTGCTCTTGCTCTTGCTCCTTGCTCTCTTGCTCCTTGCTCTTGCTCTTGCTCTTGCTCTTGCTCTTGCTCTTGCTCTTGCTCTTTGCTCTTGCTTCTTGCTCTTGCTCTTGCTCTTGCTCTTGCTCTTGCTCTTGCTCTTGCTCTTGCTCTTGCTCTTGCTCTTGCTCTTGCTCTTGCTCTTGCTCTTGCTCTTGCTCTTGCTCTTGCTCTTGCTCTTGCTCTTGCTCTTGCTCTTGCTCTGCTCTGCTCTTGCTCTTGCTCTTGCTCTTGCTCTTGCTCTTGCTCTTGCTCTTTGCTCTTGCTCTTGCTCTTGCTCTTGCTCTTGCTCTGCTCTTGCTCTTGCTCTTGCTCTTGCTCTTGCTCTTGCTCTTGCTCTTGCTCTTGCTCTTGCTCTTGCTCTTGCTCTTGCTCTTGCTCTTGCTCTTGCTCTTGCTCTTGCTCTTGCTCTTGCTCTTGCTCTTGCTCTTGCTCTTGCTCTTGCTCTTGCTCTTGCTCTTGCTCTTGCTCTTGCTCTTGCTCTTGCTCTTGCTCTTGCTCTTGCTCTTGCTCTTGCTCTTGCTCTTGCTCTTGCTCTTGCTCTTGCTCTTGCTCTTGCTCTTGCTCTTGCTCTTGCTCTTGCTCTTGCTCTTGCTCTTGCTCTTGCTCTTGCTCTTGCTCTTGCTCTTGCTCTTGCTCTTGCTCTTGCTCTTGCTCTTGCTCTTGCTCTTGCTCTTGCTCTTGCTCTTGCTCTTGCTCTTGCTCTTGCTCTTGCTCTTGCTCTTGCTCTTGCTCTTGCTCTTGCTCTTGCTCTTGCTCTTGCTCTTGCTCTTGCTCTTGCTCTTGCTCTTGCTCTTGCTCTTGCTCTTGCTCTTGCTCTTGCTCTTGCTCTTGCTCTTGCTCTTGCTCTTGCTCTTGCTCTTGCTCTTGCTCTTGCTCTTGCTCTTGCTCTTGCTCTTGCTCTTGCTCTTGCTCTTGCTCTTGCTCTTGCTCTTGCTCTTGCTCTTGCTCTTGCTCTTGCTCTTGCTCTTGCTCTTGCTCTTGCTCTTGCTCTTGCTCTTGCTCTTGCTCTTGCTCTTGCTCTTGCTCTTGCTCTTGCTCTTGCTCTTGCTCTTGCTCTTGCTCTTGCTCTTGCTCTTGCTCTTGCTCTTGCTCTTGCTCTTGCTCTTGCTCTTGCTCTTGCTCTTGCTCTTGCTCTTGCTCTTGCTCCTTGCTCTTGCTCTTGCTCTTGCTCTTGCTCTTCGCTCTTGCTCTTGCTCTTGCTCTTGCTCTGCTCTTGCTCTTGCTCTTGCTCTTGCTCTTGCTCTTGCTCTTGCTCTTGCTCTTTGCTCTTGCTCTTGCTCTTGCTCTTGCTCTTGCTCTTGCTCTTGCTCTTGCTCTTGCTCTTGCTCTTGCTCTTGCTTCTTGCTCTTGCTCTTGCTCTTGCTCTTGCTCTTGCTCTGCTCTTGCTCTTGCTCTTGCTCTTGCTCTTGCTCTTGCTCTTGCTCTTGCTCTTGCTCTTGCTCTTGCTCTTGCTCTTGCTCTTGCTCTTGCTCTTGCTCTTGCTCTTGCTCTTGCTCTTGCTCTTGCTCTTGCTCTTGCTCTTGCTCTTGCTCTTGCTCTTGCTCTTGCTCTTGCTCTTGCTCTTGCTCTTGCTCTTGCTCTTGCTCTTGCTCTTGCTCTTGCTCTTGCTCTTGCTCTTGCTCTTGCTCTTGCTCTTGCTCTTGCTCTTGCTCTTCTTTGCTCTTGCTCTTGCTCTTGCTCTTGCTCTTGCTCTTGCTCTTGCTCTTGCTCTTGCTCTTGCTCTTGCTCTTGCTCTTGCTCTTGCTCTTGCTCTTGCTCTTGCTCTTGCTCTTGCTCTTGCTCTTGCTCTTGCTCTTGCTCTTGCTCCTTGCTCTTGCTTTGCTCTTGCTCTTGCTCTTGCTCTTGCTCTTGCTCTTGCTCTGCTCTTGCTCTGCTCTTGCTCTTGCTCTTGCTCTTGCTCTTGCTCTCTTGCTCTTGCTCTTGCTCTCTCTTGCTCTTGCTCTTGCTCTTGCTCTTGCTCTTGCTCTTGCTCTTGCTCTTGCTCTTGCTCTTGCTCTTGCTCTTGCTCTTGCTCTTGCTCTTGCTCTTGCTCTTGCTCTTGCTCTTGCTCTTGCTCTTGCTCTTGCTCTTGCTCTTGCTCTTGCTCTTGCTCTTGCTCTTGCTCTTGCTCTTGCTCTTGCTCTTGGCTCTTGCTCTTGCTCTTGCTCTTGCTCTTGCTCTTGCTCTTGCTCTTGCTCTTGCTCTTGCTCTTGCTCTTGCTCTTGCTCTTGCTCTTGCTTGCTCTTGCTCTTGCTCTTGCTCTTGCTCTTGCTCTTGCTCTTGCTCTTGCTCTTGCTCTTGCTCTTGCTCTTGCTCTTGCTCTTGCTCTCTTGCTCTTGCTCTTGCTCTTGCTCTTGCCTCTTGCTCTTGCTCTTGCTCTTGCTCTCCTTGCTCTTGCTCTTGCTCTTGCTCTTGCCTCTTGCTCTTGCTCTTGCTCTTGCTCTTGCTCTCTTGCTCTTGCTCTGCTCTTGCTCTTGCTCTTGCTCTTGCTCTTGCTCTTGCTCTCTTGCTCTTGCTCTGCTCTTGCTCTTGCTCTTGCTCTTGCTCTTGCTCTTGCTCTTGCTCTTGCTCTTGCTCTTGCTCTTGCTCTTGCTCTTGCCTTGCTCTTGCTCTTGCTCTTGCTCTTGCTCTTGCTCTTGCTCTTGCTCTTGCTCTTGCTCTTGCTCTTGCTCTTGCTCTTGCTCTTGCTCTTGCTCTTGCTCTTGCTCTTGCTCTTGCTCTTGCTCTTGCTCTTGCTCTTGCTCTTGCTCTTGCTCTTGCTCTTGCTCTTGCTCTTGCTCTTGCTCTTGCTCTTGCTCTTGCTCTTGCTCTTGCTCTTGCTCTTGCTCTTGCTCTTGCTCTTGCTCTTGCTCTTGCTCTTGCTCTTGCTCTTGCTCTTGCTCTTGCTCTTGCTCTTGCTCTTGCTCTTGCTCTTGCTCTTGCTCTTGCTCTTGCTCTTGCTCTTGCTCTTGCTCTTGCTCTTGCTCTTGCTCTTGCTCTTGCTCTTGCTCTTGCTCTTGCTCTTGCTCTTGCTCTTGCTCTTGCTCTTGCTCTTGCTCTTGCTCTTGCTCTTGCTCTTGCTCTTGCTCTTGCTCTTGCTCTTGCTCTTGCTCTTGCTCTTGCTCTTGCTCTTGCTCTTGCTCTTGCTCTTGCTCTTGCTCTTGCTCTTGCTCTTGCTCTTGCTCTTGCTCTTGCTCTTGCTCTTGCTCTTGCTCTTGCTCTTGCTCTTGCTCTTGCTCTTGCTCTTGCTCTTGCTCTTGCTCTTGCTCTTGCTCTTGCTCTTGCTCTTGCTCTTGCTCTTGCTCTTGCTCTTGCTCTTGCTCTTGCTCTTAAGGCCAAGTTCAACTTTGTTTGACATAAAATCACGAATTTTTTTTTAGGTTAGAAAATTGCATTATCGATTTTTTCATTCGAAGTAATAGACGACGTCACTTTAAATTTCTATCTCTTTATGTCAACAAATATGTAACACGATGAATTTATAAAACGTATGTCACTAATGAATATGTGGCACATACTTTAATTACTATACGAGGCAAGAGAGAGGTCCGACACGCCCAACATAGGGCGCGGCCATTTTGAACCCTGTGACACAGTTTACAGCTAAAGAATCAGATCGCTCACTCTGCGTCGGCACTTTGGATCTCAATATTTCAGTTTATACACTGTGCAACTCGGATAATACAATATATGACAACCGCCTATAATAAAACAGCAGTCTTCTGCGTATCCTGAATTTGTAACCCTGGAGTGGATGTTATATTGGAACTTTCAACTGGTCCGAGTGAGCTAACTGATTCTTAAGCAATAAACTGTGACTTCAAAAATAATATTCATTGACACTGACAGCAGCAAGCAAAATATCAGGTGCGTTTTAATCATCCGCTTCTGCTTCCGGAATTGTCGGTTTAGTCGTTTTAACCTGTCAGATTAAAACAAGAAAACCGACAATTCCGAAGCAGAAGCGGATGATTAAAACGCATCTATTAAAAATATTGCGCCAAGATGTAGGCAACACGTAATAAGGGTTCAAAATGGTGGAGTTTTCTATCTCCTTTTAAAAGGCACTCAGAAAGCTGCGCAGTGCGACCATTCTCCGTGTAGTAAAAGAAAATCAAAGTATGTGGGTCCGACACGCCCAACATAGGGCGCGGCCGTTTTGAACCCTATGACACAGTTTATAGCTAAAGAATCAGATCGCTCACTCTGCGACGGCATTTTTTATCTCAATGTTCCAGTTTATACACTACGCAACTCAGATAATACAATATATGACAACCGCCTATAATAAAACAGCAGTCTTCTGCGTATCCTGAATTTGTATCCCTGGAGTGGATGTTATTTTGGAACTTTCAACTAGTCCGAGTGAGATAACTGATTCTTTAGCAATAAACTGTGACTCCAAAAATAATATTCACTGACACTGACAGCATCAAGCAAAATATCAGGTGCGTTTAATCATCCGCTTCTGCTTCCGGAATTGTCGGTTTAGTCGTTTTAACTTGTCAGATTAAAACAAGAAAACCGACAATTCCGAAGCAGAAGCGGATGATTAAAACGCACCTATTAAAAATATTACGCCAAGATGTAGGCAACACGTAATAAGGGTTCAAAATGGCGGAGTTTTCTATCTCCTTTTAAAAGGCACTCAGAAAGCTGCGCAGTGCGACCATTCTCCGTATAGTAAAAGAAAATCAAAGTATGTGCCGCGCCCTATGTTGGGCGCTTAGATAATATATGGTACAGATACGCTACCCCTGTATAAATCTATCACATACTTTGATTACTATACGGGGCAAGAGAGAGGTCCGACACGCCCAACATAGGGCGCGGCCATTTTGAACCCTATGACACAGTTTATTACTAAAGAATCAGATCGCTCACTCTTTATAAATAATAATTATAACTCTATTCTAATTAATTACGCCAACCAACTATTAGTACTTGCAAAAAAACATAATTAACATGATAGTTAATCACGAGTATAACTAATAAAATAAATTATTTAATATTTTGAGGATCAACATGATATTTTTAATCATATTACTGTGTAAACCGAAGTAGTATTTAATATTAAAAAAATATTTAGTAATACCAGATAAGAATTTTCTTCTGTTGGACCAAGGTTGGACCACTTTCTCCATGAAAATATACCTAGTGAACAAATATAAGTATCTTTAGTAACATCATTAATCCATCGAAAACCGTTGTCACTTTGACCACATTTTTTCACACCTAATGCGCATTTTGCGCTTTTTGAACATGTTTTAATATGGATTTTGCCTCCTGATAATTTGATATTTTTTTATGATGTTGCAGCCAAGCCTTTGGAAAATTTATAAAATAATATGTATTGCCTTTGAATGATTTATACCGTGTGTCACTTTTACATATTCCATAACAACACCGTTTCGTTGTTCCTTTCCGTACAGATAATATAATTATAATTGATTGCAAAAATGTATTTTTCAATTAAGACACTAAACTTATTATTACTTTGCCTTTTCTTCCTTTTTTTTTTAAATGAATATACCTAAATTAATATTTATCGATTATAATTTTTTTTACGTGGGCATTTTAACATGCTTGTTTACAAAAACAGTACGAAAAAGATGGCCGGTACTAAAGCATGCGCACAAAAAAAATTGTGATGAAAAGGTCTATTAATCATATGTGTTTATATCAAACTATTTCATTAGTCATAACATTAAGTAACTACATATTTTTAAATTTCAGAACTAGACAAAGACAATAAACTCACTAACCAATAGAAATGTTCCACAAATGGTTAGCGAGCAGTAAACATAAGTGTAGAAGATGTGAATATAAGAGGCTTGGTTGCGAGGGGATGTCCACAGGGAGGGATGTTATCACCTCTACTGTGGAATATGGTCCTCGACACCCTCATCAGCCGACTAAATAATGACAGTCACTACACAATAGCATATGCAGATGACCTGGTCATTCTGCAAACAGGGAATTTTGAGAACATACTCTGCGAACGAATGCAAGTAGCTCTAAAAATTATCGAACAGTGGTGCAAGGACCATTCACTGTCTATCAATTCTAAGAAGACAGAAATGGTCCTTTTCACAAGGAAAAGGATAAAAATGGAATTAAAACCTCCAGAACTCCTAAACAACTTTGCAACAGAGGTGAAGTACCTAGGTCTCACCTTTGATAGCAAGTTAACTTGGAACTCGCATTTAGAAAATAGAGTTAAAAGAGCATACATTGCTTATGAACAATGCCGCCGAACCGCGTGTGGCGCACCTGGGGTTTCTCCCCCAGAGTCATCGCATGGACTTACACGGCTATCATAAGACCTATGCTAACATACGGTGCAGTTGTCTGGGTACCGAAAACCCAAAAATTAACAGCTATCTGTAAACTAGAACAAATTCAAAGAACAGCATGTCTCAACACAACAGGAGCCATGAAAACAACACCGACCAGGGCCATGGAAGTCATTCTCAGTCTCACACCCCTTGATATTTACATCAAGGAGGTTGCTCTGACGACAATGACACGCCTCCACACGGTTTTGGAATAGAACCTGATGTAGGATCTGGTGAGGCGAGACGTCGCTTTTGGCAGGAGGCGCTCCCACTGCTTCAAGCTAACATGGACTCCATCTCACCGAGATATATCTTCCATAAGCCATATAAAGTTATAATAGAACAAATAGAAGAGCCGGAAGTGGCAGGTATGATTCATATCTACACCGACGGTTCTAAAACAAAACAAGGCTCAGGATGTGGAATATACTCCAGATTCTTAAACCTAAACATAAAATGGGCTGTGAGCAATAGTGTCAGTGTAGTTTAAACAGAGCTAACGGGTATTATTCTCATAGCAGCAAAAGAAATAACCACAAACAATATCACTGGAAGGAACATGCTCATCTATACAGATAGCAGACAAGCACTACTCACCCTGAACAGAACACGAATTTACTTAGGGTTAGTACTAGAATGTCACGAAGCTTTGGCGAAGTATCCATCAACAATGTGGTCACCTTAAGATGGATCAAAGGTCATGCCACATTGAAAGGTAACCGTCTTGCTGATTCACTAGCCAAGAAAGCGATACCACTATCACATCTACTCATGCTCGACCCGCCGTAATTGAGTTCGATCGAAATGTGTGTCCTAATCACTCCATTAGAGACTGGAGTCGAGAATTTTAATTTATTGCTGAAGAGTCCTAATAAGGATGACTTTCTCCTTAGTGGGCAAAATCAAAGGCAGAGTGTTGAAAATATGTTGAGTGTTGAAAATATTTTTTATCTCTGCTATTTTCTTTCGACGTTATTCAATAATCATTGGTTACTTATGAACCTCTACTAAAGATACCCATAAAATATTTTGCTGAATATCCGAATATCTTCTATATCCTGGGATATAGACGGACATTTGGTTGGATACCCAGACAACACACCAAATCCCAGAGATATCCACAAAATATCTTTTGTGGATATCCAATATATCCACAGGATATCAGAAATATTCCGTGGATCTAATAAGGATATCCAAATGTCCGTCTATATCCAGAATATAGAAGATATCCTATGGATTATCCAGCAAAATATCTAATGGGTATCTTCCAGACAATACAAGAAATCCCAGAGATATCCACAGAATATATTTTGTGGATATCCAATATGGATATCCAACCAAATGTCCGTCTATATCCCAGGATATAGAAGAATTCGGATATTCAGCAAAATATTTTATGGGTATCTTTAGTAGAGGTTCATAAAAGTAACCAATGCTTATTGAATAACGTCGAAAGAAAATAGCAGAGATAAAAAATATTTTCAACACTCATAATATTTTCAACACTCTGCCTTTGAATTTTCCCACTAAGGAAAAAGTCATCCTTATTAGGACTCTTCAGCAATAAATGGAAATTCTCGACTCCAGTCTCTAATGGAGTCTGATTGGGAAACAAATTTCGATCGAACTCAATTACGGCTGGTTAAGCATGAGTAGATGCGATAGTGGTATCGCCATCTAAACTTAGTAAGCAAAATCAAAAATTACATCTAGTGGGTATCCACGATGGTTTGCGTTCGAGCCTAGACTTTGATTATTTAGTGGATGTTTATGGGATATTGAATACACCTTAAAAAAATTAATTTTAAATATCTGAACGGTACTATTAGCCACAATGGCGAGCACTGGCGTAATTTTTTAATAATTTGCTATATAATTACTATTATTTATGGACATTTGCATGTCTATAAATTACATCTCATGGATATAAAATAGATATCCACCATGGACTGGACATTCAGTGGATATTGGGATGTTCAGTAGATATCCAAAGGATTTGGTGTGCTGTCTGGGTATCCATATTGGATATATTGAATATCCACAAAATATATTCTGTGGATATCTCTGTGATTTCTTGTATTTTCTGGAAGATACCCATTAGATATTTTGCTGAATATCCATTAGGATATCTTCTATATCCTGGATATAGACGGACATTTGGATATCCATATTAGATTCACGGAATATTTCTGATATCCTGTGGATATATTGGATATCCACAAAAGATATTCTGCGGATATCTCTGGGATTTGGTTTTTTTGTCTGGGATTGCGGGTAGCTTGGATTTTTTTTTACATAAAATGAGAAAACAAAACTTAGCCAATTTACCTAACTGGCATATTTATTATTTTTTAATGTAAAAGTAAGTAGAAAATGTATCGCATTCATAGGGTAATAATTTTGTAAATTTTTATTGGTTTATTTTACCCTGTCTGACAAATCCAAAGGGATTTGTGCTTAAACTGTATATTAGTAAGTCTACTATTGATTTTTTAAATATTAAACACTTCACAGGATAATTATTTTATAAATTTTATGGGGTAATTTTACCCTGTTCAACGGACCAGAAGAAATGTTTACCTATAGCGTATTTATGATTTTTTAAATGTAAAATTAAATTGGGATCTGATTTCCTTCCTTCATAGGTTAAATATTTTCATCAATTTTAAGGTAATTTTCAACGGTATGTATATTAATTATCTGTCCGATATTAATGTAAAATGCATATTATCAAGATTATTAAAATAGTTGTAAGCCGTACTCCACTGTTTTCCCGATCGGGTGTTTTCGGTTATTTTTACTACTAAAACTTATGATCGAACAGAACAGAATTAAAAACTGGTCCATAAATACTGCCAAACGATTGGTTAAGGAAATCATTCAAAAAAGATGTAAGATTATTATTGATTCAACAAAAGTATAAATACATAAACAACAATAAAAAACATTTAAAAACAAATGTTCGATTTTGAGATTTTATCTAAATTTCTCATAAATATATTGGATGGAAGATGGCCATAATTCGTGAAATGCAATCGGGGCCATCTATCAACAGATAGTCACACTATCGAGTTTCACCTATTACTTGTAGAGGCCGAAAATTGATTTTAAATTAACGCACATTAAGCTAAGCTAGCGGATCCGTGCTTTTCTCAGATTCAGTAGGTCTTTTCCTTTGCATTGAAAGTGTAGCACTTATCTACACCACTTCTGAAAATATCGTTCCATTTATACAAATTGTATGGATGGAACGATATTTTCAGAAGTGGTGTAGCTCATTGCTACACCTTCAATGCAAAGGAAAAGACCTAGTACAAGCTACAAAAGGGAGATTGGCGTAACAAAAAAGCTACAAAAAAGTTACGAAAAACCAGCTGGGTATGAATCTGTGCCGCTACTGGGCGCTACTATGGAAATTCAAGCTAGCGGATCTGCTGTTTTTTCGGACCTGAGTTAAACTACAAATTTGCAAATAGCGTAACAAAAAAGCTACAAAAACCCCACCAGGTTTTGTATGGTGCCGCCACAGGTGCCCGCTAGCTTGATATAGCGTTCTGAACGCACCCTTGGATATTTAAAAAAGAAGATATTCAAGACATTTGACAGTTTTATGAAAATGTAGCCTCTAACGTGAAAGGTCAAAGCCAGAAGTTAAATTGTAATTTGTAATTGCAAATAAAAAATAAACATTCTAGAAGCACTGGATCATTTTCGATTGATCACCAAAAGTTTTTAATTTTGAAAAATGGAAGAATGTGAGCTGCAAAATATTTGCAGAGCTTGTCTAACTGAACAGGGTGAATTTCAGTCAATATTTGTTCCAGAAATTAGTTCTGGAATATCACTACATATTTCTGAAATGATGACTGCCTGTGCTTCTATCCAAGTAAATAAAAATTAAATTGTATACAATAAATAATCAAATTAACTATTTAAAGAGCGCAAAATTCTTATTTTATAATTACATTCCAAACATTTAGTAGTTTCTGTATATATCCCATTTGGTATTAAATAATTAAAAATTAATTTAATTTGTTGTAGATCACTGTAGGAGACGGTTTACCTGAACAAATTTGTAAAACCTGTGCTGCCGATACTCTTAACTTATATTTATTTAAACTAAAATGTGAGAAAACGGATAAAACATTAAGAGAAAAATTGCTAAAGAATGATGTGTGCAATTCAGATATTATAAAATGTAATGAAAATTTAATACTGGCTGAACATTTAAAATGTGAGGAAACTGAAAATAACACAAATGATAGAAATTTAAATGAGTTTGATTCTTTCTTTGATTCTTATAGTAATGATAGTTATGAATCTGAACATGATAAGGAAAAAAATGAAATGACCCCAAAAGAAAAACCCAGAGAATTCTGGTGTGATATTTGTACCAAACAGTTTACAAGGAATGATTTACTTTTAAGGCACCGGATAGCACATGCCATGAAAATGGAAAATCAAAAACTTGAATTTGATAGTAGTTATCAGTTAGATGGGGATGATGATGAAGATAATTATGTAGGAATTAAAGATTTAGTGTATGCTTGCAACAAGTAAGTATACTATAAGGACGGGGAAATTAAATTTGGTAATCTTGTAGTTTAGACGGGTATTAATGCACATGTCTACACTTTTGCTGCTCTGACTTCCTCTGACAAGGAAAATTGTTACATAGTTGCCAGGGTTCTATACTTATTTGAATGATCATAGATGCTGTCAAATATAAATCCACCTTTTCCATTATTTAACAATTTCGCATTACTCAAGCACGAAAAAAGGGTGAGACTTTTGAATCTAGTAATTTTCCAAACATCGTTTAATATCTCTCTTATCCTTATCTTACAACTGTTGGGTTGGCTACAACATAGTTACTTGAAACGTCTGTAATTGATTCTATATAATAGGGAGCCAGTGAATTTTTTTTTTTGTATTCATTTGCACAAGGCTAAATTATAAATGTATTGTTTATTCTTATAGTGTAGAAGGTGGAAATACTTTGCTGCAGCTACACTGCAATAGATCTATCAGTGAAATGCCTTGTCAGCAAGCAAGAAGGTACCCAGAGGTAAATTTTAAGAAGGTGGCAGCAACATTTTTTTTACTAACTTTTGATGTAAATAATATCTGAAAGTTTCAAATTTGTGCTTGTGTGACAACATTTAACTCTTTAACTATACCTTTATTTATTTTTTATCAAAACGTTTGAGGGATCAGAACAAAATCTATACAGATATTAACTAATTCTTTTTCATGCAACTTTGACCTGATTAAGTTAACTGAAACATGGTTAAATAATTCATTCATTGCTCCAAATTTTTTAATCAAAATGACTACACAGTTTATGGGAAAAATATTTACATTTCTCCCAATGCATCTTTAGACTCATAAACGTCTCTTTGTAATCAATGTGAATTGATAATGGAAAAATACAAAAATGATAAGCTTGTCATAGGAGTAGATTTCAATCTACCAGATATTGTTTGGGAACGTGAATTTGATATTGTACTACCTAAAAACTAAAACGATACAACCAACAATAGCCAAAGCCCTTAACTCTGATAAACCTATCCTTGATTTGGTATTAGCAAGTAACTTTGAATCTGTAAAATGAGTAAAATAAGATTTTTTCCTATCCAAGGTGGACCCTTTGCATCTTCCTCTAGATCTAGAAATACAAATTTTTAATAAAGCTCCATTTCTCCACAACAAGAAAATTGTCTCTAGATATCAATTTCACAAAGCTCATTATTTTATAGCTCTAAATAATTTCTTTAATAGGTCTTTTATCAACGATTCACATAAAATTTACAAAATAGTTGAACGATTCAATAGTATCATACGTGCTTTTTAAGAAGAATTCATGGTAGTAAGTATAAATAAAGTGAATATATTTTGAAAAGTAGAAAACGGTTGAATTCTATTTGACAGAAGTGACGGTTTGGTTCATTGAAGAGCAAAAAAACGTAACTTCACCATAAAAATTGTATTTTTTGGTGGTTTAAATAAAATATTTTTTTTAAACAGTTAAAAGCGGGACAAAATCATTTTTAATCGGACAAAGCGGGACAAAATTGTTCTTAATCGAATAAAAGCAGGACACAATCGGAACACATGTTAAATCGGGACTAGTGGTTTAAAATCGGGATGGAGCGTCACTTTAAATAAGTATCTCGTTCGACTTGACTGTTCGCAAACTTACGACCGAAAAAAATAAGCTTTATAAAACTTTTAAGAGAACTCGACGGGATTCTGATTACATTTTGTATTCCAATAAGCGACGTGAAGTTAAATATCACACTGAATGGAATTACTTGACATTCATTACTGACACATTTCTGGACATTTATAAGAAATCTAAAACATGAAAATGATCTTCAAAATCTAATGGTATACAACAACGTTGAGCTTACTAATCCTAACAAAATAGCTAACACTTTTGCACATCTCTTCCAATTTTGCTCCTCGGGATCTGGAACTAGAACTGATGAAACTGCTGCGATTAATAATATCTCCAATATGTGCACTTTTCACAATTTTTTTCAAAACAATTCAGTTCGGAATGATTACAATACTACTTTAGATTTAGTTTTTTCCTATCAATCTTCAACAACCACCTCTCTCACTAGTAATGCCCTAATTAATGTCGATAAATATCATCCTCCATTACTTATACACTTGAACCTTGCTGTAAATTATTGTAACTCGTCACATGTAGCTAATGAGTATTACTATGATTACAAATTCGCAGATTATTTTTCTGCATGCCAAAGTTGCCTATTCCTTAAAATTATTCATTTTTGGTGACACCATCCATAACCAAAGATTAAGCAGTTTTGTCTGGTCGATTTAGGTAAAGTGCTTTGATCTCCATTTACTCACTTGTAATAATTTTAAAACAACCAGTCTTCTTATTATTATACTCTTCACATGGTAGTCTGTGAAGAGTATTATGCATTCGCTTCATTCGTCCGTCCAATGTCACGTTTTTTGTCCGCACGATAAGTCAAAAACAAAAAACGATATCAATTTGAAAATTTCAGGAAAATCAAGCTATATAAGGGGACGAAGCCTATTGAAAAAAATCTGAATAAAAATAGGGGGTTAAGGGGGTAGAAATAGTAAAAAAAAAAACTCAAAATCTAAAAATTATATCAACTTGAAATTTTTAGCAAAAATCAAGCTCTATAAGGGGTCAAGCCTATTAATTTTGAAAAAATCTAATTAAAAAGGGGGGTTAAGGGGGAGTTGAAATAAAAAAAAAAACAAAAACAAAAATCAAAACCAAAAGTGATATCAACATGAAATTTTTAGCAAAAATCAAGCTCTACAAGGCAATAGGGCCTATTGATTCTGAAAAAAATCTAAATGAAAATGGGGGGAAGAGGGGCTGAAATTAAAAAAAAAATCAAAAACGAAAAGCGATATTTACATAACATTTTTAGTAAAAATTATACTCTATAAGAAGATGAAGCCTATTGATTCTGAAAAAATCTGAAATAAAATGGGGGTTGAAGGAGGTTGAAATATTAAAAAAAAAAAAAGATCTACAAGGGAATAAAGCCTACTGATTCTGAAAAAAAAAACATTAAAAATAGGGGCTAAGGGGGTTAAAAATTAAGGATGGGTGGGTGATTATCTAAATAAATAATCGAATATTTAAAATAATCGATCAACCGAAAAGAATAGATTATTCGAAAATAATCCATTAATCAAAAATAATCGATTATCGAAAGTAATCGATTAATCGAAAATTATCGAGTGATCGAATAATTTAAAATAATCGATTATTTTGCTCACCCCTAGTTGAAATATTGAAAAAAAAAATCCTAATAAAATTCAGACACAAAACGATATCAAATTAAAATCTTCAGGAAAAATCAAGCTGTATAAGGGGATGAATTCTATTGATTCTGAAAAAGAAACTAAACATGAGATATTAAGGGGGTTGAAATATTTAAAAAAATCCAAACTCAAAAACGAAAAATAATACCAACTAGAAATGTTTAGCAAAAATCAAGCACTATATGGTACAAATCCTTTGATTTAAAAAAAAATTGGTGAACAAAATGAAGGGGTTAACCCTTAAGGAGGGTTGAAATAACAAAAAATAGAAATCAAACACCAAAAGCAATATCAACATGAAATCTTCAGGAAAAATCAAGCTTTCCAAGGGAATGAAGTGTAGATTGTTTCTGATAAAAATATGAATAAAAATGAGGGGTTAAGGGGGCGGGGTCTATTAAACTGTGAAGAGTATAATATAGAATGCCAAGCATTATATATCTTCATTCTAGTTTTAAAATCATTTTTGTGCATCCCAAAGTTACCTATTCCGTTTTTGGTGCCAATATCTATTTCTAATGATTAGGAAGTTATGTCTAGTAGACACAGGTAATAGTATATTACACACCGAGGTGGGAAGAGTTTCATTCCTGTCGTCAGATTAGTTAGATCACCGAGACGCGAAGCGTCGAGGTTAGCTATGATCTCGAGACAGGAATGAAACTTCCTACCGAGGTTTGCATACTATTTTATTTACAACCATCATATTTCGCTCAAAGTTAATAAATCTCTGTTTTGTTCTGAAAATACCTAAAATATTACATTTAACGACAAATTACCAAGCGCGCGGTTTTCTCAGAATAATCAAGTAAATATATTGTTACTGTGATTACGGGGTAAACAACTGTCACCAATATAAATAAATGTCAGATAAAACCGGATATTAAATTCGCGAATAATAAATGTCAATAAGTAGTTTGTTGTATTTTAGTTCATTGTTGTTTTTTATTGTTTGCCATTAAATAGGTATTATAAAATTTGTCAAAAAAATGTGTTATCTTTTTTTTAAATATAAAAAATATTCATCTAGAATAGATGAAATGAGGGCGGGAAGTAGAGGTGTGTAATGTGACACTTCCCAACCTTCAATGACGTTAGTAATGACAACATTACATATATGGTCGTAAATAAAGTGCTTTGATCTCCATTTTCTCACTTTTAATAAATTGTTGGTTAGGCAACTCTGGCACTGAACGACTCAATTTTATCTTTTACAAATAAAACCTAGAGGTGTCACTGGCTCTCTTACCAATACTATCAAACGCAAAAACAAAATGACATTTGCGGATGTGTAATTGAAACTCAGGATAGGAAACATAACGACAATAAATTTTGATAACTTTAAGGGGAAGTAGAATTTGCACATGAGTAATAGATAGATATCATCAACGGAATTATAAGGGCAAGGAAAATTTTTACAAATGAATGAAAATATTCTTAATTTTTAGATTTTAATTTTTTGTGAAACACAATTTTCCTCGCCATCGAAATTAAAAGATAAAAATAACCAGCAAAACAAGAATGAAAATCTTGCTGTGTGGTAGGGGTAAAATTCAAATTCCAAATGTGTGCAGAGTGGTCTGGATATGTATTATATTAATGCCCGCATAAACTACGAGATTATCTGAACTTGATAAATTGTTAATTTCTGTTTAGGTGTGATTCAATATTTGTTCAAAAAGATGATTTAGATACCCATCTAAAATCTCATTTTAAAGAAGAATACAATGTTAGCTGTCAAATTTGCCATAAAAAGTTTTCAAAATTAGCCCATTTAAACAGGCATTTAAGATCTACTCATTTTATTGAAAAACAGTACAAATGTGAAGTATGTGAAAAGTCGTATCACAGGCAAGAACAATTGAGAAATCATATGAATGGTCATACAGGACTCAAGCCACATATCTGTGATATTTGTTGTAAAGGTAAATACATATATTATTTAAAAAAAATATGGTTTTGCTAGATATATTTTGATTGTTCTAAAGCGTTGTTACCTCATAGGTACAAGATGTAATTTCAATTTTCAATTTATTCAATAATACAGTAATTAGTCTACATTTTTTTAATATACTTCAAAACTATTACATTAGGGACACGAAAACAAACTAAAAACGTAGGTGGTGTTGTCTTTTTATTTGTTTCCTTGCCCCTTCTCATTTATGAATTTAACTATATTAGGAAATAGGAATAATTGTATCTAATTATACATGTTATGTTGAGAATGGGATCTAAATATACATGTACGAAAGTTAAGTGTTTTCTAACAAGAAAAATGAGAAATATTGAAAATAATAATTTCAAATAGAAATTATATACCGACATAAACAAAATAAACAAGTGGAGACGAGACCAACAAAAGAAAATCGAATTTTGTTAAACAGAAAATCAGGACAGTCGGTAGTAAATTATAGACGGAGAAAAATGTTTGCATCTGGTACATGGTTCGTTTATATTGGTGTTGCCAAACATAATTCTGCCTGTCTGCCATCACAAATACAGGTCATGAAGCCGGGGCGTGTAGTTAAAAATGTAAAATTTAGGTGTAAAAAAATTTATAAGGCACACGGATTCTCATTACAGGAGAAGCTTTTATTTATATTCAAAAAAAGCGGAAAAATATTGGCAGACAGTTTGCTAGGGGCCAACGTCCCACCAGACAATGCCAAAGGGGTGTAAAAGTAAATAAAAAAAATCACAACGTATAGGTACAAACCAAATTAAAAAAAAAAAAAAAACAATTTTCCAAATCGCAGACAGAGAAGTGGGTGCTAAAGCCTTGGCAGACAGTTTAAAATAGCGCTTTATAATTCAAGATTTTATATTTAAGTATACCTCAATTATTGATCTTTATAAGATACATAAACGAAAATTGTGCTATTTTTACAACTTTAATTTGGAATTATTATGATTTTTTGCATTTATTATTGGCTGTTAAAGTATCACAATAATTTATTAAGAGTTCAATTAACCCATCCAAGCTTTAGAGGAAGATTTCAAAAATGGTATAAAGAGGACCGAAAAACCATATTCAAGAATACCTGTAGATTTAACGTTAGAACAAACATTTAATGCTACTGCTTCTAGATGATTAACGGGTATCACACACTTTACTAACTCAATCTCAGCGCAGCAAAGATGGACTAAAAGTCATGGCATCCGATCAACCATAGTGTCTTATACATACGATTTGACAGGATTAAAGAAAACGCAAGACATCACCGGCGATTTAGAGAAACACCAAATCAAAAAATACACTACTCGGTTGCAAAATTTTATATCTGTTCTGAAACAAAATATTAATCCTTTCAACAGCGAAGATATTCCGAACGATCAGTTATTTAATATTGCAACAGGACGACGAGCTGCGTCGGAAGAAGTAACCGATTTTTTATTGAACGTTGAAAAAACTGGTCATCGCTTGAGAGAAACGTTCATTTCTGAATGTGCTGAATCTGATAATAGATTCAAGATGACTATTAAGCAGAATAAAATCCTAAGTTTTGCTGCCACGATCAAGAAAAATTCAGTAAGAGTTAATAACAAAATTCAAGAGGTACGATTGCAATGTGATTTATTCGGACGCATCTCGATGGATGAAAACACTAATGTTGAAAAAAATTTAACGTATCCTCTGACGCCCGTTCCAATGTGTATGTAATTTTTGATAGATATTGGTCACCTTCTATCAAAGACTACGAAAGATCACAAAGAGGCGGTTCCTCTGGTAATCGCATGTATGTAATTTCTGGGCCAAAGCAAGTAAGACCAGCCGATTTTAATAAAGAGCTGAGAAACAGTTATTTCAAAGAGGCATTAGTTAAGTTTTTAATAAATCATTGGCAACAGCAAGAAATGATTCCGTTTCTGCAAAATAAAAAAGTGCTACTTAATTTTGATAGATGCTATCAATATGAACTTCAAAATGAGACCATTTTATTTTCAGATTAACACGAAGAAGCAGATACAAAAATTGTTTACCACGCGTGCAATATCGAATCGACAGCATAATAGTAATAAAATGCTCCGATACGGACATTTTAATTATAGTGTTAGCTGATATGATTAATGTTCAACAGGGTAGCAAAGTTTTTATACAAACAGGAATGTGGAATAGACAGAGAATTATTGACGTTTCCGCGTTGCATGAGGCGTTAGATCAGTTACTCTGTCAATCATTGACAGGATGTATGCCTTAACTGGTTGCGACTTCAACCCCGCATTATTTCGGAAGGGAAAGCAACACTCTTTACAGATATTAAAAAAGAATCAAGAATTTCAACAAACCTTTTGTGAAATGGGCTCTGAAGAGTGTGACGAAATCGGTGTATTTCCGGAGAAATTAATTTGCAGTTTATATGGTTATCAATCTATGAACTCGGTAAATAGTACCAGATTTGCATTATTTTTTAAAAATTTATAAAGTCAACGACTTGGATGAACCATTTCAGAGAGAAAAAAAATACATAATTTCGATGCTTCCACGTTACCTCCTAGTCACTCTGAATTAAGGCAGCATTTATTAAGAGCAAAATATATTGCCACAATATGGAAAAATGCATATAAAAAAATATTATCAATTATTTTAAAACCAGAGAATTGTGGGTGGGTAATATCGGAGGAAATATATAAATTCAACTGGTTCGATGAACCACAGCTGCCTAGTACAGTTAAATATGTACTTGATGCTGAAACAAAGGTAAAATACTTTTGCATAAAAAATATAAAATTAATTTTTACTTGAATGTGTAAAAATCCTACTTTATTTCAGACGATGAGGCAGAAATCGAGTCTGAGGAAGATTCTATTTCAAACTGTCTGCCAAGGCTTTAGCATCCACTTCTCTTTGGTAAATTGTTTTTTTTTTAAGTTTAAATAATAAAATAAAAAAAATTTTTTCGTGTACCTTGTAATTTTTTTATTTACTTTACACCCCTTTGGCGTTGTCTGGTGGCAGCTTTTCCTGTAATGAGAATCCGTGTACCTTATACATTTTTTACACCTAAATTTTACATTTTTAACTATACGACCCCGCTTCGTGACCCGGATTTGCGATGGCAGATAGGCAGAATTATGTTTGGCAACACTAAAGGTACCTTTTTACATATAAACGAACCATGTACCAGATGCAAACATTTTTATGTAGCCTGCTCTTAGACTATTATGTTTATATAAAAAAAATTACACTTTTCTAAGAATATTAATAATTGGTAAGCTTATGACAGTAAAATGTAAAAAGTATTTGGACAATTTATTATATACTTCTATATTTACCTTTTGAACAGTTTTTTGTCTAAAATCCGTTCTAAGTAGGGTGACCAACTTTACAAAATCTAAAAACGAGACAGAAGTTGTAACCAAAAAAGGCGTTATTACTACATTTTTTATATTCAAAAATGTTGAATTATTTATATGTATTATCTATATTTTATTTTTGAACAATCGCGCAAAAAAGTTTTTTTTAATTATTAATCTTGAGCCATTTTTGCTTAACTTTTTCCTTGTTTTTCCTTTGGTGTTTTCTATGTCGGTTCCGATTTGTAATTCTTTTTTATTATATTTTAATTTCATGATTTTTCTTGTTTTCTTAAATTTTTCTGTCAGGACTTTTTTCAGCTTTGGGTAAAGATAGAGAAATGCAATATAGAATAGAAAATACTAAAAGAGTCCCAATTCAACTCAAAAACAGAAAGAAAAAATATGGTATTTCCTCGGCGATTTATTAATGACATAAGACGGATAGTGCTCTCAAGAAACAACCTCTCCTTGTCTAACAGTAACAGAGGATAAAGAAGGAGATATATATTACTCATTCTCTCTCGAATTAGTATTATTGAAGTTATCCGATGTCGAAAAATATCTTTAAGCTCAGTTGTTTTAGACTAATGCTTAAATCCGGGAAAAATCCGGACAAGACTGTCGAACCGGGATAAAACAAATCAAGTAGCACCTTCAATCATCCTCAAGTCGCCCCGGAGCGCCACGGCAAATAATAATAATAATAATAATAATAGCCGTCCCTTCCCCTACAAAAGTCGCTCAGTCAGCTTCAGGGGTTGAAATTCACTCATAAGGCAATGAAATAGGGAGAGTATTATTATTATTATTAGGGTGGTATTACAGTATTGCAATAAGACTATAAAATTGATGTTTTAAAACTCTTAAACAATATGTATTATTGAACTCCTAGGTATTTCATAGTAAAGACTTTTTCAATATTTGTACAACACAGTTATTATTTTTGCAATCTCGTTTTATAGTATGGTCTTGTGGTTGATTTGTGACTAATGCACTAAAAGTCGCAAACTTTGTTTTATCTACGTTAAGGATTAGATTATTGTAATTTATACATAATCGCAACTTATGTGAGTCAGACTCGGTAGAAGTTTTTATTTCATTCCAATC
Organism: Psylliodes chrysocephalus; assembly: GCA_927349885.1. Classification (NCBI taxonomy): domain Eukaryota; kingdom Metazoa; phylum Arthropoda; class Insecta; order Coleoptera; family Chrysomelidae; genus Psylliodes; species Psylliodes chrysocephalus. The sequence goes on along the minus strand of OV651816.1, from coordinate 40,224,905 downwards.
AGTACTAATTACGAGTAGAACTGTATCATCGGCATAACAGATTAAATGTCCGATGAAGTTATTTAACTGACTAATATTATTTATGTACAATAAGAAAAGTATTGAGCCTAGGACTGTTCCTTAAGGAACACCAATTTTTGCTTCTGCGTTAGAACTTATTTCACTGCCAATCTTTATTATTTGCGATCGATTTGATAAATAATTGGATATTAAATTAAAAGCAGTAGCTGCAACACCATAATTACTTAATTTTGTTAGTAACATTTTATGAGAGACTGTCAAAAGCTTTCAGGCAGGAAAACTACTATGTATTTCAATGATTCGTCAATGCATTTACTGTTTTTTCTTCTTCTAGGAAATCTATTATACTGCATTTTCACTATTTGAATTTTATATAAAACCATCTGTTATAATGTTGTTTGTAAAAAAGTTCATTAGTCGATTTTTAAATGCCCGGTCAAAATTTTTTATGAAGTTATTAATCACATATGTCTAGTTGTATTTTTTTTTTTTTTGATCATTTCATTAATAAATAGGAATAATTATCGATTCCTTCCATTCTTTTGGAATTTTTCCACCTGAGAAACGGGTATTAATTATATGTATGTTATACAATGTCGATCACTGAACCGTTTCCAATACACGGTTGCACAAGTGCTTGTGAAAACTACAGAGTGTTAGCCGTAGACAAGCAGGAAACGAATAAAATCAGCTTTACCAGTTTATATGGGACTGTGCGAGCAGTTTTTTTTAAATTAAATATAAATAGTTTTACTTCATTTTTATTATATAAATTCGTTTTTGTCACATTTTAGAAAAAAATTTGTTTAGAATTATTCCCGGCTACCCCTCCTCCCTCTAGTCGGCCCTGTTTGTGCACTATAGAAAAAATTTTAATTGGTTTCGTACTTTTTCTTTTTCCTGTTATCTCATTTATAACGTTCCATTTTGTTAAAGTCGTTTCTGGCATTTTATTTTTAAAAAATTAATTTTTTGTTTATTTCTATACGATGTATATTCCAGTTGGATTCAGTAATTTTTTAATAGTTTATCTTCATGCTATCTCGATATTTAATAGAACATAATATGATGTGTTTAATATAAAGGCTTTATGATGTGTTAATGTAATTAATTTATTGAAGACAAGTTTAAATTAGGTTTTATTGATACTGAGTACGTCTTTCCAAGTTCCATGATCTAATTTTTTTTTAATTTGTTATAGTTTTTTATCAATGTTTACATTTTTTTGTTGTGATCGGCTGATTCGGGAAATATAAAAATGGTAAAAAGTGATCAGTCATATCCGTATGGAAAACAACTGATTTAAAGTTAGGTAATACATTGTTATGTGTCCTAATAAAAATATGGTCAATATTTGATTTAGTGTCTTTTGTAGTCCTCGTGGGTTTATTAATCTATGAAAGAAAATCGTTAGAATTCAATATATTAAGGTAACTATTTGTGTTTAAATTTCAGAAGACAGTTTTAAATTCAAACATAATATTTCGCAGTCCGTCCCTTTTCAATTCATTTATGTTAAAACCGCATATTTAAAAATGCATATTATTTATCCTGCACCTAACTCATTTCCCTCTACCCACGCATTCAAGAAGTGTATATTAACATCCTGCAAATAGCAATTTCATACAGCCCTAGATATAGTACAAACTAAATACATTGCCTTCAATGTGTGCCAAACATCACGTATCCAGTAGCAACCAAACACCACATTCCTTTCTTCCTCTCGTATATTTCAGAATTTTCTCTCGTTCTCAATAAAGCTCAAAAAATTAAAAAAAAATTCATTCCAGTTGATTCTAGAGCGCTAAACTTTCATGCCCTCCTCACACAAAAATTAACAAGAGCAAATCACCTCTCCACTCAATCCAGTTTTAACCTTCCACCGCTAAAGATGCCTTAGCATAAATCTCGTTTAACGGACTCAGCTTCCGAACTTCCAACCGTTAACATGTTTTACTAAACATTCCACGGTCGAACCTCGAGCACAACACATCTATTGTTTCGTTCTCGCTTATCGTACACCAAGTGACTAGTTTCGAGGTCGAAATTTTTACCTTTAAAATTACACAATTAATTTTTATGTAGATTATGACACCGTCACTTGTATTGCAGATTCATTATGTTATGATATAAAAAAAATGTCAGTATTCCTTAACTTGCTGAAAAATGCCTCTAGTTTGTCGAATTCGTTCGGTGGAATGTCAAAATGCGATTTCTTGGGTAATTTTGATCATTAATTTCACCATCACTATGTACTAGATGCTTCTTGTGGCCTCAAAAATAAAAATTAGTTGCCAGTTTCTAGAATCTGGGACAATAATTTTTAGGAAGTTTTGGGAAAACAATTACTGATGCTGGTGTGACAAGAACAGTACGTACGGTGCGCAATTGGAGGAAAATATTTTGGATAATCTGGCTGATACTCCTTCAATAAGCACTCGAAGATTAGCCGCGCAGCCTCATGTGTCAAAAACGATAATTGCTGAAGTGCTTAAAGAACAGTTGTTATACCCTTATCATCTGCAAAAAAAATGCATCAACTACTTCCTGAATATTTTCCTCAAGTTCGCAAACTGGCTGTTAGATCAGAAACGAACAAACGGAAACTTCACCAGCACTATTCTTTTTACCGATGAAGCAGGGTTTACCAAAAATGGTATTGTAAATTTACATAACTCGCATGTATCGGCTGATAAAAACCCTCATGCCACTGTTGTTTATCATTATCAACATCAGTTCCAATCAATTATTGTTTGGGCAGGAATAATCGGCAATTTTTTGATTGGGCCATGCGTATTGCCGCCACGATTGAATGGTGAACTTTATTTACAGTTCCTTCAGGACGCTTTTCTGGATTCAATAAATCATTTGCAACTTGAAACCCGCCGAAGCATGTATTTTATGCATAATGGAGCCCCACCTAACTTTAGCGTCGCTGTACGGGACCACCTGAATAACGTCTGTCGAAACGCGTTGGATAGGCAGAGGAAGTCCAATTTCCTGGCCTTGACGGTCTCCCAACCTAACGCCAATGTATTTTTACCTGTGGGGTCATCTCAAAACCTTGGTGTATTCCTCTCCGGTTGATACTTGGGAGGAACTTTTACAGAGAATCACATTTCATTGTGATGAACAATGCTGGGTTGTTGTGGCAAGTATAGCAGTCCTCTATTTGTCGGGCCCGCGAGTGTATCAGAGTTCACGGAGCACATGTTGAACCCACTTATAAAGTTTTTAATTAATTATTTCCAATTAGCGTATTTAGGTTCAATCGTTACAAGCTTTAATGAGTTCAGGATGAAAACATAATACAAGTTGTATTTTGGAATTTACAAATTTGAAATTAGCTAATTCTGGGAGTTTAATTTTTTAATAAAAGTAAAACATTAATTCTTTTATTAATACAATATTTCACTAGTAGGTCTTAAAACTAATACTTGAGACTGCTACAAAGATAAAATATAAATATTCCACAAAAATATGTCTTTAAAAGATTTTTTTGTTCCAACATTTTTTTTTTCTAAATGTAGCAGCTTTCTATGCACAAATAAGTACCTAAATAATTGTTAAACCAAGTTTTTAAAATTTTCAACAAATTTTAATTTAGAAGGAATCCCCTAAAATGAAATAATATAGATAGGTACCCTTGGAAAAAGCGCCGCGTTGCGACAGCCACTCTTTCTAGTAACAGTGTAAATTTGCAACATAGGTTACTGCAGATGATTGGTGACCTGAGGGCGCTCTGTAATTCCTGATAGAAGGATGATCCAGACCATCCTACAGTATTAATTTATTTTTGTCTTTAGTTTGGTTTGTAAAATTGTTGGTGCTGTTATTGTGTTGGATAGATTTTAAAAAATTTAAAGAGATTTATAACGTTCTTAGACTTTTTTTCGTTTTTTTTTTTAGGCATTTTAGTATAGATTACATACGAATATTGAGTGCTTTTGTTGTAGTGCATTTTAGATTTGTAGTTTTTGAGTACTTTGTTGAAATAAAAAAAATCCTAACTCAAAAACAAAAAATGAAATCAACTTGAAATTTTTAGCCAAAATCAAGTTCTATACGGGGACGAAGCCTATTGATTTTGAAAAAATCTAAATTAAAATGGGTGACTTAGAGGGGTTGAAATAAAAAAACAAGTCAAAAACGAAAAGCGATATCAACATTAAAATTTTATTAAATATCGAGCTCTATAAGGGGATGAAAGCTATTAATTCTGAAAAAAAAAATAAATAAAAATATGGGCGAAAGGGGGTTGAAATATTAAAAAAACTCTTAATTCAGAAACTAAAAACGATATCAACTTGAAATATTTAGGAAAAATCAAGCTCTATAAGGGGATGACGCCCATTCTAAAAAAAACTGTTTAAAAATGGAGAGTTAATGGAGTTTGTTAAACTGTGAATGATATATTATAGAATGCTAAGCATTACATATCTCCATTCTACTTTAAATTTCACTTCTAGATGTTCCATTCTCAACTTCTTGGTCTATAAAGCTTTTGTGTCGCCTTGTCGAGGACTGCTAAGAATCTCGTGACATCATGTAACTTTTTTTTTAATTATCTCGCTTATTCTTCACGATAAAACTATTATTTAACCAGCATTATCATCCTTAAAGATATAGCTAGAAAACATCAAGAACACTTTCTTTGAATTGGTACGTAGTTTTTATGATATTGACGTGTGTAATTTAAAAATCATAAGACAAACGATTTTTTTAAATTCTGAGAGAGAAAATTATACGTTGCCATATAATATATCTTCTGAACTGAAACCAAAGATATGAATGCCCACAAACTAAATCATGAAGTGGTAGGAGGAGGGAAGATCCGAAATAAAAAGTGATATCATAGCTTACTGTATCCTCCTAAGTACTAATGTCATGTTTAATTGTGTCCTCTATTTTATAAAAAATAGATAATCGAGGGTCGAGTTCGAGGGCTCTACTGGCAAACCAAAATAAGTACCTACCTACACCTAATTCTTATAAATTAAAATTATCTTTCAATATCTCGGTAATTCCACAGAAATTCCCTGGCAATTCCTTCAATACCCCGTCAATTCCTACATGTTCTCCCAATTCCTTTAAACCTGTAAATTCCTCGCAATGTCCTACCCTTTTACGCCAAAATTCCGTCTGCGGTTCAGGTTCTATACTATTCTGTTATTGCAGGTTTTAATCAAATCTCAAATTTAAAAGATCACATGCGAACGCATAACGGAGAGAAACCTTTTCTCTGCTCTACCTGTGGGAAGGGATTCAATCAACTGGGTAATCTCAGGCAACACACAGTTAGGCATAGCGGAATCAAAGCTCATCTCTGTAGCACTTGTGGTAGTGGATTTGCCAGTAAGGGAGAGTTGTCAGCACATTTGAGAAAACATACTGGTGCTCGACCCTTTGTATGCTCTGTATGTAACCACGGATTTACTACATCTAGCTCTCTAACCAAACATAAAAGGATTCACTCAGGAGAAAAGCCTTACGAGTGTGATACTTGTAAGATGAAATTTTCTAGGTCTGGAATTCTAGCAAGGCATAAAAGAACTCATACAGGAGAAAAGCCTTATAAATGTAAAGTAAGTATAAACAATTTTTGTTTTGATAATTTTCACATATTACTATACCATATTCAACTTAAAGAAAGTAATTACACGCACGAAGAAAACGAGCATGCTAGTAAAAAGAATCGTATTAAAGGTCTTATGAAAATAAGCAATCAATTTTATTAAAAAAATTATGTTCCAATAACCTGTACACACTAAAAAAATAAATCTAATAAAACAAAACAGTATATAATTTTGGAAATATGAAAACAGTATATAATATTGGAAATATGAAAATATATAATCCCCAATTCCCCCTACGAAATTATGAAATATACATCTCCACGTCTCCAAAATAAAAACATGCCGAAAAAACTTAAAAAAGCTGGGAAATAAAGAAAAATGAGATCATAGGCCAGGGATCGAACCTGGAATCTTCCGACTAGAGCCTTCGACGTCTCTACCAATTGGTCCACCAAAGCACATAGATACGACAGACGAATTTGTAGGTTGAATTTAATCAGATTCCGATTCTCGCCGGCTCATATACATTCTCCTCCCCTCCCAGATCTCTCAATTCTTAAACCCGCCCTTGTAACATCTTATAGAAGGACGCCAATCTCAGATGTTACTCGAATAAATTCTAAGATCTTTCATTCGTTTACTGGTGTTAAGTTTTCGAGTGCGGCCATCGTAAACGTGAAACGACAAAGAAAAGTGATAAAATCGGTTTAGATCCAAAAACTGATATGCAATTTTGGAAATATGAAAATATATAATCCCAAAGAAAAATTGAAAGAGCTGAGAAATAAAGAAAAGAAAAAATGAGCGAATCAGCCAGGAATCGAACCTGGAACCATCCGACAAGATAGTATGGGAAATTGGTGATTATATATTTTCATATTTCCAAAATTGCATTTCAGTTTTCGGATCCAAACCGATTTTCTCACTTATCTTTGTCATTTCACGTTTACGGCGGCCCGTACTCGAAAACAACACTACGACGAGGTCACTAGATTTTTCTATCCTTCAATTGTAAGAATGTTTAGTTCAAGTTGATTTCCGCCTGTTAGCGTTCACAACAACCCCCGTAATTTTTTTCTTAAAAATTCCTCTTTTTAAATATGCGAGAACCCTCGTAGTTCAAAATAAACCATTCTTTACCGAAATTCATATAAAGCTTTAAAATACTTAAATTCATGTAAATTATCTGAGCATATTCGGCAGATATCACAAGGACGTTTTTTTTTTCTCTAAACAAGTAAACATTAATCTAGAGATGGTGCTTTCTACTACTCCAAACCACTCCGACCGTTAAAGTATTAAATTGAGAAGGCAGCGAATTCTTTATCTTTTTGGTGCCCAGTTTCCGTGACATATTAAAACAGTTACCGAGAGTTTTGTCTTCCGTTTTTTCGCCGTTTTAGACCAAGTGTAGAAAATATCCAAGGTAAGAACCGATCATCATTAATTTCCTATTAAAAGTTGTCGAGTTTTGTTTTCTGGTCAACGTCTGCGTATCGGATTTTAGAAAAATAATTTTATAGCCCGACAAAATTATTTTTTCCTATTTTTGTCTTGAGTGCCTTTTTGGGATTTCTGAAGTTTCGTGAGAGAAGCAAGGCCAACGTGCTCAGAGTCTGATTTCGACGATTACATTTCTCAACACCCGTTTATTTCGTTCAACTGATATTGTAATTTTGTCAATATTTCCGTTGTGTTAGTTATACTGCTAACTAACTTTTAGGTTTTCACCGTTTATTTGACCGTGGGTATATCCGTATTCATTTATTTATTTTTTTTTTTTCGTGCAACTGTAAATAAAGACTCAGTTATTTGGAATGCGTATAATTTCGTGGGTATCCGAAGTGTACCGTGATTTCCGTTATAAATATATTATTTTTTATAAACTTCCTGTTTCTCTTAACTATGCCCCGCACTTTACCTCTTCCAGGGTTACTTTTAGGGTAAAAGGTGCAAGGTAATTACACCGCTTAGGTTAAGTAAGGCAGGTACTACCAGTGTAAACGAATGAAGGATCTAAGGATTTATTCTGGTACAATCAGATATTGGCGTCCTTCTATACGATATAACAAGGGTGGTTTTTAGGAGAATTCAGAGGGCTGGGAGGGAAGGAGAATGCGTGTGTGCAGGTGAGAGTCGGAATCTTATCGACTTAAAATCTACAAATTCGACTATCGTTGTCATGTGCTTCAATGGTCCAATTGGTAGAGACGCAGATGGTTCTAGTCCTGACTGGTGCACTTATTTTTTCTTTTAATTTCTCAGCCTTTTCAATTTTTCTTTGGTTTGTTTTCACTTTGGGGATGTGGAGGTGTGTTTTTCATATGGAAAATTGCATTTCAGTCTTCGGATCTAAACCGATTTTCTCACTTTCCTTTGTAAATAGTATATCTTGCTGTACGAAAACAAACGACTCATAATAATAATAATAATAAACTATAACATTGTACACTCAGTAGTACAAGAGTGAATACTTAATCCACACCACAGATTTGAACTGCTCGTTTCCTAAAATGCAATCAATCCAGGAAGAGTTTGCCCTGATGACCTTGCACTAGGCCGCACAGAAACACAGGCCGGCATGTAGTGCTATCTCCCTCGCCGTATACGTCACGAAAACCGACCGATACAATGACAGATTATGTAGCAGTCTCCAGTCTAGTTCTCTTATCTGAACGTTTCGAAGTAAACATTTTTGCAATTACTATCACATAAAAGGTCTGTTCGGGTTCTTTAAAAATCATTAGGTCTGTTCTGGTTTTGAGAAATAATCCACAATTGTCGGACTCATGCGCAGTAAATAAAAAGCGTTCTGGTTTTTCTCAGACTACTTCGTATCTCCCAGCAGTCTTCTGGTTTCGTATCCAAAATAATCCGCGATTGTTGTAAATAGTCAAAATGCTTCAGAGTGTGGATCGATTCTCAGACTGTTTTGACCGCACATGCGTTTTTGAAGTGCTATGAATATTGTATTAGCTTTTAAGATTATACAGAACGTATACAATCCCAAATTGTTTATTTATGTGTGGACGAATGTCTCTTGTTCTTGTTTTATTTGTATATTGAGACAAATTTTAGAATTATTAATTTTTTAATATTATTCTCCCGCTTTTTTAATTCCATTGAAATGTGATGAGGATGATAACAATGAACATATACATGCAAATGTTATTTGAAGCAGAACTTTCAAAAGTAACTGCATTATTATAATAAACAATAAATAAAACAACTTTAGTGTTCTGGTTTTCTAACAATTTCAAACCGTCGGGGATATTTTGTCTTTACGCGTACGGTCCGGCGCAGTTTCAAAACCGTTTTCATTTTGAGAACCAGAACAAACCTATTGAGAATTATCAGAGGACTCATTGACCAGTGGACAGTTTAATAATTGCACGCAACGAATAATTTGGAATTGAACTGTTCCACTGATTCTTGGACGGTTTGCATCAAGTTTTAAAGAAACCCGAACCCTAAAGAGTTTCTTTTTGAATAGATTTAACTACGCCTTGTGATAAAGATGATCATTGGGAATTAATAACTAAAAAGGTTGTGTACATCAGTGATGATTGAAGATTGCCTAATTGCGATCACTTTGTGCTTAGTACTAAAAGGACCACGAAAGAAAAGAACTAAAAGAAAATTACTGTCTTATGTTAATTTAATGATGCAACTTCATTTTGAACCTTGTGAATGGTCAAATAACTTATGGATAAGCAAGGATAGGATTTATATCAAGAATTGCTGTACCTATTAGGTACACCAATTATAAAAAAGCGAGACATAAAAGGAGATATATCACCATACGAGAAGTTAAATGAAACACTAAGATTTTTGGCAACTGGGAGTACTTTAAATCTGAAACTTGTAAAGCTATAATGAAAGTAAGTACTGTTGCAGATAAAGATCAAAAATTTTTGTCAGAAAGTCGTGTTTTAATAGGTTTGTTCCAACAATGATCAGAAACCAGTCATTGCCACCAGGATTCTGCATAGTTTGAATTGAATCGTTGTTGGAACAAACTTAACATAACGATATTTACAAATCTTCTGCGAATAAGGAGACGTTAACGGACAAGTACATAAACTTTTGGGAAATCCATCGAGCCACAGCTTCGTGTCAGTTTTAGTTTTTCTTTCATTGTTTTGTGTTTACACATACATATAACTGACAAATGAACTGAAAATGAACCGAGAGCTGATAATGTGACCATCTAAAAGGACCATACTGTGACGTCAGCCGCTTCGCCTGCCGGCCTGTATTTCTGTGCGGCCTAGCCTTGCAGATATTTTGTTTACATCCAGTCTTTAAGTTGAATGTTGTATAGAACAGCTTTTTTCCTAAATATTTGTACAATAGGAGTTAGAAAATATTTTAGTTAAATGAATTGGTCATTTGAGATAAAGCACATGTCAGCAAAGCCGCCGAGAGCCAGACCGTGTTAAAGTATATTACATTACAGTAATTTCAATGGCCCAGTATATTTAGCGTACTTTGATTTTATATAAAGTGAAGTTTTACTGACAAAATAGTTTTTGTATGTCTTTCAATAAATAATATTTTCTCACAATATGTTTCGTTTAACTGTACATTACTGAGGGTATTAATCCACATTAACATTGTAGCAGAGCGTGGTTACCCTGTTGTACAGTAGTTTGTGAGCAGTTTTCCTGTACGTACACCTTTAAGCTAATATGGATGTAAGCAGAGTTCAGATAGGGCTGCTTGAAGGACAGTCAAATTGGAGTACATGGAAATATAAAATATGTATTCTGCTAAGAGGGGTCGCTGGTGCTATGGAAATTTTAGAAGGCACATTAAGTACTCCTAACCTGAAAGAAGGTGCTTCACAAGAAGAAAAGGCAAAATACGAGAAGGAACTAGAAAACTACAATAAAATCGATAGCAATGTGTTATTGATTCTCACAATTAATATGACTCAAGATACTTTACAGAAAATTATGAGATACAAAACTGCACATGCTATATGGTGTGAACTTCATAGACTATATGATGGAAGCTTAGAGGACAAGACTTACGACTTGTGCTTGCAATTTTTTGGGTATAAAAGAAAATCCGACGATGATATTGCATCTCACACTTCAAAATTAAAGAATCTGTGGAACGAGCTGCAGAAAGAATTTTGCAAAGAAAAGTTAAACTCTAAGAGTAAATGTAGTTGTGAGCTACCCAGTATATTGCTCATGTATAAAATTATGGAGACCCTACCAGATGAATATTTTTCATTTAAATCGAGCTGGTTATTGATTTCAAAATCAGATCGCAATATAGATAATCTAACTACTCAACTTTGCGCTTACGAAAAGCAAATGAAGGCAAAGAGGGAAAGTTCCAGTCAAGAAGCTCTTTTAGTTACAAATTCCAGACCTAAACGTAATTTTAAGAAGAAATTAATCTGCCACTACTGCAAAGAAGCTGGACATTTTGATAAGCAATGTAAGAAGTGGAAAGCAGATGGAAACCCTTCCAAAAACGAGCAAGGTGTGAACATGACTCTAATTGCGGTGACTAGCAATATGCTTTTTTCTAAGTACGATGAAGGGAATTGGCATATAAGATAATGGAGCTACCAATCATATAACCTATCATAGCGATATATTTCAAGATTTTACTCCCTTCATAGAATCCCACACTGTTACGACAGCCAATGCAGAATGCGTAAAATCTCTTGGCAAAGGTACTGTTACAGTTGAGTCTGATATACGCGGAAGAAAACGTAAAGTAAATCTTGCTGATGTTTGGTATGTTCCAAATATAAAGAAAAACCTATTCTCTCCCCTTGTTGCTCAAGATAGACACCCAGACAGTAAATTTGTATCTAAAACCGAAGTATGCAGTTTCCTAGTTAATGGACAGACCATTTTAGAAGGAAAAAGGAGCCGTTATGGAGGTTTATATAAGTTTAATCTTAAGACTGTCGAACCAGATAATGTAAATAATAGTGTTAATTTAGTGTCCAATAAAAACGTATTACAGTTGTATCATGAACGTTTTGGACATCAGAACAAGAGACATATTAAATCTTTCATTTCCCGCGAACTTGGGGTAAAAGTTGAACTAGATAGTGAAATTTGTGAGGGTTGTGTATATCGTAAAGCACACAGACTAATATTTGGCTCTAGATGTCGTGCAACAAACCCTGGAGAACTTTTACACACAGATGTGTGTGGACCCTTTGTTAACTCTCATTCAAATTATCGTTATTTCGTTTTATTTCAGGAAGACTTTAGCCGGTATCGATTTGTGTTCTTCATTAGACAGAAATCAGAAGTCTCTGAAAAACTTGAGTGTGTTTTGGCTCAGATAAAAGTAACAGGACATGTCGTCAAAGAGTTACTTTCTGATAATGGTGGTGAATTCGACAACGACAAAGTTCGACAGATTCTGCAAACGTATGGAGTAAGGCAAAGATTGACCATGCCCTACACTCCTGAACATAATGGTTGCGCTGAACGGGATAATCGAACAATCGTTGAAACAGCCAGAGCGATTATGCATGCTCGAGAAGGACTACCACAATCTTTATGGGCTGAGATGATTAATACAGCTGCATATATTCTCAATAGATCAGGTGTGTCAGGTGAAAAAGACAAGTCACCTTATGAAGTTTGGTTCCAAAAGAAAGCTAGCCTAAAACACATGAGAGTAATTGGCAGCTCTTGTTATGCCTATGTTCCTAAAGTAACCCGCAAGAAGATGGACAAGAAAGCTGTCAAAGGAATTTTATTAGGTTATGATGAAAATGACGGCTATCGCATCTGGAACGAAGAAAATAAACGTCTAATTAGGTCTCGTGACGTAATTTTTGATGAAAAACCCGTCTCTTCTAATACATGTCAAAGCTACATGTCAAGAAGACATTGATGGAGAAACGGTGCATCAAAATTCAAGTTCACAACTGAAGGAAGTTGAACAAAACGCTGGAGATGAAATTGAAAGTAACTATGATGTGGATGAGGTTCTTCATCAGGCTGAGGATGGCACATCAAAAGAAAATGAAGAAGAAGGAATGCATTTGAGAAGCGGGAAAATAATAAAACATAAGAGTTTTGACGATTATGTAATGCTTACATTCGCAAATGTTATGAAATACGACGAACCACAAAGTTATCAAGAAGCTGTTCAAAGCAGAAATAGGGAAAAATGGCTTGAAGCAATGGAAAGCGAAATGCAGTCACTTAAAGAAAATGAAACTTGGACTTTAAAAGAAAGCTGATCCAAAAGGTATGAAATTAGAATGATTTAGTGATGCAGATTATGGCGGGGATGAAACCACTGGTCGTTCAACGTCTGGGGCATTGTCTACCTTTGCAGGAGCCGCTGTATCTTGGCCCAGCCAGAGACAAAGTTCAGTGGCCATCTCCACAACTGAGGCAGATATAGTAGCTGCTAGTGAGGCATCGAGAGAGTTGATTTGGCTTAAAAGATTTTATGAAGAAATGGGACTCTTAAAAGAAATACCAGTATTATTAGTTGACAATGAAAGTGCTATAAAATTGTCGCAAAACCCGGAGTTCCACAGAAGAACCAAGCACATCAGGATTAGACATTTCTTTGTGCGAGAATTAGTTCTGGAAGGTGCTATATATATATCCAGAAAATTTCAGCAGAACATCAAGTCGCCGATTTGCTGACGAAAGCTTTGTTCAAACCAAGATTTGAAACTCTGCGAAAACTCATGGGATTGGTTGAAATTACTTAATGAGGGAAGGTGTTAAAGTATATTACATTACAGTAATTTCAATGGCCCAGTATATTTAGCGTACTTTGATTTTATATAAAGTGACGTTTTACTGACAAAATAGTTTTTGTATGTCTTTCAATAAATAATATTTTCTCACAATATGTTTCGTTTAACTGTACATTACTGAGGGTATTAATCCACATTAACAGACCGGGCCCCAGGACAATTCTCCAGATCGGGCTCCGCGACAATTTTATACAAAATTAAGAACAAAAATTTCTCCTCTACTTTAATTTCCCTAAAAAAAAAAAGGTCTTCAGTCAAGAACTTTCCCTCTCTTATGTCGTAACAAATAAATTCTCATCACCGCTGGCGGGCCCCCATTTGAGCCCGGGTCCCGGGATTTAGTCCCGGCTGCCCCCCCTCTAGTCGGCCCTGCATGTCAGTTGTAGATCATTTTTCAAAAAAAAAACGGTTCGAAAAATTAGTTTTTTACACTTAGCGTTTAAAACTTGGTCTATTTCGGGTATAATACAATAATTATTTAAGCAAAAAAAGGGGTAACAAATCATGGTTGATTAAAAATGAGTGACATGTGATGTTTCTGAAATGAACATAAAAACTTAGTAAAGAGGGATATAGTTTTATTATTATGTATTCTAAAATTCAATCAAAGAAGATTACAAAATAAAAAAATAATCATTGTTTTCATCGTTTTCATTTTCAGTTGCCGGTCAATTTAATATTTCGATATAAAAGTCATGGAGCTTATCGGGAACGTCTTTTTTGTTTAAATTAAAGTAGAACTTGTACTTAATTTGGTATTCGGATAGTTTGTATTAAATAAATAGTACATCTTTTCACGCAATTTTTTCTTTGAGATATGTGTCTGTGCTACTACAGTAATTCTTTTAGGAAAGCTCCTGATATGGTCCTCAATCTGACCAGCTATATTTCCTGGAATTGTATTTGTAGAAATACACTTGCCCCTTTTGTCGTAAGGTTTTTTCCTTTGACGAGTAACTTAATTAAACGTCGAACTCTTGCTATTCTAATTACGTGAATATTGATAAAAGCCTTCTTGCAAATCATAATTCGTCCAAAATAGGATGTTACAGTTCATCAAATTTCTAGAGGTGTTCGACGCCCAGACAGAGAACGCGCTACGTGTGACTAAGATAGCTATTGTACAGTCTGCTAAACAAGTTATTTTAAATAGTTTTTAATATTTTTAGGTAATTAAATTTTAAAAGTGTGGAATAGTTTAGGGATTAAATTGGTCTGATTGGACTTTCTTAGAACGTTTTTAAAAGCTGCTAAAGATAGTATGTAGAATTAAAAATAATTATTATGCCATAAAAGGTGTTTTGGAATTCCTTCAACCTTTTGAAATTGAGTCAGAAAATATAAATTTTATAGGATAGCGGAAAATACCTATAATTTTTTTGTAGGTAAATCGTGGAAATAGTTTATATTTTATTTCTACCTTATTAAGGAAAATGGTACCTATTATTAATAACGGTTGTTTCTGAAACATTACTAAAATTTTCGAAATTTTGTTTTTCTACAAAATAATAAACTATACTATTTAGAAAAAAATTTATTTCTCTTATAATTTTATAAAAAATAACAGGGGAATATTTACATTTCTTGATCTATTAAACAAAACGATAAATTATCTCGACGAATGACACCATGTTCTAGTACGGAAGCTAGCTTTACATTTTTGTTGGTGGTTTCATGGGTTTCATATCAATTTTTTGTAATTGTAGTTTACACGTACATATACCTCTTAACACTTGTTTGCTTTATTTATTTCATCTAAGTAGACAATTGGACGGCCCTCTGCTCGATAACTTTTTAAACGAATCAGATAGTCTAAACGTAGCTTTTGAATATCAAACCTTTCCATTAATATTTTTCTGTTTGTTTTTGTTTTCCGCCAACGAAATCCTAGAGACTTTATTGTTTTTCTTAAACTTTCATAGCTTCCTTTGTACCCTGTAGCTTCTCTAAATTTAGTCAGAATTGTTTTTAATGTTGGAACAATATTTTCCGAGATTAACATGAACAGAATAATTCTTTTTAAAATACCTTTGTCAGCTTCGTCTATATCATTAACTGTTTTTGGTTTTTTAATGGTTTTTCTTGGTGATGAAAATTCCGATATCTCACGGTTATCGATTCTTTTTTTTTTCTCTCCAGAAATGCGGACGACAGTGTTTTTAGATACTCCTGTGGCTGCAGCAACACGATCATTTACATTTTTAAATGGTATTGAAGGTGAATTAAAGTTTCCTTCTCTTCTCATAAACTCTATAACATTGGCTATTATTTCGCGAGATTGACTGTTAATCACGCGGCCTGTTAATTTGCTATTAAACTCCATACTTAGGTTCTATTAAACTGTAATGAGCAAAAAACACAAACGAAAATAAAAGAAATGTTTTAGCGAAATTTACATCTGACATTTACGTCTGAATAAAATAGTAAAATACTTGATGCGCAGAGTGTACTTTCATTGCGTAAATCCGTCGGCCCCGCCAACCGATGCCTCTCAGTAGTGCTTTCTCTGTCTAGCCGTCGAAAGCCTCTAGAAATTTGATGAACTGTAAAAAGTATTTAAATAAGGGCGATTTCGGTTTCAAGTCATTCCGAATTTCTAGGCCTCTTAACTTTGACGTTATTGCAAGCCATCAATGCTTGTAAATAGTATGAAGACTAGAGATAAGGAGGCGAATCGGCTTGCTCAAAATACGGTCCCAAAAAGCACACGTCAATTGAGCTTTTATAATTAAACGCATGGGCGCTGGTACGGTTTACGTAGTTCAAAATACATGGCTTCTTATGGGAATTATACATATTTTTGTCAAAATAATAAAAATAAACTTGTTTATAGCTAAATAAAGCACAGAACATACGGTTGTATTTATTTCTAAATAAGTCTTACATATTTTAATTGATACATTATTTACTATTTATTCCTATTTAAGTAAAATGCAAATTATTGATGATAAGTGTTGAAATTTGATGGGTAGGGCTAATTATTTTTTAATTAAAGCTAAATAGGGCTGAGGGCATACTAAGACACGGTTTAAATGAAAATATTTAGTTAGGGATTTTACAAAATTTTATGAAAATAATAAAAATCAAATTGTTTATTTCTAACTAAAGTACAGAAAATACTGTTGATTTTAATTATTGTAAATAAGTCTTTGTTTTAATTGCTAACTAAAGTACAGACAATACTGTTGGTGTTAATTATAAATGAGTCTTTATGTTAAACATTATTTACTATTCATTATTTAATTTTATCTAAATAAAATGAAAATTAGGTATGACCAAATTTGAAAAGGTTTGTTAAATGGTTAAATTTGGTAAGTACAGTTTTGTGGTAATTTTGTATTCGACAACTACAATTTCATCATCCTGGTGAATAGTTTCTTCAGCAATAGGTTCTAGTATTTTCTGCTTCGTTCTTTAATAGTATTTTTTTCTTTTTTTTTATTGTAACAAATTCAGTTCGGTTCAATGGTGGTTTTCGTCTTTTCCTAATACTGGACAAGTATGAAGAGAGATTCGGGAATATACATGGTATTGCTTCGTTCTTTAATCTCGGCCTTTCCCTTTTTATTTTGTTAACAATATCATTAGTTAAAATAGTCTCATCAAATTTTAAAATATCATCTTCTAAAAAGTGTACCTCGCAAACATAACTAGACAGTACTTTATCAGCCCTAGGAATCACATGCTGCCATTGTTCTAAACGTTTAGGATCCTATAAAAAAATATTTGCAATGACCAAATTGGAGTTCAATAAAGAAAAATAACAGTAGTAACTCTTCATCTAATATCAAAAAACATAAAAAAACAAATTTTCTTTTCTAGCAAGTTAAATTTAATGTGTAATTATTGTTGTTTGTAAGTCAGGATTTATGACTTTATTATTTTTTATTATAGAATTTTGTAATTAAATAAACTACACTCCGTAAGATACGGGTTGTTACTATTTTACAATAAATATATATTATTTAGAAATAAATACATTATTTTACTTACACTAGGAGCTTTAAAAAGACTTGGATTTTTATCTCCTTGTGTTTTCTTTAATTTTATATCGGATTTATATCCCGTTTTTCAACCCGGAACGAAGCAAATCCTTCTTTGCCGTTTTTTGTTACTCATTGTTACTTGTAGTCAGGTTCTTTATTTCAGCTTATTTTTATTCTTTTCACTAAATTTTACAATCACTTTAATTCCTATTGACTTACATAGAAAATAGACGTCGTTATTTTGCCACCCGCCAACTACAGTAGTTTTTTGGAACTCCATAAAAATAGGGACGGAAATTTGAAATTTGACCAAGTCCGATTCGCCTCCTTATCTCTAGTCTTCATAGTAAATAGGTATCCTGCTCATTTTTGGTTGTCAACAGTCAAAATCTTTAAAGAATCTCTTGTCTGTCACCCTCAAAACATCGGTTATAACACTTTTAACTTACACCTGTTTTTTCGCTGAAACTACAACACATTCTTCACCATTTATTCCAGCTATTTTTATTATTTAGCACTTATATAACTTTCTGTTTCCTTTTTTATTTATTAAAATAGTCGGAACACTATTTGAATCACTTTCGGTAGTTTATGCCATGGTTTTAAATAATTTACAGCAGTATACTGCGTTTAGAAAGAGCACATGTCAATGACTTGTGTTGTTTCTAAATGCAATTAGATATTAGAGAGTTGAAGTGATGCTATGAACGTAAACGTATACGTGAAAACTGACATCTGCGCATGCGTATTTAAATATCCTTCACGTCTACGTAAATACGTAAGCTTACGGGCTCTGGCGTATGTACGTAACGCAAACAAAATAACCTCTTTTTAATTGGGAAAGAACACATACTTTGATTACTATACGGTGCAAGATAGAGGTCCGACACGCCCAAGATAGGGCGCGGCCATTTTGATTCCTATGCCACAGTTTATAGCTAAAGAATCAGATCGCTTACTCTGCGTCGGCACTTTTGATCTCAATGTTCCAGTTTATACACTGCGCAACTCGGATAATACAATATATGACAACCGCCTATAATAAAACAGCAGTCTTCTGCGTATCCTGAATTTGTATCCCTGGACTGGATGTTATTTTGGAACTTTCAACTGGTCCGAGTGAGCTAACTGATTCTTTAGCAATAAACTGTGAATCCAAAAATAATATTCACTGACACTGACAGCAGCAAGCAAAATATCAGGTGGGTTGTCGGTTTAGTCGTTTTAACTGTCACATTAAAACAAGAAAACCGACAATTCCGAAGCAGAAGCGGATGATTAAAACGCACCTATTAAAAATATTGCGCCAAGATGTAGGCAACACGTAATAAAGGATCAAAATGGCGGAGTTTTCTATCTCCTTTTAAAAGGCACCCAGAAAGCTGCGCAGTGCGACCATTCTCCGTATAGTAAAAGAAAATCAAAGTATGTGGGAAAGAAGAAATCCTAATATTAGTTGTCATTATCTGTCATGGTACGTAAATGTCACGATGCGTTTAACACACATACTTTGATTTTCTTTTACTATACGGAGAATGGTCGCACTGCGCAGCTTTCTGAGTGCCTTTTAAAAGGAGATACAAAACTCCGCCATTTTAAACCCTTATTACGTGTTGCCTACATCTTGGCGCAATATTTTTAATAGGTTCGTTTTAATCATCCGCTTCTGCTTCGGAATTGTCGGTTTTCTTGTTTTAATCTGACAGGTTAAAACGACTAAACCGACAATTCCGGAAGCAGAAGCGGATGATTAAAACGCACCTGATATTTTGCTTGCTGCTGTCAGTGTCAGTGAATATTATTTTTGAAGTCACAGTTTATTGCTAAAGAATCAGTTAGCTCACTCGGACCAGTTGAAAGTTCCAAAATAACATCCACTCCAGGGATACAAATTCAGGATACGCAGAAGACTGCTGTTTTATTATAGGCGGTTGTCATATATTGTATTATCCGAGTTGCACAGTGTATAAACTGAAACATTGAGATCCAAAGTGCCGACGCAGAGTGAGCGATCTGATTCTTTAGCTGTAAACTGTGTCACAGGGTTCAAAATGGCCGCGCCCTATGTTGGGCGTGTCGGACCTCTCTCTTGCCTCGTATAGTAATCAAAGTATGTGGTTTAACAACTTCAACTCATATTTTGGACTTCAACGTAAACATTTTTCTGCGTTGACATTCACTTTTACGTTAACGTACTGGAAAGACTTCATAAGTCATACGAATGTATATCGGGCAAGTCATCTTACTGCGTGGATAAATGTGTTTACCTTTAAATATTGTATTTTTGTAATAAAAATAAAATGGCCAAAAATGTGTCGTTTCTCAAATGACCGATTCAAATGTGCAATTATTATTGTTAAAAAATACAAAAACCTTTAGGTCATATTGAACTCAATATCCATATAACTTCTACTTTGTAAAAATGCTACTCTGTGAGTAAAAATTAAAACTAAAGCTTTCTATATTTTTTTTATGTAACTAAACTTATTAAACTAATTTTATTTTTTCAAGTTCTGTTTAAAGGCATTCTCACAATCTAATGACTTGACATCTCACCAAAGGATCCATACTGGAGAAAAACCATTTATCTGCGACGAATGTGGACAGGCTTTCAGACAAAGTTCAGCCTTAAAGACGCACAAGAAGACCCACATTGAGAAACGTGTCTCCCAGATTAAAATCGAGAAAAATACTTGCATAGTGGAGGCGAAATCTATTTTTTTAAAAGGAACTTTTAACACAGAATTTTTACCCGGTTTTTAATAATTACAGATGTTACAGATCAATCTTAAGTCACAAGTAAAGAGATCCTGTTTAACGATGAGCATCTTCGTATTAAAAAAACTGTGATGCCCTCGCTTTTTCGGTTCACGACGCTCTACAACGCATGTCTAGTAATTACACTTTTCTATGAATAAGAAAAGTTCGATAAAAATTATTGAGGTCCTCTCTAGGTAAAGAACATATCGACAAAAAGGCTCATTCATGTATCTGAAATTGATTTTTGGATTTAGCATAGTTAATATGTGATCTAATAAAAAACAGGATTCGTTCAATATTAATTGAAAACAAAATTGAACTTGCACAACAATAAATGGATAAAAAGAAAATCACATTTTTAAATCTTCTATGACGCTTACTCCCATTGTTACTCCTTTTATCATTATAAAAGCAATCTAATTTTTCTTTTATTTACTGATAAATTTTATAATTTTTTTGCTGAGAGGAAGTTAGCAAAAAAGTATTGCGTTGTAGATCTTTTAGCAGAGGAATGTGACC
Source organism: Psylliodes chrysocephalus (assembly GCA_927349885.1). Classification (NCBI taxonomy): domain Eukaryota; kingdom Metazoa; phylum Arthropoda; class Insecta; order Coleoptera; family Chrysomelidae; genus Psylliodes; species Psylliodes chrysocephalus. The sequence goes on along the minus strand of OV651816.1, from coordinate 40,204,275 downwards.
ATACAATTTTAAGGCTGCAAGTTTAGCATTGCAATTGAGTTGGTTTTGGTCTGAAGCAAAACTTTATTACGATGTAGAGTAGATATCTTGTAGAGAGTAGATTTTCTACTCCAGACGATTTAATACACGACTGAAGAAGTCCTTTAAGGCCCTTCTTCACTTTTAGGCCAATGCATTGGCAAATAAGTACTAGCCAATGCTTATGGTTAGCTTGTAGAGGAGGCGTTGATAGGTAATAGAGATTGACCCCAGTGTTGCATGTTGATCAAGCAGAGAAATGTATATGGAATCCAAACAACAAGCATCCTCACGTAGGCCTTCTGGCACACACTGAACGGCTTACCAACGTGCGGATATAAAGCACAATTTGCTTACCAGTACATTCGCCAGCGACATAAAAAAAGTTGGAGAAACGGAATGGGCCAGTTGCTATGGAAACTTATTTTGAAAGAATTAAAAAAAAATAAAAGAATAGGGACATTGAGCTATTCATTTTAATTTTGACGATAGTGAATCTGATGAGGCAGAATTAATGACATGGAACAATGAACATTACTTTTCAAAATGTTTGCCTTATTTTGTGTATCCTTTTGCGACAATAGGCGTTTTCGGAATCCTACCATAGATAACAAATCCAGAGTACTGGCTTGCTTTACCCTATGGATCACTGAACTTATACCGACAGTTTACGAACAAGTCCGATTATTGTTTCTGTTTATCTACGTCTGACAATCTTTGACTTTTCCCGCGTAACTGTCACTATTACAAACCCTTATTTGTTAAAGAACCATTTTAATTAAACATATTTGTAGTCTGACTAATAAAGTCGCAATATAAGTATAAAGATTACAAGTTATAACTAAATGAATGTAAAAAAAACTTCAAAGCTAATACTGGCATATACCAAACACCAATAAATTGTGTTATATCCCCCTATAAAATGCTCCGGTACGCATGCGGATCTATTAATAATTACTCGCAAAATGGATCACAAAACATTAATCTCGATCACAAAGCTGGATCAGTAATCTACTAGTTTCCGAACACGGATAGTGGGGTCTATTCTGTAACAATTCCTTTATTTAACGGCCTTTAAAAATATTGGCGGCCTTAAAAATATTTTCGTATTCGTTAATTTATTTCTGTCATTATTTAAACAGATTTCTTTTAGATAGTCCTCTAATGTATTTTAAAGATCCGTTTAAATAATGACATAAGTAAAGAAGAAAATATTTTTAAAGGCCGTTAAATATAAAGGAGTTGTTACAGAATAGACCCCAGTATTAGTAACCACAGGTAAACGAACAATAGGATCGATAATTTTTCTGATCCAAGTAAGTTTCCGAAAACGCCTAATGTACAGAGTATGTTCTAATATATTCAGTTCTGCTATGGATTGTAAGCAGATTGTTCTTTTTATTGCGTTAACATCCTTTATGCCATGTAAAATATACCAAATTGTTTTTTAACTGTTCCTTATTGTTATAATTTTAATAAATAATTACTAAAAATTAATATTCATATTTGTTTGATTTTATTGGATATCTATTTATAAAAAAAGTTTAAATGCTAAGCATTGCATGAGTCTCTTATTCCGGATAATTTGTTCTTTTGCAAAATCGGCGATATTTCTAAAAATAATAATGACCATCAATGTATTTAAAGTGTAAACAAAGCATATATGCAAAAATTAAAAATCATTTAGTTTTCTATCACTGTCAAGTTTTCTTATTCATCACCAACAGCTCAGCAAAAATGTAACTCAATTTAACTTTTTATATAATAATAATAGGACTTTATTCATCACTTAAAAAGGAAAATATACAATAACAATAATTTATGCGCGGAAAAACATTTAAAAATCATGAAAAGGCGAAGTTCAGTTTTCACTGTTTTTCCGCTTAACCTAACAAAAAAAAATACATATTTAAATCGTAGAAGAGATAAAAAACAGGTTATTTATATATTTTTTTTTAACTAAATTAATTTATAAATTCAATTCATCAATATTCATATCCTACAAGTTGCCATGAATTTGTTGTTAATAATTGTATTACCTTGCCCAAGTTTGTTATATTCTTTGGATGCTACATAAGAAAAGGATCTTTTAAAAAATGCTTTGTTATATTCTTTGGATGCTACATAAGAAAAGGATCTTTTAAAAAATGCTGTTTGATGTTTAGGTATGACTAAGGTATTTCTGTAACGCGTAGATAATGTATTTATATTTGAAAACGTTATTAACTTTTTGAACCTTTAATGTCTTATGAACTAATGTTAATAAGTGAGGTGTCCCGTAGTTATTTAAAGATTACCACCCTGATTCGATCACTGTGTGAAATATGATCAAATTTTCTTATCCCATATGCGAAACGCAAGCAACAGTTCTGAATTTTTTGTATACGTAGAGAGTATCGAAGTAGCGCAGGTGTAACAACCAACTAGCCTAAAGACCATTTGTAACTGCTGATAGGTCTTTAGATACTGTTGTTAATATACTATTAAGGGCAGCGCCGTCACCAGCCAAAGGGTCCTGTAGTCCAGAAGGAACATCCATTCACCAGTGGCAAATAAAAGAATAAAAAGTATCCCTTAATAGCATAGTCGAGCGGTTCTTGGCAACTAATTTTAGACTCTTTTAGTCCTAAGGGAATAGAAACGCCGAGGCTTCTCAAATGCTCGGAGTATTTTACTGGTTTGGAAAGAGAGGAGAGATTAATAATAAGTATTAAAACATTAACAAATGTATATTAACAATAAGTATAAAATTTGACTAATAGTCTTAAGAAAAAATGAATAAAATTCCATTTAGGGAATAAAGCACTATAACTACATAATAATATAAAAATATGCATAATATAAATATGATAAATCGGGATGAAAATGTAAAATTGGCATTTATATGTAAATCAATCTATTATTAAACAAAACACTTTAAAATTAAGTTAAAAATATTTACCCATAATTTACAAATCGTACACAAAACTTTACACATCACATTGTTTTGGGACCTTAAGAGACCTTAGTCCGCCCTCGACTGGGAAAGTTTACCTGGTTGTATTTTTTAAAAATGTCACGCTCAATGTAGCCATTGACTAGATTAATGACCTGATTGTTTTATTTTCATATGTGTCTTCCTTTTTAATTTAAAACAAAATACTTATTTAGAATTTTTGGTAAATTCTTTATATTTTTCAAATAATAATAATGCCAATTATTACACAGGTCCGTGAATAGAATCACAATAAAATATCTTTGAAAAAATAAGAGATTTACAAAGTTTTAACTTAGTGTATGTGGAAAGTAAGTCTCGGCTAGGAAATAGTTGTATCAAAACAGTAAAACAACTTTGCAACAATGAATTTACGTGCTTTTTAAATTGAAGCTCGGAATCAATCTACAGACTAAATTTTTGGCTTCATTTGCAAACTGAAGAACATTGCCACCAATTGCAATCTGTAATTGACATACAGTTGATTTTATATTTTTTTGCACCAAATAGCATTGTTGTACATTTAGACTTACTTATTTTTAAGTTGTGAGCAGTAGATATATTAAATAATGAATTCCAAATCTTTATTAAGATGAAGACTTGAGTTACCCAGCGACTCGTCAAAAGATCGATAAAGCATAGTGGTGAATGGCACAATTTGGAACAAAGCTTTGGAAGTCAGAAATGTACAGAGTAATTAGGAATGGTCCCAAAATTGAACCCTGTGGCACCCCTTGTATTACTGGTAGGAAATTTGATATGTTGCCATCCAAAATTACTTTATGAGTGCGATTACTAAGATAATTGGATAATGAGGGAGACTTACATTTCTTACAGAGTAAGTCATGATCTAGGGTATCAAATGCCTTGCTGTAGTCGAGAAGAACCAAGCATATTATTTTCCCTTGATCGGTTGCTTTAAAAATATCATCCCTAATCGACAGAAGAGCTGTAGTAGTGTGTGATGGCGTGTAAAACCTGACTGATGTTAAATTATAATGTTTCGTTGATAAACATACCTAGTAATTTGATCTTGATAATTATTTCAAATAATTTTGATAAAGTGGGTAGAAGGCTGATTGGTCTTAAATCAGAAAAATTCATTGCCTGATTACACTTGGCAATAGGAACGATAAGGGCTTGTTTCCATGCAAAAGGATATTGGGAGGAGATTATATAATTAAATATGAATGTTATATGATTAAGTAAACAGTCCTGAACTAGATGAAGCATACGCAATGAGATATTGTCTAGGCCTACGGCATTGCTTTTAATTCGATTAAGTGATTTTTCGACTGTCTGACGTAACGATTTCAAATTGAAATAAGTTGTGTGATTCTATTTCAGTGTACCGACCTAGTAGTGTTAATTGATCAGGGGAATTATGTCATAGGTGCAGTTAAAATGTTTATTTACATCATTCACATTTTTTAGATTGTCAGGAATATCTGGGCTCGTTTTTTCCGAAGGATTTCTAAAGATCTAAGAGTATTCCAGGTGTTTTTTAAATTTTTTTGTCTAAGGACGAATTTAATATCCTCCAATTCACCCTTAATAAAGTCAACAAGAGAAGATGCAGGAGAGCGATATATAACTCCAAAAATAAAAGTTTTACCGCAACATTTATTAAAGATCCAAAGTTGTTCTAAATTAGGAGAAATTTTAGAAAATATAAATTTAAAAGGAATTTTCGAGTTAAAAAGCGACACCGCCACCTCTGCCATCTTTATCAGCTCTTACAATTTGGCAATGATTAATGAAGATATCTGCAGAGTCGTTTTGAGCGTTTAACAAAGTCTCCGTAACTCCAAATAACATTAGATTTTAAAACAAAACGAATAGCGAGGACGAGAAATTTTTAACAGAACAAAAGATAATATTAGATAAAATAATACTAATCTAAAACCAATGATTTATAAAAAGTAAAGGGCACTTTCACATAAATTTTTGCAAGATTACATTTAAAAATCAGGCTATATTAAAATGTGGCAGTATTTATTGTTGGCAACCCTAATATCTAACCAGGACAAACTCTACAGTTGTAATTTTTTCACAAATAGTCTATTCTCGTTAAGTGACAATGGAAACATTATTGGCTTTGCAAATGATGATGATATCGTCTACAAAGCTACAAATTATTCTTTTGTTAATAATTTCGCGAGGAAAATACAATATTTGGGGATAATTTTTGATCTTTGGCTAAAATGGGATTTACACATAAATTTTTTCAATAACAAGACCCATGTTCCAATTAAAAAAAAATCGCGGGCCGGTCTCCGTGCTCAAAAATTTATTTCTAAAACAGTTGCCATATAATTATTCTTCCCTATATTTCAAACCTAGATGATAAACTGTTTGGGTAATATCGTTTTAATTTCATACTTATCAGGAACCCTGTATGACTAGAGCAATAAGGTTATCCATGTATAGTAGAATGGTCGCTAAAAATTCACGGGATTTTTTTTTTTTTAACAAGAACACGTACCGCAAGCCGATTGAAGTTTATTTTTTCATAAAAGCGTGTAGTTTTTTCAAAATATCTCAAAGTAGACAGATTTTAGAAAATATCTGAAAATTTTGATTTTATGGAGATAATGAGTTTATTATTGAGAATATCTCCATAAGTTTTGTAGGAAATAAAATTCTCTACAATATTTATGGAGATATTCTGAATAATAAACTCATTAACCGGGCTTGTTCTTGTTGTTCAAAAAAAAAAAAAAAAACCCCGTATTTGTTCATGAAAAGGAAGGTTTTTTAAGGCGTCGGAAAAATTTTATTTTTAACGACTGCTCTAATGTAGAGCAAAGGGAAAGAAAAACTCGGTACCACAGTAATCATTTTTATTGAAAGATAACTAAATTTGAGAGCAGAGCCAACTATGACCATCAATTTTAAGCCATAAAAAATAATGTAAAAGTTGTTAGCACAACAGTTTTTAATCTGTAATATAAACTAAGGCTGGTGTCTTTCTCTGTTGAGATATCAAATCCGTCCTGCCATTTTCATCAGAATCGTACTCTTGTTGGCGAAGCCGTTGCAGTTGTAATTTGTATAATCGCAATTTTAAATCATTCACATCCTTTTTTAATTCATAATTTGCATTCCGTAAATAATTTATTTCTGCAACAAATGGAATATCCTGGACAGTTCTTTGCTGAAATGTAAATAATCGAACTGCATTAATCGTTTTGTTTCTGTAGCGGCAGTTTCACATAACAATGGACTGCTAAGTAGGTGTACACTCTCAAGTGCTTATGTAAATCATTATTTTTCCTTCACAGTCCAATGTTATATAGAACGAGTCTTTTACATCAATAACTGAGTCCAGAGTTGGCTTTTTTAGGACCGACGCTGGCATAAGTCAAAATTCGATCCTACCTAGGTAGCAGCCTAGTTTAATTATTAAGTTCGTAATTCAAGAAATACTACACGCGATTTATAAGGAATGATCAACAAAAATTGTTTCTAAAGTAGACGTTGAAAACTTGACTTGTATTATATGTCTTTGTCGGTCATGGCCTACTTCAAGCACATTTTTTGTGGACCTGTCTTTATATTTCTCACCCTATCTACAAGTAATGCAGGCGGCAAAGGAAGTTGAGTATGCAAAATGTGAGGACCAGCAACTAGGCTCAAATTCTTTTACCTGAGACACCAAACAAAAAATAAACCCATGTTGCCGGCAGCTTTGCTTTTCCCCGCCCTTCTCACCGCTCTGAGCGTCGATGCGTCAAAGCGCTCGTAATAGTAGAAAATAATTCATAGTGCACAACAGTTTATTTTTCGTATTCACGTTTTCTTGTAGTTAAGTGTTTTATTAGAATATTTTATTTAAACAAAAATGTGGACATCATAAATACTGTTGTGATTATCTACGACTATCAAGAAATTCAGCAACTCCAGCCGGTAGAACTCCAAGTAAAATACCACATGGCATCAGGGCCGACTAGAGGGGGGGTAGCCGGGACTAATTCCCGGGGCCCGGGCTTAAATGGGGGCCCGGTAGCGCTGTAAGGGGGGCCCGATAACAGCATGTTCTGTATGAGAAATTCGACACAAGATGAGAGTAGGAAGTTAAGTTTCGGCTGCCTTTTTTTTTTAGAAGAAGAAGCAATTGATGTAGGGAAAATAGCTTTTTGATGTGAGGATTTTTTTTTTTTTTAAGAAGTAATAGAATAGTTTTTTGTTTTATAGGGCCCGATCTAGAGAATTGTCCTGGGGCCCGGCCTGGCTCTCAGCGGCCCTGCATGGCATACTTATAGAGGCATTTGCGAAGCTGATTTCTGAAATAAAACTACAAGTAATATCTCTTTTAAAGTGTCCTTATTAGCTAAGCGAATAACTCAACTGACTGAAATAGAAGAGGCAGTTGTAGAAAATCGCGCTATGAAATCTCTACTCATTAATAACTATGAAGAAAATTTTTATGTTCATATACAACTAATTGTAATAATTTCTTTTCAAGCACTGAAAATAAGTCACAGCTCATTCGATTTCTCTGTACTGTTGCTCCTAAATATGCACAAGTGAAAGAAGTTATACAGTGGCGTGCCGTGACATTTTTGGAAGGGGAAGCGATTGTATAAAAATACAGCAGGCCAGTAAGCACAGCGCCGCAGGCGAACATTTTTCGCGGCGCATTCACCATTTTGTCAAAATCTTGCTTTTTTCCTCAGTACTAAGGATATTCGAGATTGAGATTTTTGAAGTGTTACTATTACTTTATTACCTAGTTTAGTACTAGAAGCTTTAAAAAAACTTACCTTGGTTTATTTAAACGTAAAAAAAAAAACATTTAACTGAAGTTTTTTTTATTTTCTCCAGGAGGATTTGATGATCCAATAAAATGTTTTAAATTAGATTTTTTAAAGTACCTAACTTAAATTGGAACAATTTAGAAGCTGATTCAAGGATGTTTTATCACATATTTACTCAGTAAAAATTCAATCTGTCTATATCATAATTCTTAGCGCCGATACAGATGTTTTAATCCTGTGAATTTATTTCGGGAATAAGCTAGCACGTCTACGTTGTTTAGGTCTACGGTTCGCCGGTTCTTATAAGAAGAAATACATATCAGGATGTCATTTGGCTGTTCAATCCCTTGGTGAAAACATTTGTCGTATTTTGCCAGCAAAACACTCTCTAAGTAGTTGCGATTCGACTAGAAGATTGGGCTCGAAAAAAAAAATGGTTTAAGAGCTGCATTGTTGGATTTTGTACAAAAAACTCTAAGGAATTTAAGAAATCCATCTAATTGGTGAACAGTTAACAGACTTAGAAACCATTTGCACCTATCTGTTCTCAAACAAAAAAAAAATGTTTTTTTTTATATGTTAAATTTGTTTTTTGGTATTAATTTTTTTTTTTTATTAATAATTCTTTTTTTAATAATTTTATTTTTAACTTTTTTTAATTAACTAGCTATAAGTATATTTAATTCTGTCACTAAAACAATCATTAAAATGGGTCCAAAGCATTTCTTCAGTTCATTTACTTGATATCTAAGGGGATGGGGTATAAAAAATAAATGGACCAACGTAAACATCCTGGCAACATCCAAAATCATAATCTTCAAGCTTTTCTATGTTCAAAACTATGTACAAAATGCGGTCCTCATATTTTGCATCCAGCTCCTGATCTGAAGGGTAAACTGCGTTCGATGACAAAAATGGTCAGGAACATTTCTTTTATCGTTAAATTTCCAATCTTTTTGTTTTCTAAAGTTAATATTTATGGAGATATAGATCGGCGAACATTAGGTACTTATAATTTTCTTTTCAAAAAAATCTTTTGTAAAACTTGAACATGCGATTCTCTACAATTTTCGTCATTGCCATTTTTTTTTTTTTTATTTTAAACTCAAAAATATATGAAATTTAAAAAAAAATCGTTTACCGTATGTTTGGCGAAGGAAAAGTAATGTTTGAACTAGTCTACTGTTATCTGAAATTCCCACTTCACATGCAGAAAACTAATTTTTCTTTTGGTGGTGACAAAATAGTACCTACATGAGATTCGTTGATCACCTAGGTCATCAATTTCACTCAAATCTACTTACACTGTTACATATAACGTGGGTCTGCAAATGCCTAATAATCTCGTCCATTTTAGTGAAATCAGCATTTATTTTCTGCATCGGATTTTCATTTTCAAATTCTGATTTTTTATAGCCGTTTTCTTCCACTCTTGCATCAACTAACCCCTAAAAAACATACAAATAATTTGCATTGTTTATGGACTAATTTGAAAACAAAATTGACATACTTTGTATGTGTTGGCTTCAACTTCATCCAATTTTTCCGATAGTCGCTGGATAACCAACCCAGTCTCTTTTATCAGTATTTTAAAATATTCAGATTCAATCTGAGATTTCGATGTTAGTGATTTCGATATATCATCAGATATGTCTGGAATATCCTAAAAAAATCGACTACTATGTATTTATGAATTTTGCGACACGTTTATACTCAAAATCGGAAATAATAGTCAGGGACGTTAGTCCCTAGTTCAAAAACAACACAACAAGAGCGGCTGAAAATAATGTGTATTATTCTACAAGAAAAATTTACTGAATGCTCTCGAATTGCCGCTTGTTTTAAATGGTAACACAGCATATTGACACAGAACGCGCACCGTTGTCAAATGTGCTGCGGCCCTTGTAACAAAGCTTAGGTAATATTAAACAGCACAGTGGCCATATTATTAGTAATACTCCAGTAAAAAGAACTAACAGTAATTATTATTGTATTATATCGGATTCACTGATAGTGATGTTCTATTTGGAAACTTGTGCAGCCTCTGCAAGCATTTTAATTCTATTGAAATTTGAGAACTTTATTTAAATCTTCTACATAGGCGAAATACCACTGACCAATAAGAACGGATTTTATACACATTACATTTTAAGAGTGGGAAACCGGGGTGAAAATTTGTATGGGAATATCGGTTTTTTTTTTAAGATAGAAACTTGAAAATTGGAATTGTAGCTACTCATCATAAATAAATAGTGACATATTTCAGGGTTTTGGATTTTACATTTTAAGGGGGGGGGAAGTTTGTTTGGGAGTATCGATTTTTATAAAGGTAGGAATTTGATCATTTGAATTGTAGCTACTCATCAACAAGAAATAATAACGTGTTTCAAGGTTTTGTATTTTCACATTTTAAGGGGGAGGGACGTTAGTGAAATAAAAATAATTAAAAACAAATAAGTAACTTCTTACGCCCTGGTATGAAAAATAGAGAAGTGAATTGATAAAAACATTTCGATGTCCTGACAAGCCGAGAGCCTAAGGAAGGACTGCTTTTCTCACGGACAGTTTTATGTGACCTGTTAGAGAGTTAGATGAGTACCGTATCAGAAATGTGGTATACAGAGAGATTCTTCATTAGATTAATATACTTAAATATTAGAATACTCTATTTAACTTTAATCTATAATAGTTTCTTATCTATATAATTATTTTTTTGTTTGGTGTGTACTTTTATTCTATTTTATGTATATTAGGGTTTCCTAATTAAATAAAGATTATTATTCTTACCATCACATACATACCATGAACCCTAAAAAACATATCGCTCCTTTTTTTGGGAAGTCGTGCAGTTACTTCACATGTGTAAAACTGCGGACAACAGCTAGTATATGAATAGACTTGGTTGTTCATGCCTAGTAGTCAGAAAAACAATAAAATAAATAATAATAATAATCTTCATTTGAAAGTAGGATACAACTTAATATACAAAAAAAAAAAATTTATACAATAATCAAATTCATACAAAAAATGCATATTTTTTTAAATAAATAATCAATTAAATGAGTTTTAAATTTTCTTTTGCAAATGACTATTGAAAGATAAATGACTGTCAAGCAAAAAACCCAAGTATTTGGATTCCGTTACCCACTCATCAATATTGTCTTCTATTTTAATGACTTCATTAATATTTATATTTTTATGCTTAAAAGGTGTAGTTATTATCATCATACATTTCTTCTTGGTAACATTTAATTTTAATTTATTTATTTTCAAGTATTCTGTAATATTGTGAAGTGACTTATTCATTTTTTGCATGGCAACATTATTGTCTTTATCACTAACTGATATTAAAGTATCATCAGCAACGATGTGTATGTACTCACATTCATTGAAATGTTCAATGTCTTAACATATATTAAAAATAGTAAAGGACCCAAAATACTTCCCTGAGGAACTCCGTGTTTTACATCAATAGGTGATGACAGTAAATTATTAATTTTCTTTATCTGTTTTCTGTTAAACAGATAATTTCTGATCCAGTTCAATACTGTGCCCTTTACTCCACACAACTCTAATTTTCTAAGTAATTTCACTGTTTACCGTTTCAAAAGCGCGTTGTAGGTCTAAGAATACCGCAATAGTATACATACCTTTACTTATATTATTTTTCCATTCAGTGACGGTTAGCTTATGTTTAGTCCATCAGGGAATATACCTTTATTCAACGAAGTATTTATAAATGACACTATACATGGCCAATTACGTCAAAACTGCTTTTTTTAATTTTGCTGTTTAGTTTATCGATTTGCGAACCTTTGCTATCTAAATTTGACACAATACTACCTAACTCGTGTAAACTCAACAAACTAAATTCGGTTAAATTATTTTCAATGTAGAAGTACACTCAACATCCTCATCAATACTAGAAAAAATAGTATCTATACTCTTAACAAAATACCTATTAAAACTATTAGCTAGTTCATTACTTACTGTCCCTTACAAGAGTTTTCTGACCATCATGCTCAAACTGAATACCATTAATGAAATTCTTATTGTTTTGGATTAATTACTCGTAGTTTTTTAAAGTTTTCCACATTAAACGTGGGTTGTTTATTTTTATCAATTTGAGTAAAATAAAATTGATGTTTCTTCTCTTTGATGACTTTAACAACTATATTTCGTTTTTGTTTATAATTTTGCCAATTAATATCACTTTGTTTAAAAAGTTTGTATGCTGAATCCGTCTTTACTTATTCTTCACACTTCCTCATCATACCACGGCAGATCATTGTCATAATAAGTGATCGTTTGTAGAGGATTTATTTGATTTACAACTTTTTCACAATTTGTTTTAATATTTTTAAAAATTTCAACAACATCTATATTGTCAAGCAAAAAATTACAACTAATAAATCCTACATTAATGTCATTCAGATTTGCTTGAGGTCCTTTCGCCACCAATGTTAAATAAAAAATATTAGATTATGACTAAAATTATTTTTTTTCTAATAGTAGATGTCCTTATTTATCTAATAGTGAACTTTTAACTATACCTTACCGTGCAAATTTTTGAGAAAATTTTTTTTTAAAAATATGTGTGTTTGTACAGTGTCTTATGAGAAAGTAAGACTTCAACAACAATTTTCGAATTATAATTAATTTTACTATTATTTATTGATTAGATGGAGTAGAAAAAAACTAAAAATAAGGTTTTTGAAATATTTAGGTTTTGTTTTTTACAACTAGGTTACTTGAAAATTTTTTGTGATTTTTTAATATTAATTTCTCAATAAGTTCCACGGTTTACTATATATATTTTATTGTATAAAACAAACTATAAATATTTCAAAAACCTTATTTTTAGTTTTTTTCTACTCCATCTAATCAATAAATAATAGTATAATTCGAGAATTGTTGTTGAGGACTTACTTTCTCGTGAGGCACTGTACAAATACCCACATTTAAAAAAAAATTCTCTAAAATTTGCAAGGTAAAGTATAGTTAAAAGTTCAGTATTAGATAAATAAGGACTTCAACTATTAGAAAAAAATTAATTTTATTCATAATCTAATAACTTTTTTTTAACATTTGAGGCGAGAGGTGTGGCGAAAGGATCTCCTTAATTTGCATACGATTTTCTGACACTTTATCAAAACTGACTCTTTCAGAGTGTAAACGTTTAATAGATATTACAGAATGGTCAATTAACTTAGGTTCGTCTAAGACATTTACTTTAATGTTATCAAAATTAGTCAATACATAATCAATGATAAGAAATTAAGAATAAAGTCGCCAACCAAGATTGTACGGACATTATTACAAAACATTTCCTCACATATATTTTCCAACTAATCCAAAAAAGTTGCATGACTTGAATTTGGTGAGTGATAAAGACTACCAATTACCCATTTTATATCACCATACTTGGCTGAAATAAAGTTACACCAATAGTTACCTCCTAGAACAAATTCTTTACGAATTAAAGATTATCTTAGTACCTTCAAATGGAGGTGTCAAGTACTGGTACCAAATTTTAAGTGAAAACTAGTAGTTGACATGGATGTCAACTACTGGCTCATAAACAAGATTACTTTTTTATGTTTTGAAAGTTTTCAATGAATTGGTGAGTAAACGGTACCCTATTATTCTGAAGTTTATATTGTTAATTGGACCAATAGATGACACCACTGTCAACTACTGGTATATTAGATATCAACTACTAGATCAACTCATTTTTGAATTTGGTTACAGAAAAGAAGGAATGATATCCATATTAAAAACTTCAGAGATGCCGCCTATTAAAGGACAAATGCTGAAATATAGTGAAGACAAAATGAAAAATGACCTTAGAGATGTTTTACGGGGTGTTCCTGTAAAAACAGCAGCTAAAAACCCCCCAAAAAGCTAAGAGTTACCCTCAAAAATTGCCCGTAACGTCGAGAATATGGCAAGGATACTGGGAGATAAAGGAACAAGGAAAGAAAGATAAAGAGGTTCAAACGTTGCAAAGAGCTGAAGAGAGGCAAAAAGAGAGAGACTTAAAATCAGCTGAGACCGAGGAAAAACGGAAACACAGATTAGCTGCAAAAGAAAATAAATATAAATCCATGAAAAAAAAAATAAGACATTCATCAAGTGATAATACTGAATATGAGGAGTGGGTAGAATCTGGTAGTAGCATGGATGATATTAGTTTCAATGACTTGGATCCAGAAAATTATATAGAAAATTAAGGTGACTGCGAGTTTAAGAAAGAAGACTTCATGTGTTTCATTTCCAGAAAAAAAGGTCACATCAGTATATGTGCATCATTCAAAACAACCTTAACCAGTTTGAAGCTGAAGTAACAGCATTAAATTACTGTAATGAAGTAAAGCATATTTTTAGACTTAAAGAAAGGGGTTAAGTGTTATAAACACAAGCCAGATTATTAAAAAACTGAAAACGCCTAATATTGCTTTTTCTGGTGATTGTGTTAGATATGAATTTAGTTCTGGCATTTTTGGAGATGGTTAATGTTTATTGTACCTTAACAGATGAATGATTATATACAGGGAATTTATGAGTGTTATTTTCTATTGTTAGCTGAAATTTGAGTTCATGTGTCCAATATTTCACTATTGTAGACTTATATTCCTTATTTGGAGCCCATAGAATCAATTCACATAATTTAGTAGTCTCTCCTCTATTGTAATTTCTCATCTCAATGCTATTAAAGAAAATAAAGAATTATTACTGTCTCCTTTCTTGTCTAAAATACGTTGTCAAATATTGGTCCTTTGACATGTCAATTACTAAAGATTTCAAAATATGTGATGTCAACTACTAGTAATTTTTTGTACATTTTCTATTCAAAATTTATAAGCCATAAAAAAACTAAAATCGTTTTTTTTTTTTAAATACATTGTTGATCCAAAAAGATCAAAGATTACCAAAAAAATGAAACAATAAAATAGGTACCCAAAAACTAGCCCTATAAAAAAATATGACCAATTTTATTTTCTTAATGTATCAACTACTGGTGACTTTACCTTAATTAAAGGAGTAATTTTCCATTGAATGAATAGTACTTATACAGTACTTATATTGGAAATTTCAGAGCAAGAAAAAGTCCTTTATATTGAATTTTACAGTGTTGCAGCTAGAGTCAACATACAGAGATTAACAGATTAGTTTTAAAATATCGAAAAGGGCAGGAAGGGGGGCACTTTTTGAGAAAGACAAGTGGATAAAGGTGTAATGTCACATTTTTCTCAAAAAATGTTTTTTATGGCCTATAATATACTTAAAACACTATATTTTTTGTTTGTGATACTTTTGATTTCCAATTTTGATAAATGACGGCTATTCATCAGATAGGATGGTATCATGAGCATGATACATGATAATGCAATTGTAAAACTTTAAACTTGTTTTTCTCGAAATATTTTTGTGACATGACACCTTCATCCACTCGTGTCTTCGATTGGTCGGTCACCTTATTAATAGGGGAGATAGGGTAAACACAATGTCCATTTTATTAAATTTAATATAGGTTCAAGCAACTATTTAAATAAATTCAACCTTTCCTACAACTTTACCCAATCATGTTATCTTTGTTATTACCTTTTGGAGATTTGGGTCCTTTTCAATACTCTTTAATGGCCGTTTTTTCAAAATTACAGCATTACAATCAATTACTTTTTTAGGGCAGACTTCCTTTGTTGACAATTTTTCTTTCATTCGTTTCTGCCTTTTACGTCTATTTATAGTATCTGGCTTTTTATTATCTACATATTAAAAAGGAACATATAAGTACATATAAAATTATCAAAATAAAGATAGAAAAAAATGTATTTACAAATTGACTAAATAAAATTAAAAACTAGAAATATACAGAAACAAGTGAAACAAAACCTAAACGTTTTTACAAATCTTTAATAAATTAATGTTAAAATGTATTTTACAATTTTACCTGGTAGTGCTCTTTGTTGTTCATAAACAAACTGTTTCGATTTAGATTTACCAACATGCTGAAGTGTGGCTGGCATAGGTAAGCGTTTAGATGATAATGCATGTAAATGTACACGACTAGAATTAATCCAAATATCAAATTATTATTATTACTTTCCTTACGTTTGAAAAATTTTAAATCTCTTTTAAAAATAAAAAAAAAATTTTTCTTTCTTCTTTTTCTTCTTTCTATTTTCTTCTTTTTTATTGTCCTGTTATCTACCGACATCCAGACAACCATTTTTAACAATAATTTTGTATTTGATAGCTTTATCATTAATAATTATAAAAACAGATAAAATAAAGCATATAAAGTATTTTAATTAATTCTATTTTTATTAGATGTATGTGGACAAATCTTTAGAATATTAGAATATATAAAGGTTACTGATTTGTGCTGAAAAAGTCCGAATTCTGAATACCATCCAGAAAGAAATTTCCCGTTTTGCAGAAAACAGAAAAAGGAAAAGAACTCAAACGGGATTTTTTACTTCAGTCCAAATTGTGAAAAATGTATGACTTTAAAAATAAATGCCACCCGGGGGGCTATTTTCAAAGTATGGGAGCACTCATTTCTCTCAAGATTCTCATCAAAAATGTCATACGTCAATGTGGAAATGTTGTTTTTAAAGGCATCGAGGATTAAAATTCTTAAGGAAGATTTTAATTCTCTCTAAATAAACCGAGAGAAACAGTCAGTGAGTTCACACTGGCCCTAAGACTCCTAAGAGCCCTAAAAATACGGTTTTACGTTGACGTATGACATTTCTCTTGAGAGAAATGAATTCTCTCGAGTTTGAAAATAGCCCCCGAGGGGGGCTATTTTCAAAGTATGGGAGCACTCATTTCTCTCAAGATTCTCATCAGAAATGTCATACGTCAATGTGGAAACGCTGTTTTTAAAGGCCTGGAGGATTAAAATTTTTATGAGGATATTAATTATCTCTAAATAAACCGTGAGAAACAATCAGTGAGTTCACACTGGCCCTTGGGACCCTAAAAATACTGTTTTACGTTGACGTATGACATTTCTCTCGAGAGAAATGTCATACGTCAACGTAAAATCGTATTTTTAGCGCTCAGGGGACCTATTTTCAAAGTATGTGAGCACTCATTTCTCTCAAGATTCTCATCAGAAATGTCATACGTCAATTTGGAAACGCTGTATTTAAAGACATCGAGGATTAAAATTCTTAGGAGAATTTTAATTATCTCTAAATAAACCGAGAGAAACAGTCAGTGAGTTCATACTGGCCCTAAGAGCCCTAAAAATACGGTTTTACGTTGACGTATGACATTTCTCTTGATGGAAATGAATTCTCTCGAGTTTGAAAATAGCCCCCCTGGGCCAGTGTGAACTCACTAACTGTTTCTCTCGGTTTATTTAGAGATAATTAAAATTCTCCTAAGAATTTTAATCCTCGATGTCTTTAAATACAGCGTTTCCACATTGACGTATGACATTTCTGATGAGAATCTTGAGAGAAATGAGTGCTCACATACTTTGAAAATAGGTCCCCAGAGGGGAGAGAATTAAAATCTTCCTATGAATTTTAATCCTCGATGCCTTTAAAAACAACATTTCCACATTGACGTATGACATTTCTGATGAGAATCTTGAGAGAAATGAGTGCTCCCATACTTTGAAAATAGCCCCCCTGTAGGGGTTTCAGATCCCTTTTTTTATTTTAAGTTCGATGATAGAAACGACCTGGTTTATAAAATTATGAGCTAAGAACCTTTTTTTTAGAAGAAAGGTCCGGGGGTTTGAAGAATGATAAGGTGGCAACCCTAAACAGAAGGAGAAAAGTGGGAATTTTTCACTAAACCTTTATATTGGAAGAACAAAGCGGATCACCAAAATCAAGCCGCATAGCGACGTGATATTTGGCACTTTGGCGCCCACATGTGCGTATCGAAATGCACTAAAAAGGATCATCAAAATTAAATTTAACACCTATTAGTGGTAATTCTATAACGAATATGTTAAAATTTAACGGACGTTAAAAATATAACGTATGTTAAATATGAAAAGCAATTCTGTAAATTCATTAAAAATTTTAACTTGTCATAATTAACATAATAGTTCATTTGTGCCGCAAAAATCTATTCTATAAGCAGAAATATGTTAAAAGTTTAACATAAATGTGTTAAATTTATGCGTTAAACCGAAGATATTAACAGGTACTAATTAGTAGGCTTTAAAACTTAACATATAAGAAATTATGACTTTTGAATGTTTAATTTAACTTAAAATGCAAGAAAATCATGAAAATGAACCATTTTGAAAGTACTCAAGTAATTTTAACAGTTGAAATTACACAAATTCTATTTAGAAATTATATTTTTTATAGTACATATAAATTTTTTGTAGTTAGTAATTGCTTTGTCGTAGAAAGGCACTATTATAAGGTTACTGGGGTTAGTTTTGCTTATATTGAAAATTGATGGCCTACCAAATAGTTTATAAAATAAATTCGGCCGCTACTTTTTTCAATATCCTTGTGCAAAAACAGACAGATACAATAAATATGACAAGAGGAATGACATTTATTTGACAGACCTTAAAACTTAACCAAACTTTTATGGCAAATTTGAACTACTTTTAACGTATGTTTATTTTTTCCATAAATTTAACGTATGCGTTCATTTTCTTTTTACAGAATTTATGTTAAAATCGTAAAATTTAACACCCGTTAAAAATAAATACGTATTGAATTACAGAATTACCACTATTACATTTAACTATTATGATACCTTTTAATACGCTAGTTCAGTGACGATGTAATTATGGTTCCACCCCAGTATAAAGAACAATTAGGCATTCCAACGACCTGTCAAACAATAGGTGCCAGTGGGAAATTCTTGTATATTTAAGGGGGTAGCGACATAGTCTTGCAACTTGGACGCTATTTTTATTCGAAGTAGTACTCGCCAAGCCTGCCAATTTATGAAGAAATGTATAGGTGGGTTTTTTAAATATTATTTTTGTTGTGTTTGACATAAAATATTTAAATGTAATCCATTATTCATGATTTTACGTAAAGTAGATAGAATACACTATATGTCGCCACCCTTAGATATACCAAACCTGCCCACTGGTAATTCATTTGTTTGGAATGCCTAATACAGTAGCGACAGATTGCGTCGGCTTCTTTAGGCGAGTTCGGTCAGTCAGGGGCTGGAGCGGGACAAATTTTAGGGTGCTTTTAAATGACATTTAAGCGTGTTAAACTGTCACTAATCGGACTAAACCGAACGCTAAAAGAGTCGTTAGGAGTTAAAAGTCTTAAAGGAGTTAAAGGAACGTGGCAAACCGAACGCAATGTTTGATGTCGGGGTGGTCAGATTTTCAATGACAGTTGACGTTTTTGTCGCTTATTTCTACACGGAGAAAAGTAAACTCTAAAATTGCAAATTAGCGATGTACACTTAGAAAAAAAATTAAAAAATGTACATATAACATTTTAATGTATTCTAGGCAAATAAATTAATCAAAATATTGTGTAACTTAAATAAATGAGTTCCGGTGAAAATCTAGATGTGCCAATTTTAAAATTTTATCATTAGATTAAAATAAATTACTTTTGTATGCCATTCATTGTATGAAATGTGTTAAACATTTTTTGGTTTTTTCCTGGAACTAATAAATTAACTCTGCACCTTATTTTTTTATTTAAAATGAGGTTATGTAGGTATCTTTTTAGAAGTGAAACAACATATAACAATAATATTTATTAAAACACACAATTACAAATTAGTAAGTTTTTAATGAATTTACAATGCAAGAATTATTTTATTTCAATTTTTGTTCCTAAGTACAAATTTTTGACTTCAGATGAGTTTTAGCAAATGCCTGTTGTAAGTCACCCGTTAAGCACAATGCTGCCCAATTGCTTATATTACCTATGTATATAATTAAATACTATTAACGTCACATCATAAAAATTAGATGTTTATATTTAACGATTTTATGGTTTAACATTTGTATGGGAAAGGTTATCTGCTACGGGATTTAAATATTTAATGGCTAGAAGAATCAACAGTGACTGTCAAAAAAATTTGTTGGGTCCATTAGGCAACAGGGTGGGAATTTAATTAATCCAACACCTGTACAATTCGAAAGGGCATTTAAAAAACTTTTTTGTCAAAATTATCTTCATTGCAATTCCATGAATTGTAATGAAGACCTGGACAAACACTTGCTACAATTAGATGTAAAAAAGATTGTCTCTCTGTATCCTGAAATAAATAAAAACACTCGAGAAGCTGTGTTTCTTCCTAATTACAACTACAGGACAGAAGATATAATAGTTCAAAATCCATTTAAATATGTTTGTGGCTATTTGATCAAAAAAGCTTTAGGCATACATGGATGTAATACATTTATTAAATTTTCAAAAGAATGTGAAGATTTGGATAGTTCACAGATTTTAACATATGATTGCAAATAAAGCACTTATGGAGGCCTAAAAACTCCAACTGAAAAGTTTATTATCTATATATATTTAAATTATAAAAAAATGTTATATCTATTTTTAGCAATACCTGTGTAATGTCTGGTATATCGCATAGCTTTTTTTGATATTATGAAAGAAATAGAATTTAATCATCCTTGTCCTAATTTCCCTAACGTGTATATATATATCATACAACTATTTATAAGTTTATATATATTATTGTTTAAGTGCTTAAATATTGTATAAATGAAACAAATCAAAAATTAAAAAACAGTTAAAATAATAACACCACAAAATACATTTTTTTGTTTTCTTTTTGCTACTTTACAAGAAATACTTGTTTAGATGTAGTCAATCAGAACATTTTTAATCAATGGACATAGTGAATCACAAAGAACATCTAATTCATTATAATAATTTGGAGGTAGGATTTTTGATTAAGAATGTCCAAAGGTTGCACATGGTACGCTTTCAAAAATGTCTCGTTCATGTTCAATGATAGTCTCAACAGAGGAAGCACTTGGTCGATGTATTAGGGAGAAGATAGACATTTGGCTGATGACCTAGATGGATAAAAAATGTGGGAACAGGCAATAAACGTTTACGGTTCAACGTTTTAGAAAAACAATTCTTCTCAAAATGTTTCTCACACAACCTGTAATTCCAATGAAGACTGTTCACATCTATGTTACTCAAATCTTCCCTATTACAAGCTCTTAACCACATGTTGGCCCTAAAATATAAAAAAGTTGATAACAAATGTTTAGATTGACGGTAGTTCAGAAATTATATATTTTTTTACATTATTTTTGTTGAAATTGTAAAAATTGTCCTCCAGACATTTAAATAATAAATATTTGGTTGTCAAATAAATATTTGGTTTTCAAATATAAAAATTGAAAGTATTTTCTTAAGACATACCTTTCTGGCTCCATGGGAAATGCAAAATAACTTGTCCCTTTGTCTGTTTACTCTGTTTGAGATGGACAAGGGCGATAGACACATCTCTTTCTTTTCTGATCAGGTGCAGAAGCCATTTCAAAAATATCACACAATAAATGAAAAACTAAAATAATAAAAATGTCTCAAAATATGCACTGCAAACATTGCGTTCGGTTTGCCACGTTCCTTTAACTCCTTTAACACTTTTAACTCCAAACGACTCTTTTAGCGTTCGGTTTAGTCCGATTAGTGACAGTTTAACACGCTTAAATGTCATTTAAAAGCACCCTAAAATTTGTCCCGCTCCAGCCCCTGACTGACCGAACTCGCCTAAACAAACAAAAATAATGACATATTTACATTGGCTGCGTTCATCCGCGCAGTGTTGCCAGAGTACCCTGAAGGAATGTAATAGATGAACTCTCAAAATTGTAATAAATTTCAAGAAAATGTAATAGAAATTTTAGTCAACTTAAAATAGATTCTATTGCTGCGTTTGATAATTCACATCGGATTCATCTGAGATGTAGTAAATCTTTAATCACGTGATTTAGTATACGTAAATGTAATAGGACAGATGTGTCCGATGTAGATAAAAAAACACTCGAGATGTAAAAAATGCATCCGATGTCGATTCTCAAACGCGGCAATTGTATTGATTTTTGTCGCATTTAAAAATCCACATCCGATGCATTTTTTTACATCTCGAGCGTTTGTTTATCCACATCGGACACATCTACATCTGCGTTTGTTTATCCGAGATGTACCTATCCAGATTAGATTTTTTACATCTCGATTTAAAATGAGATGTGAATGAGGTGGTCGTTCCATGCCGGAAAGTAAGTTTTCTGTGAAGCCAAGTTTGTCAATTTATCCTTTGTTTATGCTAGCGTGAATATAAAAGTAATTAGTTTGTTTAGATTTCAAATTTAGGTTGATTTGTGGTCTCAAAATTCAAATTTAAAAAGTATAAACTTCTAACTTGTCGCAGATAAATTCAGAACGATTCTGTACTGGGGTTGAAACAAATCTTTTGTAAAGAAAACGAAGAAAAAAGAAATTCTGTCTCCAATGCAAGGTCCAATGATATAAGAAACTTTTTAAGCGCTTTGGGCATATTCAAGAAAATATGTTTGGGATGAACTTAACCAAATAAACCTGTTTAAGATGGTATTAGTTGTATGAAATAATAAACAATGGGTCTATTTATACTCCCTTATTATTAGTATTTGCATTAGTATTATGATTAAGCATTAAGTTGAACCTTCACAATGTAATGGGGACATTTATACTCGATTTATGATTAGTATTAGCATTAATATTTATGCTTAATAATTGACAGATTCAACTTTTAAATTAAATATTAAATTTCTTCTTTTCTATAAAATGAATCAATGGCGTATTTGGCCTTTGTTTTTAATAGACAACGGATAAGGATAATTGACAATACACACATGATTATGTTGTTTATATGTTTGTTCCAACAAGCTCGAAAACGATAATATTTCGGTACAAATCATGCTATGTATACAATTTTTGTGTATCAGCAGTGTTTACCGATTATAAAGTTGACAAATGACATGTCACCACGAGGAAGCAAAGGCCTCTTTTCTGTCTGATTTGTATCATATTTCTGCTTCTTTTTATCTGTTATAAATTTGAGACTTAAATCCGTTAAAATGTCCTTAATTAAACCTATTTTTGAATATTAATATTTTTAAATAAAATTAACTAGTAAAACTATTAATAAAAACACATTTAAAACTCAAATATCTTAAAAGAACACAACCGGCCTCTTACACATTTCTTCAGTAACCATATATTTTGTTGACTGCAGAATTATATCTTATTAGGTATTAGGTTTAAAAAAGAATTACTAATACTAATTATAAAACGAGTATAAATACCTTTTTTGAATGATTTAACAAATTTAATGCTTAATCATAATACTAATACAAATACTAATACTAAGGGAGTATAAATAGACCCAATATATTAGGAACATAGAAAATCAAGGGTTAGGTTCAAGTTTATCAATCGTGAAAATGTAATAGATTTATTGGACATGTAATAATGTAATAAACCCTTCATAAATGTAATAGATTTGTTACAATTGTAACAAACTGGCAACACTGCATCCGCGCCACATGCTACCTGATCGATCTGGTAGCGCTCTCGAGTGGCACGTATGAACGGTGTATTTTGACATTTCGCTCAAGGAGCGGCCGCCACATTAAAAGTAGCGCATTTTATTTACGTCTGATCGGTGATCACTGATCTGTCTTACTCACTTACGTCCACGGTTTGCTTGGTGACTAGTAGGGTTATATTAGCATATTAGCAATTGAAAAATAAACAGACAAATCTTCAACCAGAGACATTCAACTCAAAAGTAAAATGAATAAACCAAAATCAAATGTCACTTTTAAACATGGTTCATCCGTGCATAAAGATCGATCAGGTAGCGTAAGTGATCGCTACTTTTGTAGCGCTCCTTGAAATGGCGCGGATGAACGCAGCTATTTACATCGCATTGACACTATTGACGTTGACGTTTTTGTCGCTTATTTTCGGACATGCGCAGAAAAATATGGACCCCTCATAAAAAATGATCTGTCGCTACTGTATTGGTATATATACTGGGGCCCAATTCCTGACGCCTTCGTTAACTTATCGCATGCGATAACGTATGCGACTTGATGAAAGTGTATTCCTGAGCTGGCGGCATTCGTCAAATTTCTTAACGCGTGCGCTAAGAAATGATGATTTTCAAAGAGCGCTCATGACCGTTCGACAACCACTTTATCGCATTCGTTTAGGTGAAAGTAAGGTTATAATTGTCAATTAATCCTGCTTTATCATACGTGATTCTGATTCATGTTTCTATGTATTGGTTTTGGTTATGTTTTGTGATTTGTTGGGAAATATTTATTTTTAATTTGACTTTTTTGAACATTTTATTAGTTACTAGAATATAAAAATTAAACTTTTTGTACCGTGAACTCTTTTATTGGACGCTTAAGTGCCAGTTTATTTTGGTATATTTTATTTAGTATGGATGATATAGAAGAAATAGGAGTTTTACAGGCACTAAACAATGTTATAAATTCTACTAAAGTTTCACGCTGTTTTTCCGTTATTCGTGAACCCCGCTGTTCCATTTTTAATATTCTAAATCTAAACCACTCCAATTCTCAAGTCCAAAATACAAATAATCACAGTTAAAACATCCAAAAACCAAAAATTATTAGACATCTGCAATCCATTTAATTTTATAATTTTTGCATTTTTGACATATGTCAATGCAATTATCTCATATTCAGTGATACCATCTTTGGTATTCTCAATCCTCATTGGTTAAGACTATGCAATAATCAAAGACTCTTCGTTAACACGTTCGACTTGATTCGCGATTATCGCATGGTGTTCAGGAATACTAAATTGCTGTCGTATGCGTTAGCGACCATGCGTTACTTAGCGCATGCGGCAGTTAACGCATGTTTCGAGAATTGGGCCCCAGAGGGGTTCCACTGACAATTAAAGTGACAGTAGATTTTTTGAGTGCGTTTTGTTTCGTTTTTTTTTTTTTCACTTTTATAAATATATATTCTTAAAGTAAGTAGATAGCATGTATCAAATATACAATCGTTTAGTTACCTATTACACATAGCTTTAAACTGACCTGTAAACAATAATTTTGAAATAAAATAAAAACAGTAAAAACGTATATTTCAAATTTATTGATGTTTTTGTTAAAAGTTTGGTTAGAATTAAATGTCAGTGGAACCAAAATGACATCACACTGAACTAGCGCTTTGAAGAAAATATGAAGACTAGAGATTAGAGATGAGGCGAATCGGCATGCTCAAAATACGGTCCCAAAAATCACACGTCAATTGAGCTTTTATAATTTACCGCATGGGCGCTGGTACGGTTTACATCACAAAGCACATAGAGGTTCCACGCTCAGATAAATAAATAATAATAGATAACTGAATGTAAAAAATTTACATTGCGTTTGTTTGAAAGCAACATATACAAGCCAGTTGTTAGGAGGGGAAGAGCGGGGTTTGTTAGTTTTATTATCCAGTAGCGTATCAAATAAATGTCAATAGAAATGCTTTTGATTTATATTATTTTATTAGTTTTGAGATATTTCAATAATTCAATGTTTCTAATATGAGATGTTTATAGAAAACCGTCAAAAATGAATTTTTCAGTCGACCAATACATATATTTTTTAAATTAAAAACATACATTATTTTTATACACAAATAATTTGAATAAACGTTGCAATGATAGGTTTTATAAATTCTAAATTTTTGTACTAATATTTTTTAATAATAACTATCGATTCTTTTGTAAATTATTTTTATTGAGTTGTTATGAGTACCACTTATATATGTAATAAAAAATAGAATAAAGTATCTGTTTATTGTTAGTCCCTTTTAAGTTAATTAAATTTTGTGCACAAAATATTTATGGTTTTTAATAATTGGGAAAGTAGGGTTAAAAAAACAATTTTTATAATAGGTATGTAATTCATTTTATTAAATAGTTGGGTTAGATCTGGAAAAAAAAACAAAGACAAATGTTATAATAACAGTTTAGAATAAAGCGATACTTATGTAATAAATGATAAGTTCATAATTACCGTTTTAAAATATTGCCAAGGTTTTCTAATACACAATATTTTGAATAATAAAACTTAATTTCGATGAATTCTTGTCAGTTAGAAATAGAACAACGTTAAGCAATTTTTTAGGGACGTTGTGTTATTGTACTCATTTGGTTTAATAACAATTAATAATGGATAATGGGGTGATTATAATAATAATAATAATAATTTAGTTGCCAACAATTTTCCTTTCACATAATTTTTAAATCAAATAATTATGTGACAGAGGTACCTAGATAACTAAAACTAATATTCATTAACTACAGATAAATAAAACCCAACAATTTTTTAATCTCGTCGTGGACGTTTGAACGAGAAAAGTCAGTAAATGTGACCATCGCCTTTCAAGGGGATGCTTTAGATGTTCTTCAGACTGTACCTGTGGAAAAAACGGATGACTTTGAAAGACTTAAAGGATCGTAAGCAGAATCGAGACAAGTCTCCAAGAATACGAATTAGATATTTTCAGGATGATGCGATACTGGCAACCATTTTCCTACTACACAATTTACAAATACAAATATAATAAGTAAATATAATATACATTCACTTGAGATAAATGAAACCTATTTTAATTTAGACAATAAGAAAACATATCATAATAATTACATATATTATTGTGTTATTAAAATAACATGAATAGGTAATTAAAAAATTACAAAATCTATTGGTTACCGTACTAATACTTAGAATATTCAAATTAATTAAACAAAGACAAAAAAACATTTTTATTATTTATAGTTTTTGTTCAAATACTCACTTTAGTTTAGAATGTGACATAGTTTCCATTTGAGGAACAGCTTCAGGCTGTGAGTAAAATAAGGGCATTACTCCTTTCATTAAAAACATTTTTCCTCCTGGAGACTTAGCAAAGTCAGAATCCTCAAAATGTCTTGAACAAATTCTACTGAATACACTCTTCATCCTCACGTATACCCAAACTCTTCATCCACATATATCTAGTTTGAGGATCTTTTGGAAACCTAAATAGGTATAAATAGTGTTTTCTTATTCATATAGGTAGGTATATAGGATTTCATGTAATACAGAATGCAACATAGTATACTTTAAAATAACTATGGTGTTCTAACAATATATTTTGTCATTAAAATAAAGCAATACTAAGATTTTATAACTAAAGTAAATGCCACTAGAGCCTTCTTAAATGTACAGTGTGCATAACAATATAACTTTAATTTAAAGATAGCCTCTTAACAAATTCAAAGTTATTAAACAAAGGCACAATAAAATAATTCGAAATTCGACGTTGAATGTTATTTTAAACTTTAAAATAAATTGTTGTTGTTTAAACCTTATTTTGAATTATGATACCCCTCAAAAAAGTGTGATGCAACGGTAATGGTTTTTATTTACTTACCTATGAAACGTTATCGAACTGGACTTGAGATACTTTCTCGAGCACACAATACAATTCACTGTCATTTTTAAGCAATTAAATGCACTAAAATAACTTAAACCACAAAAATTTTTCAATTAAAGTACGAAATAAACTCAAAATGAACCACAAAATAACCATAAAATAACTAACCTAACTGACGTAGTCCTGTCAATTTTTTGCTGACCAATCAGGTGTGTAACCAAAATAGCGAATATCCAATCAAGTCGTGTAACCACTGCTATTAGTGAGAGGAGATGCTGGTTACAAATATTGCATGATAGGGCTGTATCTATTATTTATTTATTTATCTGAGGTTCCACGTGAATGATCAAGGTCAAAACCGACAACTGACATTTTTTATGCTATTTGCTCCAAACTCTAGATGGGGCTACTGGTGAAATTATGATTTCTTACTCCATTTTTAAGCCTTATGGGAGAAAAACTTAACCAAAGATGTGACGTGTATTTATTTATGTTCTTGGTTAGTTTCATTTTTCCGTCTGATTTTAGTGATTTTTTGTTGGCTTTGGCTTTTGGTTTCTGTTTATAGTTTCGTCTTAGTTATTTGCAAAATTGTGATGTTTCGCTTTTTTATTTCCTACTGTGTTTTGCAATAATTTTGGTGCTATGTTGAAAACTTCGAGAAAAACTTCATTGATTCACCATATATTCACCATGCATCTGCATCATAAAAAGACAAACGGGGACAACAACTAATTGATAATCAATTTATCACTGGACTAGATTCTGAAATCATTTTTCACATAAGAGAGTAATACCACCATCTGTATTTGGAAGGAAAATACCTATTTATCATTGAATGAATAGTTAAAAGGATTCACCTTTTAATACAATACCTATATTACATTTGTCCTCAGTTAAAAAGACATTATAAAATATATAACTTTAGTGTTAATAAAATGTAATATCCTAGTCTCTACTTCACATTTAAATTATTGATAGGTATTTTAAAGATTATTTGCTCCAAGTAAGTATTCGTTAAATATGTATTATTATTATTATTTGTATTTATTTTTATCTAATAATATTTATTTAAGTTATTAATAAACATATTTTAAGAATGTTCAATTTTATTATTTATTGATATATCTTATATTTATTTAATAAAAATATGCAGAACCAACTCTCCACATTAGACCCCTCATAACAAATTAATTCTTCAAATTTGGTATAATCGACCTACATTATTTTGTAAAATAAAAGTTTCGAACTTACCAGTTCCATACTTTATTTTATAAAATAATTTATGTGGAAATCATTTAAAATTTAATTTAAAACTACTACCTACTCCTAAAAATTACAATTTGAATTTACCGCCATCTGTCAATTGTCATTTTAGTTCCAGCTCCAAACACAAGGTGGCGCTAATTTGGTTTAAAAGTCTAACATTGACGTGGGGTCTCTAGAAGATACATGCTTTGTGGTTTACATAGTTCAAAATACATGGCTTCTTATGGGAATTATTGGAATTATACATAATTTTGTCAAAATAATAAAAATAAACTTGTTTATAGCTAAATAAAGCACAGAACATACTGTTGTATTTATTTCTAAATAAGTCTTACATATTTTAATTGATATACATTAGGTCTTTTCCTTTGCATCGAAAGTGTAGCATTGAGCTACGTTATTTCTGAAAATATTGTTCCATCCATACAATTTGTATAAATGGAACGATATTTTCAGAAGTGGTGTAGCTCGGTCCTACACTTATTTCGATGCAAAGGAAAAGACCTAATAGGTCTTTTCCTTTGCATCGAAAGTGTAGCACTGGACTACACCAATTCTGAAAATATCGTTCCATATATACAAATTGTATGGATGGAACGATATTTTCAGAAGTGACGCAGCTCAGTGCTACACTTTCGATGCAAAGGAAAAGACCTATTATTTACTATTTATTTGTATTTAAGTAAAATGCAAATTATTGATGATGTGTTGAAATTTGATGAGTAGGGCTAATTATTTTTTAATTAAAGCTAAATAAGGCGGAGGGCATACTAAGACACGGTTTAAATGAAAATATTTAGTCAGGGATTTTATAAAATTTTATGAAAATAATAAAAATCAAATTGTTTATTGCTAACTAAAGCACAGAAAATACTGTTGATTTTAATTATTGTAAATAAGTCTATGTTTTTTAATTGCTAACTAAAGTACAGAAAATACTGTTGGTATTAATTATAAATGAGTCTTTATGTTAAACATTATTTACTATTCATTATTTAGTTTTATCTAAATAAAATGAAAATTAGGTATGACCAAATTTGAAAAGGTCTGTTAAATGGTGAAATTTGGTAAGAACAGTTTTGTGGTAATTTTGTATTTGACAACTACAATTTCATCATCCTGATGAATAGTTTCTTCAGCAATAGGTTCTAGTATTTTCTTCCTTTTTTTATTCTAACAAATTCAGTTCGGTTCAATGTTGGTTTCGTCTTTTCCTAATACTGGACAAGTATGAAGCGAGATTCGGGAATATACATGGTATTGCTTCGTTCTTTAATCTCGGCCTTTCCCTTTTTATTTTGTTAAGGACCGATTCCACCATTGTGTTAAACGGATATTAAAATGACATTGTTAATGTAAAAATGTCATTTTAAACTCCGTTTAACACAACGGTGGAATCGGTCCTAACAGTACTATTAGTTAAAACAGTCTTATCAAATGTTAAAATATCATCTTCTAAAAAGTGTAGCTCGCAAACAGAATCATAACTAGACAGTACTTTATCAGCCCTAGGAATCACATGCTGCCATTGTTCTAAACGTTTAGGATCCTATAAAAAATATTTGCAATGACTAAATTGGAGTTCAATAAAGAAACATATCAGTAGTAACTCTTCATCTAACATCAAAAAACATAAAAGCAAATTTTCTTTTCTAGTAAGTTATTTTTTATTATAGAATTTTGTAATTAAATAAACTACACTCCGTAAGATACGGGTTGTCACTATTTTACAATAAATATATATTATTTAGAAATAAATACATTATTTTACTTACACTAGGAGCTTTAAAAAGACTTGGATTTTTATCTCCTTGTATTTTCTTTAATTTTATATCGGATTTATATCCCGTTTTTCAACCCGCAACGAAGCAAATCCTGCTTTGCCGTTATTTGTTACTCATTGTTACTTATAGTCAGGTTCGTTATTTCAGCTTATTTTTATTTTTTTTCACTAAATTTTACAAAAAATCAATTTAATTCCCATTGACTTGCATAGAAAATAGACGTCGTTATTTTGCCACCCGCCAATTACAGTAGTTTTTTGGAACTCCTTAAAAATAGGGACGGAAATTTGAAATTTGACCAAGGCCGATTCGCCAACTTATCTCTAGTCTTCATATAAAAAAATCACTTAAAAATTATTTTTGATTAATAACGCAGCTGAAACAAATGTCCAAATAATAATAATAAATAATTAAAATAGCGCGTTATTAATAAAAAATATTATAATTTGTCATAGTACGCCCGTGGGAAACGTGACGTAGAATGCTCGAAATTGACAAGTCAGGGGTAGTATTCTCGAGTCACGAATATAGATTCGCATGCGAGATTTATGATTTGTCTCACTTGGTTTTCGTTCAACAAAGTGAGACACATTGTAAAACACGTATGCGAATATCGGTATTCGTGATTCGAGAATACTACCCCAGGGGTAGTATTCTCGAGTCACGAATATAGATTCGCATGCGAGATTTATGATTTGTCTCACTTGGTTTTCGTTCAACAAAGTGAGACACATTGTAAAACACGTATGCGAATGTCGGTATTCGTAATTAGAGAATACTACCCCTGGCGTCCAAATTGTCATTCGCACCGACCTTTTTTTCACCCATGTTGGCTTAAAAATTAGGAGTAGGGTTTATGTCATATATGACCGATTCCACCGTTGTGTTAAAAATGTCATTTTAATCTCCGTTTAACACAATGGTGGAATCGGTCCATAGCACTGATCTGTATTATTTTACTGGATAGGATATAGGCTATATTTAACATACTAAAAAACCGTTCCACCAAGGAGACCGGAAGTGCAACAATGCTGGCCGATTTGGGCAAATTATGGTGGGTTCACAGAACTGAAATTTGGGATAATTTGACATACCTAACCTATAATTTGATTAGTTTTTCTTCTTATTCTTCTTCTATTCCTTTTGCGGGCGATGTCCTTTGGGAAAATTCACCCATGATTTGATTGTTTATGAAAGAAAATATAAAAATGGAAACGTGAAGCATATTGTGTCTTCAGGAATGAACGTTTATTGTTTATTTCATACTCTTTTTACTTTGTTTTCCACAATAAAAACATCTCATCGTAGCTATAGCTTGTTGACACAATTAAATGACAAATGTGATGACAAATGGAAATAGAGGTTACGTTAAATAACATCCGGTCCGCCATATTATTTGCCCAAATTGGCCAATTTTTCGGAACGTTTTTTAGGGGGCTATATCCTATCCAGTAAAATAATACAGATCAGTGGTCCAGTTCTGTCGTGGTCCATAGCCAGCCATATCACGGTCGGTGGAATTTTTAAGATAAGTGGAAGGAAAAATCTTACTTCAAGGTTGGCAACACCGATACCACCGGTCATCGCAGTCACCGGTCTCAAGTTGACAGTTGACAACCCGACACGTTCACGTTCCATGTTCCATGGTTCTTGTTACGTAAATAGTCAAATAAAATTACATTTTAGGCTTAGTTTCTAAAAAATACATTAAAAATTATTAATATTAAGTTTAAAGTTTTTAATTTTCTACCAATTTTAAACAAAGTGTAAATAATCTAACCTGTGATTTTTTTACTTTAACCTTCTGTACAACATGGCTGCCACAGTAGGGCGAATTTGTGGAGTAGGTCTTTTAAAACCGAGTAATTTGACGACAATTAGCCAGGTATAGTTTAAAATTAATGCTAAGGGTTTAATTATCTAGGTTTTCAATTAAAGTTTTCATAATATTTGCTTTACTTCATTGTAATCGGCTGTAAAACAGGTGTTATGTCATCTGGAATCTCAAGTTTCTAATCATTTAATCTTTTTCAGAAAAGTTCATATTCCACGGCCAAAGACTGGACATGGGGCAAAAAAGCGGTGAGTAGTATTCATATTTCCTTTTCTAGCTTTTTCTTTTTAAATGTAGGTACCTACTATTTTTTGAGGTTATCTAAGCTAAAAATCATTTAATAGTAAAGCAGTATCAATTGGATATAGGAATACAATTTTTTGTATTAGTGTGAAAAATGTATTACCTTCTTATAATAATATCAATATTTTCTGTTTTTCTAATAGTTTGGGAATCTTACATCATTTTTTAACTTTTCATAGGTATAATGACATTTGTATTTAAAAATAAACAAGTGCGAAAATGCCTACTCAGTTTTTTTATAAAAAAGTACTGGATGTTTATAAAATAAGTTTATAATTTAGTTGTTAATGTAAAGAATTTAATCTTTGAATTATTTTTAGCTTTTAGGGAGCTTAGGTTTGGTGGCAGGTGGTACAGGAGCCATACTATTTGCTCTCGACCAATCTGTTAAGGCTTCGGATCTAGAATTACATCCACCAAAGAATATTTGGAGTCATACAGGGCTTTTCAGCGCCTTTGATCATGCCAGGTAAAACAACAGATAATAAATAAGTATGTGACAAATGGTCAAAGGAATTTCAAACATATTTAAATAAAATTATGCCTAATTGCTCAAAATGTCATTTAAGTAAAGTGGGAAAGGTATGTATCATCTCACTTGTAAGTTCTTCTGATTATTCAATGCAACTTTTCCAGATTGTTGGTAATATAACATTGAATATTATCGCATTAGTACAATAAATAATTAGAAAAAATGTACTGTTCACTGAAGGTATTCCATTCCACACCATAATTCTCCTTTCAGTAGCTTGGAGGAACATTCTAATACTGTAGAGGCAGCTAAATAAATAAAAAATTAATTGGAAAAATGATTGACAAATAATATAAATAAAAACTAATAATCATTGACTCAATAAAGAATGAATATTGTTTATGTATAATGACTTGACATTCATAAATGCCGCCCTCCACCGTTTATTTGGTTAATATCAACCATCTGAAATAATGATTCAACTTCATTATTAATAACAGGCACAATACCACAAATCCAATTAAAAACAACAACGCAAAATGAACAAGAGGTGCATATTTAGTGATGAAATTGCAACTATTTTTAAATATTACAACAATGCACTTAAATATTTGAATGTTTACATAGGGGGCCACATGTGTATCATTATGCATGTTAGTTCATACCACGTTAGTACATACCTTCCCTACAACTGTATTGTCATTTTTATACAGGGTATTTCATTAAAAATAGGCCGAATTGTTGGCCAAAAAATTAATATTTAAGTAAAACACCACAAAATAAGCTTCCATACAGAGATACATTTATGTGATATATTTGCAGTAAATGTGCAAATATCTTTCAATTTTTTATTTTTATCTAAAACAAATTAAGATGGGTATTCCAAAGTCGAAATATATAGGTAAGTTATTGTGTTAAAAAATAATACACGATCTTCTATTAAAAAAAAGTCAAAATGGTTTTAAAATGTCTGTAATTGAAGTTCATTTTGACCATCTTGTATGAAACAAAAATTTCAAATTTGATAAAAAAGAAAATAATGGTAGGTACCCACTAGAAATCTATATTGAGGTTAAAAATTTTTTGAATCAATGTGGAAAAAATTATTTTCCAAGAAAATTCAATATACAACAGAAAAATATATATTGGTGATGTACAATAATCTATAATAGTTCTAAAAATAAAAGAAAATCTATTAAATTTCTCTAAAACAATGTTGAATAGTCTAATTTATTATAAGACCACTTTGTTCCACTCTGTATAAGTACATGAACATATTTTTCAGATATTTTCTTTTGATTATCACTGGTAAATCTTTGGACAAAAATTAAGATTTTTTAAATAGGAGTTAAAAAGTTCTACTTTTTTTGAACATTGTGTGCAGCAGAATTTATCAAAAATTATATATTCAAATAGTGAGTTTTCAAATCAATCAACAACTTATATGGAAATATAAAAATACAGAAATGTAATTATTTGTATTAGGTTATTCATATTTAATGCAAAACTGGCTGTATGGCTAAGGTCCTAACTTTATTTTTTAGTACTGTAGGATACATGATTGACTTTTTTATTTGAAATTGGGCAATATTTTGTTTGTTTGTATTTTCACAAATACTATTAACATTGTCTCTAAATTAGTCAATAATAAGTAACATACAGGGTGTCCCAAAATTCTGTGTACATAGATCTACTGTATGTTGGTGAGATCAAATTGAGTCGATTGAGCCAAAATTACCTACATCATAAAGTCCATCGTTTGCCTGTGAGGAAGCTTCAAAGTTGGAAGAAAATCTTCAATTTTTTTTAATAACACAAAAACGCTTCGTTCGATTTTTATAAAATTTGGTGTGTAGCTATTTTAATTGAAGAGCCATTGTTCAAAGCAAAAATTACACCAACTGAAATTATGGAAGGGTAAAAACCAACCTAATCCTACCATAAATGACATCGTATTTTTTTTTCAGGGCCGCCCCTGTTCCCTAAATTTTTTTGTGGAGAGCTGTATTTATTTGTAGCATTTTTTCTTTCTTGCAAAAAACATGTATCTCTTATGGTATTTGAGTAAAAAAGAATTTATGGACTGAGGGTTAGTCACTTAAAATTTTCAAGAAAACTAAGTTGGCGGTTGTCAACGTTACAATAAACAATTTGATAATTTTGACAGATATGTATGTTGTAGAACTGTAAAAATTATCGATACTACTCATTTTATGCATGTATTGTATTTTTTCTGTTTCGATTTAAAGTTTTTGTGAAGGAGTTATTTCAAACATTTTGTGGTTGGTATGGAGTACACATTCAATGAACAAACTGATGTGTTGCTAGTGCTTGGTTTCTGTAATGGCAATTGCCGTGAGAGTGTTCGGGTATACCATGAAAGATTTCCAAATCAACAGATTCCGAATCACCAGACTTTTACTTTTATCGAGAGGCGACTTCGAGAAATTGGTCAACTGAAACCGAACAGAAATAATGCTGGAAGACCTCGTCATGTTAGAACTCCTGCTGCAGAGGAGGGAATACTTGAAATAGTTGAAAATAATCCCGGAATTAGTACCCGACCACTGGCACGCAAAACTAGGATTTCAAAAAGCACATCCAACAGAATAATTAGAGAACAACTTATGTATCCCTTTCACATTCAAAGTGTCCAGGAACTCCTACCTTCTTATTATGAGTCTCGTTTGCATTTTGTACAAGTTATTCAAGAGCACAGAGCGGCCGATCCAGTTTTTCACTGAAAAATTTTGTTTACAGACGAGTCATTCTTTACACGACGTGGTATAACAAATTCACATAACGAACATGTTTACGCAGATGAAAATCCACATGCCATTAAAGAGAAACACAACGAAAGTTTAAAATTAATGTGTGGGTGGGTTTTATTGACACCTACTTGATTGGTCCATTTAAATTACCAGATCGTCTTAACGGTGACAGTTACTAGCATTTTCTACGTCAAGATTTGCCTCAACTGTTAGAAGATTTACCGCTCAATTTACGTCGTGACATGTTTTTTATGCATGATGGTGCACCACCTCATTTTTCCCGCATTGTGAGAGATTATTTAAATGAACAATACCATGGAAGATGGTCGGGATGCTCCTATTCAGTGGCCACCTCGATCACTGGACTGTAATCCTTGTGATTATTTTATCTGGGGTCACTTGAAAACCAAAGTTTATGAAGTTCCTATCGACATATTGAACAATTATGGGGTAGGATTCAAACTGCTGTGAACTCTATGCGAAATGATCTAGGCATTTTGAGAAGGGTACACTTCAATTTCTTGCGCCGAATTGAAATCTGCATGAACGAAGGAGGTGGCCATATTCTTTTCGAATTGTTATTTTTCAATAGATACCTATGCCTATTAATGATTGTTTTATTGTAATAACGTTAAAATCGTGTTCGGGTTGCAGGAGTAACCGCCAACTTAGTTTTCTTTAAAATTTTAAGTGACTAACCATCAGCCCATAAAATTTTTTTTACTCAAATACCATGACATACATGTTTTTTTTGCAAGAGAGAACAAATGCTACAAATGAAAACAGCTCTCCACAAAAAAATTTAGGGAACAGGGGCGGCCCTGAAAAAAAAAATACGATGTCATTTATAGTAGGATTAGGTTGGTTTTTACCCTTCCATAATTTCAGTTGGTGTAATTTATGCTTTGAACAATGGCTCTTCAATTAAAATAGCTACACACCAAATTTTATAAAAATCGAACGAAGCGTTTTTGTGTTATTAAAAAAAATTGAAAATTTTCTTCCAACTTTGAAGCTTCCTCACAGGCAAACGATGGACTTTGTGATATAGGTAATTTTGGCTCAATCGACTTATTTTAATCTCACCAACATACAGTAGATCTATGTACACGGAATTTTGGGACACCCTGTATATTGAGAGGTCAGTCTATGGGACACCATGTCACAGTTGTTAAAATGGTAGATTTGTTTTCATTTTGAAAACATGTGTTTTTACAGTCATCAAAAGTAAATGTAAAATTAATAAAAAAATTTAGAAATAAACTAAAATACATACAACTTAATTAAATTAATCCTGAAAGAACTCCTCAGGTGTGTAGTATGATACTTTATACTTCACCTGAATATTGCCTGATTAGAAATACTTCTTACCAAGTGGTTAAACATTTTTACAGTATGGATTTTTTTATTAAGTTTGGATAGGGAGTGGGATACAATACATTCGTTGGTATTACTGACATTGCAGAAATTTCACTCCAATATTTCTTAAACAGCAAACAATATTTCTAAAATATGGATACAAACCAAAGTTAGGATATTATGTGTAGGAACAAAGCCTTACATCAGCAGTTTTCCACACTAGTTTTAGTTTTAAACTCTTCGGATCCCCCATGCTATCACCGAAATCTGTATCTAGCCTGGCGGCACTACAGCCTGCAGCTTATTTTACCACCATTTGAAGGACCTACTACTTGCCCATTCACCAATTCACTCATCCACGATGTGACCAGATATATGATAGCTTAACTGTGGCGAGAATGTGGATGCATACTAATCTCATGGCTAGACTCCACACTTACTTTACATGTAAATCTGGCAGCTCTTCTATAGGACAAATATTCTATTTCAAATGCTTACTGAGAGCATGAACCCAAAAAACATATTCCACATATCTTAAATGGGATTTAATGACGGAGAAATAAAATTTTTGGTAGTTTTTGAAATTTAAGATTATGTGCAAGATCTTACTGCAAATTAATAATATGATTTTGGAATCTTAAAGACTGATCTATGTAAACGCTTATGAATTCATTAATATTTAAAAATGATTTAAGTTTTTTGGAAAAAAATTATTGATAATACCAACTTTTCCAATTCTTTCGATAGGGTTAACCATACTCTCTGACTTCAAACGCTTAACAATGATCCTGGTGGGGAATTACTGCAATGAATTGGTAGTTATAAAACTAATAACTATAGAACTCAGATGGTTAGAGTCAAAGAGTTAAATTGAGCGTTTATTGTAAATAACTTCATGGAACAATTTCTGAACATCTCCTCCTTGGAAACTAGGCAAAAACGCATTGAACTTACTTTGTTATTTATGGTAGATGCAATTGTCCTGAACTTCTTGCAAAAATAGATCTTGTCCAAACTCACTCAACTAGGCAACTGCAAACATTTTATGTACCTTTTTTACAGATGAAATCAAACAACTATATTACAAGAATATTTAGATTAGCTAACTTACACAATTATCGTAGGCTGTTTAACATTCCCTTTTCATCAATCAAAACTTGATTACGTAATACTGATTTTTAATATTACAGAAGGGTGCATGGTTTCATAAATATTAACATCCTATTCTAAGTAATTTTACTTTGGCGTATGAACCAATTATGCAAAATTATAATTTTAGAAAGGCATGTGCTCATACGCCCTGAAAAAGTTACCTGTTGGTTTCATTAAATTTACTGAATCACAGTATTGTCGTGTTATCTGCACAGAACCGTGTGGCCCGCTCCTAAATCCATATCTTTCTAATTTATTTAATAGTATTCCGTAATTTACGC
Source organism: Psylliodes chrysocephalus (assembly GCA_927349885.1). Lineage (NCBI taxonomy): Eukaryota > Metazoa > Arthropoda > Insecta > Coleoptera > Chrysomelidae > Psylliodes > Psylliodes chrysocephalus. The sequence continues at coordinate 40,165,845 of OV651816.1, read as the reverse complement.
AATTGAAAGATTTAGATAAATCATAGAATACAGCTGCCGCTACACATTTCTCAATTATCTCGAGATATCATTTTTCAAAAAATACAAATACTACATCTGTACTACAACTTCGTTAATAAATATTTTGCATTTATTTGTGCATCACTCTAAACCCACTGTAGGCTGCGACTTATTGTGTCGTCACTCATTCACCGCCCTTCATTCTACGACTTAAATGGTTAAAAGATGGGCGTTTACTCCCATTGTGGCTTGGCCCATGATGGAACGTCCCATTCACGATGTGATCGGAAAATTACAGCTTAGCTTTTGCGATAAGATGGATGCACACTAATCTCGCGGCTAGCTCTTCAATATATTCAGCCGTTCCTGATATCAAAAAAAAAAACCATAGTATGCAAAAACGGTTAAAAAATATGCATTTTAAATGGAGAGATTTATAAGAAAAAATATCGAAACAGTCTGAGTAGATTTACGAATGAAATTTTTATTGCAGCATAAGACGAGGATATGAAGTATATAAACAGGTGTGCGCAGCATGCCACTCGATGCGTTTCATCGCCTACCGTAATTTGGTAGGCGTATCGCACACAGAGTTGGAAGCGAAGGCTGAAGCCGAGGAGCAAATGGTAGAAGACGGACCAGACGACCAAGGCAACATGTTCAAACGTCCTGGAAAGCTATCGGACTATTTCCCTAGTCCTTATCCCAACGAGGAAGCCGCCCGTGCAGCCAACAATGGTGCTTACCCTCCGGATTTGAGTTACATCGTCTCTGCTAGACATGGAGGTAATCTTTTATTGCAATAAATGTGTTTATAATGCATTGAGGTTGCTTTATGAATATGTTTTTATTGTTATGTCCGAAAACTTTAAATTAAATTTAATTTCCAGTGCTCTTAAAATTTATTAACCAATATTTAATTAAATTTGCACTTGGGATATCTTTCATTCTTGCTATGTTATAATGATTTATGTACAAACGAAGCACAAGAACATAAGACGCATTGTTTTTATAAAACGCATGAATACAAAAACTCAATGTAACCGCCATAAATCGCTCCATTGCAACTAAAACTTAACACTGTTGACCACCGTTTGTAAACTGTCTTTTTTCTCAGGAATGTGCCTATTGCGCCAGCGGACGTATTGATGAACGAAAATATTTCTGAGACACCCTTTATTAAACAAATAATGAGCGCCACCAAGTTTTTTTTTAAACTTGAAACACAACTGTTTTAGAACGTCTCTAGTACGTCAAAATTGATACAGATATTGAATGAAAACTAAAAAGTTGAAATGAAACCCCTGGATTTTCGGCAGTCCCTCATCGTTTTGATTTGAAGAAAGAACTAACCTAACTATCATAATTTTTAGTTCTTTCTTCAACCTCATATTTCAATAGCTCCACTTCCCATTTTCTTATTTTTCTGTCCACTTGCTTTGGTTATCTCAAAAATGAATTTCTCTTGCACTTATGTTTATTTAATTATCATGATGTCTCTATTTTGTACCTAACTATTAAAAAAGTTTCTTTTATTTTTTATTTACAGGAGAAGATTATATTTTCGCTCTTCTAACTGGGTACTGCGACGCCCCTGCTGGTGTCGTTCTTCGAGAAGGTCAATACTACAACCCGTACTTCCCCGGCGGCGCCATTTCCATGGCGCAAGCGCTGTACAATGAGGTCATTGAGTATCAAGATGGCACCCCACCCACTGCCAGCCAAATAGCCAAGGACGTGTCCACGTTCTTGAAATGGACCGCCGAGCCCGAGCACGACGACAGGAAGAAAATGCTGATCAAAGCTATCGGCATCTTCACCTTCCTTATCGCCACGTGTTACTATATCAAAAAATTGAAGTTCTCTTCGCTGAAGACGCGCAAGATCGAATTCAGGCCCAAAGAATAACAATTTCATTAGCTGGATATAGAACAGAACAGTTTTAGCGTGACCTCTACTTTATACCATAGATAATTACGTCGGGTATTATAAGTTAAAAATATTGTACATATTTATATTTTTTTTTTGTTCACCATCTATTTAAATTAAACAAAGGATTGGCGTTTGCCGATCTGGGTATTTATTCGTTTCGGCTTTTATTATTTGAAAGTGTCACGTTGTTTCAATAAAAAGTAAAATATAAAACTTTTTTTTTGTTTCGGTACAAAATATACATTTTTGATCGAATTAAGATATTTCGATACCTGCCTATCATGCGATTTTATGAAGGCCTACAGGTAAAAATAATTTGTATTAGGCATTCCAACGATCTGCCAAAATAGCTCCGGGAGGTCTTTGACAGGCTCAATGATATATAGAATTATATAAATTGCTTCAAACCAGGTCACATTGCGTGCAGCCATATTGCGTCGTAATTGCTCATTAACCAGAATGATTTAGTAAAAATGTTTTTTAAAACCAAATTAAAACTTTTAAATATAGTAAAAAAATAATTAGCTACATTTTTACTTCAAGGCATGAGCTTATGTTAGGCAAGGCGGTTCCAGGCATAGAAATAGTATAGAAAGCCGATTCCATATATCAAAAATGAAACCATAAGGAGAAAATAGTGTGTCGGAGCTCATGCGTATAACAGTGCTGGCGCGAACAGGACCGGTGCAAGTTTTTTATTGATCGAACAAATAGTTCGCACGATATTTCCATCATACATTTTTAGAGATGATTCTGTACAAAAAACGATTAAAAAAATTTCAAGTTAAGGTAAATATGGTTCTGACAGTCCTTATTAAGAAAGATATGGCATAAAATATGAATTAGTTAATTTTCGGCAATCATTAGTACAGTAGTCATGAGATTTTGCTTGTGATTTTAAAAATACTTTCCAGAAAAACCACGTGCTCCGGTTTTGACTACGTTTATTATTAAACAGCGAAATTATATACAAAAACTTTAATCCGCAATCTAAATTAGGTACTATCACAAGAAAATCACTGTTACAATAATTAATTACTTAACCAAAAACTAAAATACTTTTTAGGTACCTACGTAACCAGAAAGGAGCTAGACCATTTATCCTAATATTGATTTTCTCTCTCCCTACGGTAAAACTTAAAACAATAACAAATTGCCTATCTACTAGGGTCGGTAACTAAACGTATATACATAATGGGTGGATTTTGTTTATACTTAACATTACACTCGCGCATTTAAATATAACTATGCATATAAATATTTACAAACAAAGATACTTTTCCAAACAGGCAATCATTAGTACTGTAGTCACGAGATTTTGCTTGTGATTTGACATCTTATTTGATAATATCATTTGCTACAACTAAATTTAATCTGGGGAGTGCAAAATAGGGCCCAGGAATATTACGTTCGATATTTTTTTACATTTTGTCAGCCGAGATTATGAGTCGTTAGACAGAAAACCTTTCATGTTACCATTTTTAATATAAATTAAAAAATTAAAAAATACTACTACATTTACTTGGTACATATTTTATTTTAATTTTGAACCCTTTTAAAAGGGTCTTTCGGTTCCATAATAAAAATTAGTTGCTGCTTATTAGAAACATTCTATATAGCCTAAACCAATTTATAGTTTGTTTTCGATCAATTTAATACAAAGATTTAAAGTTTTTAGTCGATGATAACATTCCACACCAGCACATTGCAAACCTATTTTATAAATAATAGGAATAAACTTGTAAATCATTAATTTGGTAGTTATCTCACTCATATGATTTTTTTGTTTATATGAATATTTCGATTTCTAAATATATTTTGGCCTTACAATACGAAGCGTTTTGTATCTACCACTTTTTTAATGAACGATGAATGTGTGTGAAGATAGTCTAATAAGCTTACTTCCTACTAGCAGTGGTTAACTACTGTGAGGGGAACGAATGTCATGAGATAAAAATAGTTGTCAATATACGTTTGATTAATAAGGATTGCAATATTTATTTTACAACTTATTTCATGGCGCAGTCAGTGGTTATTTAGTTGAATTGCCTTATATTTAAAACGTAAAGGAAAGCAACATGCCAAAAAGAAATCTACGGTCCAAAACTTTTGTAGAAGAAGTGGAGCAATCTGCTAGTTGTAGACTGACTTCTTTAGAATCTGCAGTATCTTGTACACAAAATAGTATTACTTTATTAGAAAAGAAAACTAATGATGCTTTAGTACGGATAGAATCAAATTTTGGACGACAATGCTCTTCTATTCAGACTATGTTAGAAAGTTTAGTGATGAGAGACAATAATACACAAAGTAATTCAACAGAACCTCCTGAAATATCCACTAACATTTCCAACGCTAGTCAAGAAAATTCCATCATAAGTAAGGCCACTAGTTCCAGATCTGAAATCCACCTTTCAAGTGCAGTTCCGAATCCTGAAAAAATTGTAGAATCTTTAACATTTTCTCAGTTTAAAGATTGGAGGCGAAAATATGAAAATTACGTGATATTACAGAATTTGGAATGTATTCCCGAAAAACAACTAGTGGCGCTACTTGAATCCTTTTTCAGTCAGGATATTTCCGATGTTGTTAGATTGGTACTTAAAATTGAAAATAAAGATAATCTAACAGCAGTGGATTTACTCAATAAACTTGAGGAGTATTTTAAAAAAAAAGAAAACAATCGTTTAAGAAGAAGCCAATTTATGTCCAGAAAACAGGAACAAGGGGAGCCTTTCTCATCGTTTTATAGGGAAAACGTTAAACTTTTTCAGTTAACAGATCCATGTTCCCACTGTTACAACAGATGTTTAGCAGATCACCTTATAGAATCCGTATTTGTTGGTTCTATTCGAAAAAAATGTAGAAAGTTATCAGATACTGCAGGCGTAGAAGAGGTGGTTAAATTATGTGAAACTGAAGAAGCTGCATTAATTGAAGAAAACACGTCTATAAGTAATGTTTCAAATATTCAAATTAAAAATCAGGCGAATAAATATAACAAAAAGAAATGTCCTAGATGTAATAATCCGTGGCACAAAAATTTGCGTGAATGTCCTGCAAAAACATCAATTTGCGAGAAATGCAAAAGAAAAGGCCATTTTACCAGTTGCTGTTTATCAAAAGATATTCAAACAGTAGAATACACGTCTGAAGATCCGGAAATTCTTAAGATTGGGTGCCTTCGAATTAATTCATTGTCATATAATGACGATCGTCAAAAAAAGCAAATACGAATCAAAGTTACATCTCTTTCCAGTGACGTGAATTTTGAATACAAGGCAACACCGGATACAGGGGCAGAAGTTTGTGTTGCGGGTGAAGAGTTTTTGAAAAAATTAAAATACACTACAAAAAATCTAAGACGTTCTAATATAAGTCTGGAATCTGCGGACAAATCCAAATTAAACATTCTTGGATATCTGATTTGTAATATAAAGTACTATAATAAAAGCGTTCAAGTTTTGATATACATCTGTTCCGGAGTAAGAGAGCTTCTAATAGACCGCAAAACTCTTATAAACTTAGATATTATTCATCCAGATTTTCCAGCACCACTTCCACTTCTAAATGCAGAAATAAATAATTGTAAAATTGCAATGTTACAAAATCCTTCTGATGAAGAATGTAATGATATAAAAACATTCCTCTTAAACGAATATGCTGATGTGTTCAACTCAGATAACACCCTAAAGCCAATGGAAGGCAATCCTATGCACATATATTTGAAAGAAAATGTGTTTCCATATGCCATAACCTGCCCAAGGAGAATACCGTTTGCTTGGAGAGATCAAGTAAAAAACGAGTTAGACTCGCTAGTGGAAAAGGGAATAATTAAACCTGCTCAAGACATTACGTCCGATTTTGTTAGTCCCATTGTAATTATTCAAAAAAAAAATGGTAAAATCAGAGTTTGTGTGGATTTTACAAAGTTAAATTGTTTTATTAAAAGACCTATTCATCCATTTAAATACCCTTGGGAAGCCGTTTCCAATATAAACCGGTACTCAAAATATTTTTCTACAATGGACATGACAAATGGATATTGGCAAATAAAGTTGGATGAAGAGAGTCAAAAACTTACTACATTTCTAACTCCTTGGGGTCGATACATGTTTCTAAGAGCACCTATGGGGTTAATAAGCTCAGGAGATGAGTTTTGTAGAAAAGGCGACGAAGCATTGATAGATATAAATAATATAGAAAAGGTGGTCGATGATATATTAATTCACGATGAAACATTTCCAGAACATTATAAAAAGATCGTACAGATTCTCGAAAGATGTAGAAGTAAAGGTATGACCCTTAACCCAAACAAATTTGTATTTGCCAAGCCTGAGGTAGAGTATGTGGGGTACATAGTTGGAAAAAATGGAATTAAGGCAGATGAAAAGAAAATAGAAGCTATTCAAAAGTTCCCAATTCCCACCTGTTTAACAGAATTGCGCTCGTTCATGGGCATGGTAAATCAATTAGGAGGGTTTTCTTCAGAAATCAGTACTACCGCTGCACCTTTAAGAGACTTATTGAAAACTAAAAATCAGTTCTTATGGTCTGCGAGGCACGATGAAGCATTCAACAATGTTCGAAAGGCGTTAGTCAAGCCACCTATATTAGCACATTTTGATCCATCCCTTGAGACAGCTCTACATACCGACGCCTCACGTCTGAATGGCCTCGGGTATGCTCTTCTTCAAAAACATGGGGACATATGGAGACTTGTACAGTGTGGTTCTCGTTTTCTTTCTGACACAGAAACCAGATATGCAATGGTAGAAATTGAACTACTGGCTATAGTATGGTCAATAAAAAAGTGTAAATTGTACCTACTTGGTTTAAATGATTTTAAAATTGTGACAGACCATAAACCGTTGTTGCCAATTCTGAATTCCTATACTCTAGATATGATAGAGAATCCAAGACTACAAAGATTGAAAGAAAAATTATCTGGATACAACTTCGTGGCTGAATGGACTAAAGGGTCTCAACATAGTATACCAGATGCCCTATCAAGATCACCAATAAATGTTCCCCTTGAGGAAGAACTATTCGGTGAAGATACTAATGCTCAAGTTAACTCATTCATCATCCAGCAAATTGCTTTAGTAGATAATACTGATGAGCTAACAAGGGAATCACATATTCTGGACCCTCTACTAGAAGTTTTACAAAAATCGGCTAAAGAGGACAAAGTCTACCAAAAATTAACAGAAGTTATAAAAAAAGGTTTTCCAGATTGTAAAGAAAGGTTAGAAAACTCGCTTAAACCCTACTGGAGCGTTATTAACGAGCTTAGTGTCGATAATGGTTTGATTTTAAAGGGATGTCAAATCTTAATACCTGAGTCTTGCAGAAAAATGGTACTGGACCGATTACATGACTCCCATCAAGGCATTGAAAGAACAAAACGGCGTGCTCGACAAACAGTTTTCTGGCCTACCATGAATAATGATATAAAGAATATCATAGAAACATGCGAGTTTTGTCAGATTTCAAGACCTTCTTTACAAAAAGAAACGTACATGAGTGATCCGCTTCCAAAACTTCCGTTTCAAGATGTGTCGGCTGATTTGTTTTCTTATGGAGGACAAAAATATATGGTTTACGTCGACAGATTGTCCGGATGGCCAATAATTTGCCATTACAGAAATCGAGACCCCAATAGTTTGGCTATAGTTAACGATTTAAGGAAAATTTTTTCAGACACAGGAGTTCCTTTACGTTTTCGTTCAGACAACGGACCGCAATTCAGTTCAAGTGATTTCCGGTCTTTTTTAAAAAAATGGAATGTAGGACATTGCACCTCCAGTCCGTATTACCCTCAAGGCAATGGTCATGCAGAGGCTGGTGTGAAAGCCATGAAAGCATTAATAAAAAAATGTACGATTGGTGGAAGATTAAATAATGACCAATTTTTTGCCGGTCTACTGGAATGGAGAAACACCCCAAAAATAGACGGAAGATCACCTGCTCAAATTTTATTTGGTCACCCAGTAAGATCGTTAGTTCCTGCACATCAAAAATCCTTTGAAAAGGAATGGCAAAATGCCGCAGATGATTGTGACAGACGAGCAACATACCACAACAATAAATCGATTCTTAGATATAACAGAGATGCCAAAGATTTACCGCCACTCCAAATTGGATTTAGAGTTAGAATTCAAGATCCAAAAACGAAGTTGTGGGACAAAATTGGAGAAGTATTGGAAATAAGAAATAACAGAAGTTACTTAATAAAATGTGCAAGTGGGCGAGTTTATGTGAAAAACAGAAGACATGTCAAAAGAGTTTAATAAGAAAATTCGATTCAGCTCCAATGCCATCCTGTCTTTGTTTTGTGGGGGAGGTGTGTGAAGATAGTCTAATAAGCTTACTTCCTACTAGCAGTGGTTAACTACTGTGAGGGGAACGAATGTCATGAGATAAAAATAGTTGTCAATATACGTTTGATTAATAAGGATTGCAATATTTATTTTACAACTTATTTCAGTTGACAGGCGTGTACCTTCTTCGGAACAAGAGGCGTTTTAACGAAGGAAATGATTTTCGAGCTATCTAGTTAGTTTTCGGAAAAATAGAAAACGTTTGAAGAAAATTGTCAATAACAGTTTGTCGTTCATGTGTTTCATTTTGATCAGCTTTCATACTAAATTGCGTAGAATATTTTTCCGATTCAAAATCGAGATTCTCGATATTTCCACAGTTTATTTATAATACCTTCTAAACTGGATTTATCTATCATTTTATATACTTTATAATATATGTTCATGTCCTACTTTTCACTTTATTAATAATTTTTTCATATATACTTCAAAATGGTAGGATATTCTCAATTCGTTGAAATATTTTTTTATGTATGTTGAGCGATAATTCTTTACCACGTTGCCCGATTTCTAGGATTCTTTTTGTTAGAAAAGGAAACAGTTTTATATACATTAAGTCAAGATCTGAAGATGGGATCCATAAGAAAATCATTAACATCTTTATTTTTAAAGTAGGTTTTTTTTTAAATTTCGTTAAACCTTACTGGTTCGAACGCCGTAAGGAATGAAGAAATGTAAATAATTGTTGTGCCAGCCAAAAAACGAAGAGGAAGTACCAATTAAAATATCGAGTGACAGAAGAGTTCCTAAGATTGTTAAGATCGGGTTTATGTTTTAAAATGCCTTAAAACCGATATCGATAATGTCTCCCCGTCGCTGGGCAGCCTGTATGTAAATATACAGATCTCTATTTACATAATTATAATTCTTAGGTAGGTTTAGATTTACAGACATAAATCTTGTAATAAATATAACAGCTGCCTAATACATTGATTACATTTTCATTAGCCAATGTAAAAATGTCTTTTATTGTACCTAGGATTTGACTAAACACTACACAAAACTAAAAATAAAATGCCACTTTCATCGTGTAATTAATGCCGCGTTTGAGAATCCACATCGGATGCATTTTTTACATCTCGAGCGTTTTTTATCCACATCGGACACATCTGTCCCATTACATTTACGTATACTGAATCACGTGATCAAAGATTTACTACTTACTACATCTCAGATGCATCCGATGTGGATTCTCAAACGCGGCATAAATAATAAACTACAAACGGTCCTGTAAGGGCAGCGTCATAGAGCCTTGAAACACCGGATTTTATAGCTATTGCCAGGTCAATATTGAATTTGTAGGTGAATCGCTTATTGAACATTAAAAATACGGTATTAATGACATTAATACGGTATTTGTATATATTTTTGGGAATGTAATTACACATAAATATTATTAGTTGATTATTTAAATGTTTATAAGTTATTTTGTGGCGATATTTCGTAGATATAAACTGTTTAAATCATATAATTTAAAAATTAATTAATTTAAAATTCTTTTCTGTTAGGTATGTTTAATATATTTGGCAACACTACAGGGACAAGTCATGCTTATTGCGCAAGCTTCTAGACACACTATTTTGCGATGTCAGGCGCAGAGACGCGTTTTTATGCACAGTAGGTTTCAATTTCTGCTTAAATGTTATGTTTATATTGGTCTTCTATATTATTTCTATGGTTCCAGGCCTCATTTTTAGAGTGGGCCATTGCCGATAACAATTTTCTTTTTAACATGTTTTTTTTAATAAAAGACATGAGTTTTAACAATTTTAATTTCTTGCTGGTAGGTATTTTGAAAAACAATCTATACTTATCATTAACCCTGTCAAAGTCCTTCGGCAGCCATTTTGTTGAGAATGCTTAATTGTTCTGGAGGTGTCAAATCACTATTCACATAATTAACCTGTCAGATTAAAACAAGAAAACCGACAATTCCGAAGCAGAAGCGGATGATTAAAACGCACCTATTAAAAATATTGCGCCAAGATGTAGGCAACACGTAATAAGGGTTCAAAATGGCGGAGTTTTCTATCTCCTTTTAAAAGGCACTCAGAAAGCTGCGCAGTGCGACCATTCTCCGTATAGTAAAAGAAAATCAAAGTATGTGACATAATCCCATTTACATTTGGATGTATAATTGGTTGCCTAATAATAGAGTTCTTTGCAAAGACATTACAAAATGTCTTTGGTTCTTTGATAGTCTAGTTGCTAACTTAGACAGTGGCAGCTGGTGAGAGGGCGCTGGAGCGTCGCCCTTCCTGCGAAGTAGCGTGAGTAATCTGCAAATTAGTATTTCCATATACTTAATCAGTAATTTTATTTAACTCCTAAATTTATTAACAATAAAAGAGTCGAACACAAATAAATGGAATAAAAAAGTTTGTGAACGAACAATTTAATTAGCTACGGACGAGCTGGACCTGTACAATACGAATAGGAATAATACGGTTTTTCTCTATCATATAATAGATCCGCGCTATAATTATTGTAATTTTAAAGTTTACCATTGAGTAACGTCACCTTTATTTTTTATTACAGCTGAAATTATTTGAAAGTGTCACGTTGTTTCAATAAAAAGTAAAATATAAAACTTTTTTTTTGTTTCGGTACAAAATATACATTTTTGATCGAATTAAGATATTTCGATACCTGCCTATCATGCGATTTTATGAAGGCCTACAGGTAAAAATAATTTGTATTAGGCATTCCAACGATCTGCCAAAATAGCTCCGGGAGGTCTTTGACAGGCTCAATGATATATAGAATTATATAAATTGCTTCAAACCAGGTCACATTGCGTGCAGCCATATTGCGTCGTAATTGCTCATTAACCAGAATGATTTAGTAAAAATGTTTTTTAAAACCAAATTAAAACTTTTAAATATAGTAAAAAAATAATTAGCTACATTTTTACTTCAAGGCATGAGCTTATGTTAGGCAAGGCGGTTCCAGGCCTCATTTTTAGAGTGGGCCATTGCCGATAACAATTTTCTTTTTAACATGTTTTTTTTAATATTTGCAATGTGCTTATAGATTCAAAAACTTTTAGATTTAAAAAGTACTTACATATTTTTAGAATTTCTGGATTTATATTAAAAGGACTTTCAAGTTTATCACTCATTTCTGTATAAACAAGTGTTTTCTCGCCAAGTTAAGCCAGATGTCATTTAAGGTTTATGTATTTAGAGTTAAATACCTGGCCGGGCTATCACCCAGACAATACAAATATGTCCATTGGACGTCCATTCGATATACAATTTTGGATGTCTAGACGTCCAAGAATGAGTTTTTTCTGGACTTCCGACATCCAATAGACGTCCAGTGAAGTATTCAAATGGAAAACTTTTGACCATTCAGATGACGTTCAATTCTGGAATATATTTGGACGTCGAATACTGAACATTCAAAAAACGTCCAGGATTATACGAGCCCCTTCTCATTTCAGTTGGCCCACCTATTGAAATTTAGGAAATTCGTATTTAAAGATTAAAAATATAAATATTTCATGAACTTTCCAATTTTTATTCATTGAACAATATGTTTAATATCGTTTAATCATAAAAAATATGTAGAAAACATTAAAATATTTATTTAATATAAAATTAAAAAAAAATAAACAAATAGTTGGAATGAAACGTTAATCAATTTTAAAGTTTACCATTGAGTAACGTCACCTTTATTTTTTATTACAGCTGAAATTATTTGCGGCATTGTATTAACTAAGCCTTGGCAAAATTCTGGTGTAAATGAATCCCATATATCTTGAAGTTTTTGTTTAAGTTCAGGTATTGTTCTTGCAGGATGTTTTCGAAGTACCTTTTTCATCTCATGACACAATGTTTCTATTGGTGATAAATCAGGACTACTAGAAACCCATTCCAAAAGTGGAACACCGAAGTCTTCCATCCATTTTAGAGCCTTTTTTGACGTGTGACACCCTGCTCCATCCTGTTGAAATACAAAATCTTTCCCTGATGTCAAATATAATTCCATAGTCGGTAAAAGTGATTCCTCCAAAATGTCCAAATATTTATTTGTATTTACAATTCCTTCAATAAAATGCAATTTCCCTATTCCTTTAGATGACATGCTGCCCCAGATCATGACCGATGCGGGAAATTTTACTTTTCTTTTGAGACAGTCTGGATGGAACGCTTCATGTTTTTTGCGAATAACTCGACTTCTGCTATCTCCAACACAAACTTCGAATCGGGCCTCGTCACTCCATTGTATTGCATCCCATTGATGAGAAGTCCAACTCATATGTTCTTTTGACCATCTTAATCGATTTTTTCTGTTTCGCAGTTAGTAGTGGTTTTTCTTTAACCTGTAACAAAATTGTCAATTTTAAGCAAACATATTTGATTGTTTTAGTGTCTTCAATCCATGTTTTTTATTGTTTTTATTATTATAAACTTACTTTGTAAGTCCCAAATCCCAATTTGCGAGCTTCTCTATGACAAGAAGATCTCGAAATTCGTCTTCCAACAGCATCACTCCACTGAGCACTTAATTCAAGGTAATTAGCACGACGGTTAGTTTCAATAATTCTTCTCAATGCTCGTCTATCGGCATTTGTAATCTTGCTTTTTCTAATATGACGGGGCTTTGGGCTGATTGAACCAGTAGTTTTGTATCTTCTAACTATATTTCTTACACTATATCGTGATAAATCTAATATATTTGCAATTTCCTAGTTCGATTTTCCAGAATTGCAATGTTTTATAACAAGAAAACGTATTTTTTCGTTAATGATTTTTCCTCTACCCATTTTATTAGACAGAATTAGCTTAAAAGAGGTTAAATTGTCTTGTGACAGTTATTTGCATTATTGTTTGTTATTTTTTCAAAACTACCTTCGATTTTGGTTTATTTTCTAACGCATTGAATTCAAGTTGAAATAATGCAATAATGCTTCATGTGTTAATAAATTTAAAAATAAATAAAAAAATTGATGTTTTCTAGTTCTAGTTCTAATATAATTCTAAATTAATGCATTGTTAATTAATTTATGATTTAAAAAAGCATGTAATCTTTAATACTTTCTTATTGTCGTTATATAAAGAAAATATCAATAGGTGGGCAAACTGAAATGGGAAGGGGCTCGTATTTCCATTGAGACCACATCCCCACTTTTTTTACAGAACCGCAACTTACCACACACTATTTTATATTATTAATAATTTGTTTATTATTTTCGCAAACCGCTATGCACCATTTATTTTTTTTTGTATTAAAAATCGCTTGACCTGAGCAGGCATCGAACTCACGACACATCCATTATCGTTTTACCCTTTCAATCGCTAGACGAGCTCGACCAAAGAACCACTTGAAAACTATTTACTAGATACAGTTATAATTGAATAAGATTTCAAACTTCCGCTGATAGAATGAAATGCAAAAAAATCAATTTGTCAATTTTTAATGACCAGTTATATTAAAAAAAGAAGTATATATTATAGATGAGTATTATCTGGTAGGCTTAATAAATAATGACATAAGACAGACAGAGCTGGGACGAATCCTCATAAAATTGATTCGAATCACGAATCCGAATCACGAGATATGATTCGAATCACGGATCCTATGTCCGAAACTTTTTGCAATAAAAAAGGATTCGAATCAAGTGATTCGAATCCATTTTTTCGGATCACGAATACGAATCACTGTCAGTGTCATACCATGGTATTGTGTATGCTTCCGAATATAATATCAATATCAACTATGTGTCTATTACGAACTATGACTTGCATACAAATGGTTGATGCAAGAAGTTGACAAAAATAAACTTTTTTTTCTATAAATATGAACCATAAAAAAATTAGAATCTACAAAAATATATTTTAATTTAATACAAAAAACAAAATAAACAAACAATCAAATAAAAATGTCTTGGTTGGCCTTACATAGCACCAAAATTTCAAAGCCGTTCCTTCGAGATGCGTCGATTATACCTGAAAACAAAAACAATCGTTAGACTGCACCAGACGAAGGAAGGCAAGTGTTAAATTATAGGGTTTTTTATGTTGGATATTCATTCCTATGTTGTAATGTCAAAGAAGGCAGCAGAGCACCTAGGCAATTTTGAGTTGAAACCTAGCCAAATTTTTGGGCTATTTTAAAGCTACTCATTTTTTGCAAAAATCAAGGTGCTCTGCTAGGTTCGAACGAAGTCAACAGAGCACCTCACTTTTTTAAGTTTTTTCCAAAAACGACACAATATTTTTAGGCTCTTAAAATATTATTTTTAAAATATATAGAGTGCCTTGCTAACTTCGAACGAAGCCAGAAAAGCACATCTGTTCTAACAAAGCACCCTTTATTTTTTAAAAAACACTATTTTTTTCGAAAAGTTTTATAATTTTTTAAGAGTCTAAAAATTGCTCAAACATGTGACATAAGTAGATGTTTCTAGAAAAAAAAAAAAAAAATAAATAAATAAACCGAGGTGCTCTGTTAACTTTGTTCCAACAAAGCACTCTGTTTTATTTAAAAATAGCAATTTTTAGTAAAGTTTTATAATATTTCAAGAGCATAAAAATGGCCTAAAAATGTATGGTTGTTTTTAGAAAAAAGCTTTAAAAACCGAGGTGCTCTACTGGGTTCGTTCGAAGCTAGCAGAGAACCTTGATTTTTGCAAAAAACGAGGAGTATAAAATTTTTGAAAACGGTATAAAAATAGTCTTAAAATAGCCTAAAAGTATGGCACAGGTTTCAACTTAAAATTGTCTAGGTGCTCTGTTGCCTTCTTTGATCTTAATTTGTAGATTGTTACATTTATCTTCTAAATATTAACAATTGGTCTATTTCAGTTTACACTTCGCGATACGCGACAAGTCAAAACGTGAGTCGAACGTTCGCGCCGGCGTAGTTTGGTCTCTAGAAGGATCCGAGACTAATATTGCTGATTAGAATACGAATCCTTAAGGATTTCCTCGGCGAATCCGGATCACGGATCCATTTTTTTCTTAAGTATTCGAATACCGCTCACGGATCCTCAAAAAGGATTCGAATCCTGTATGTGATTCGAATCCTCCCCAGCTCTGGTCTTAGATGTTAACTAAAGGTACACGTCGTTTGTAAATAAATTCTTCAAAAACAAGGTCAGGTGATTCTCGGAGCTGGTTTACTCCTTCTTCCTCGTCATGGTTACCCTCAAATGGAGCTAGGCCGGTTTTGGTGACCTTCGGTTTACCGTTCGGGATCTTACTTATACGGTAAATGACATCACTGATTTTTTCTTAATGAGATACGGACCTTCCCAATACCTTTGAAGCTTCGGAGAATATCCCTTTTGTCTTTTTGGGTTATGGAGCCAGACTTTGCGCCTTCTTTGAAACATCCTTCTGTTACTTGGGTATCGTATCGCTTCTTTATTCTGTTGCCGGCGATTTGAAGATGCGAGCGAACTAATTCATGCGTGTCTTCCATTTTTCTTCGTAGTTGGATCACATAGTCTTCACCGGCTATGTCTTCTTCAGGTCGGCATCCAAACTCAAGGTCACACGGTAGTCTCATCTCGTGCCCGAACAGCACCTTTGAAGGTATTTGACCTGTAGATTCATTGACAGCGGATCTATATGCCATTGCGAAGAGCGAAATATACTCAATCCAGTTTCGCTGATGGTTGGAAACTACTTTTGACAAGTATTTGTCAATGGTATTATTCATTCGCTCTACTATTCCATCTGACTGTGGGTGCAATGCCGTAGTTCTGGGTTTCTTTATGCTTAGTATGTCATAGATTCTTCGGAGAAGCTTGTTTCAAAATTTCTGCCTTGGTCACTGTGGATCTCCAAATGCATTCCAAATCTGCTGATGAATTTTTTTATTAACACATCTACAACAGTTGCTGCCTCTTATATTTATTACCATTCTCGGTCATAGGGAATGGTCCAGCAATGTCTAAGGCAATCCTCTCAAATGGGCTACCTACGTTGTACTGCTTCATGGGGGCCTTCCTTTTTTGTTGGGGTCCATTACTCATAGCGCATGTGGTACATTTCTTACGCCAGTCCTTTATATAATCGGAACTGTTCATCCAGTAAAACCTTTCCCGAACTCTCTGAAGGTTTTTCTTAACACCGAGTTGTCCTCCTGATGGACTGTCGTGTAACTGACTACTCTTCTACTCCTTGGAATAGCCAACTGTCTTTTGTACTCGGAACCATCATCATTTTCAAGTACTCGCTTTAATAAGCCATCTTCCAGTATAAAAGAGTCCCAGTGAGCCAAATATGATTTAAGTACTGGAAAGAGATTAGATATTTCTTGCCAAGTAGGTCGACGATTTTCCTCTTTCCATTGTGGCATCTTCTTTAAAACGGTATAGTTCTCTTGTTCTTCCCTAATTTTAGCAGGGGCCCACTCATCGTTGACTACGGTTGTTCTTAGTAGTCCACTTTCTTTGGACTCCGCTTTGTTGCAGTGGGAGCACTCTGCTGGACACGGTCTTCTAGAAAGAAAATCGGCATTTCTGTGGCTTATTCCGGCTCTATGTGCATGTGCTTCTTATGAGCGTGTCCTATAATTATGTCCCTTATCTTTGCAGGTAAGCTCGATTTTAAAAGAGTATTATTTTTTATAGGTAGGTAAGAAAACAAAACGAGAAATACAGGCAACAGTAAGCGTTTATTGAATCAATCAACGATCAGTTTTAAATTGTTTGTTCATTACATAAACTCACAATGGAATGTTTTAAAGCAAAAAATAAATATGTGTATGTATATACCTATAATAACATTCAATGTTGCAAATATATCATCAGAGACGTAGTATCAAAGTAACATATCTATTATTGCATTTTTTCGTTTAATTGTATTTTAAATGTATAGGATTTATTTCTCATTTAATTTATGTCATTTTGAAAATTGAATTTAGGGATTGTACATATTTTCCATTTTCCATAAAAGATTAGGAAATTATTTGCATGACTTCAAATTCTTTTCAAAAATTGCACCATGTAGAGAAGTTTATTATTATTGATCACATTTTTTATAAAATATTTACAAATTGAAAATATCGTATTTTTAACTTTTTAACCAAATTATGATTTCTGAATAGAGCTATATTGATCTGTGATGAACAATAATAAAATTATTGGCTAGCTTATGTTTAAATCCTTGAGTCATGTCAAGTTAAAAAAAATATGTATTACAAGATACGAATTTGTTTCTTCAACAGTTCTTAGTATGAAAATCTATGATTTCTAACAAAAAATTTATTATTTTCTAATAAATAAACCTTATACATTTATTTATTTATTTATTTATTTGACACCAACCGATAGATATGCCACTGAAAATTATTTAACTACCAACGTGTTAATTTGTTCACTATATATATTAAACATCTATGACTTAAATTTCAAATCCTAGACTTCGTTTTGCATGCAGTGCATTGTTGACTCTTGCGACAGTTCATCTAAGGAAGAATCTAAAAAAAATAATTTTAAATTAAATTTTTGTCAAAGTTTTAATTTTTTATAGATGTATATATAAGTCATGGATCAAACGATGGAAGGCACACACAATTTTTTCTTGAACTTTAAGCAGTTTTAGGTAAAATGGGAAATATTAAATAACTTTAAAACCATCTACAATAATAATATTTTGTTATTCATCACCTTATTTCGTTTGATCCTTGACTTATGGGACACCTTGTATGTAGCGCCATCTATCATCGTTTACTTGTAATCAATACAACGAAAAATAATTACTATAGTATAACATTTTTTATTTGAGGTTGACGAATCTGCGAATTGCATTGTAGTCGGCCGGTAATAACGTATGTCTCGCAATGAATCACCCTCAAATAAAAATTGTTGTACTATAGACTAATTTTGTTTTGAAAAATCGAATTTCAATGATTCACGGTGTTATCTACACAATTATCAAATTATTATAAGAGAGTAGAGATTAGATTAGAAGTAAAGAAATACAAAATAGTAGTTTATGTTGTCAGGACGAAAAACACTTTTCGTCCGTGTTTCATGAATTGTTTTTTATTCGAAGGTGCTTATAAATACTAAAAAAAAATTAGAAAATTAAATCTGAAATGATATTATTTCTAATTTTTCTTAACTGAGATGGTTATGATTTATAAGAATAGACAGGTATATTCCTAATAACAATTGAACAATTACTATTATGTCAGTGTGCTTATGTCAAATCAATTTATAGTTAATTTAGTGCTTTCTTATTAAGAGCAAACCTTCAAAATTTATAAAAATTGCTTGCAAGTCTTTAATTTTAGTCCGATTTTTGTGAAATACCAATAGTAAAAAAATTTAGGGCGAAGAAACCATTAATTTTTTTAGACCTTCTAAAAGTATTTATTTTTTAAAAAGAATTAAAAAAACATTTACGCGCTATTCTGAATTAAATCTATGAAATTTTGCTGCTTTTTGTTTTAATAAATATCTAATGGTTTTTAAATGGGAGGATTTTCCACCTTTTTTCTTTAACTGCCTTATCGCTACACAAATTTAAATCTCTTAATATTCTCGAGACACATCATATTACGAAGTATTCCCAGTGGCGCGCTTATAAATACAATTTTATATTAGAAAATCAATAAAATATTTTTACTTTAGCCAGAGATCCGGTATGCTCTTAAATTAAAAATGATGCATTCAAATTTAATGTGCATGTGGATTATGGACTATAGCCAGCAGTATTAACAAGTAAACTGAAAATAAAAAAGAAATGTTTAGAAATCAGAGCCTCTTGACTTTTTCTATATGGATCGTAAAATTGTTTTTGTTTTGCAGCAGTTCATTTGGAGTAGGTATATAGAAAATTTCTACTTTTCGATTGGATAGGTTTTGACACATTCGATTAAAAAAATAATAATGAATATTTATTTTTAAATCGAAGAATATCACATTTCTTAAATATTTTTAGCTTTCTGCTGAATGTCCATATTTTCTTTAAAAAAACATGTTTATTTACAATTAAATAATAAAACCAATTCTTAAGAGCAAACCGAACAACTTGAAAATTTACAATTTTTTCTGAGCCTTTATTTTTAGTCCCATTTTTGTGAAATATTCAATTTTTAGGAAATACCAATAATAACAAAACATAAGGTAGAAAAACCTTGATTTTTTTGTAAAAGTATCTATTTTAAATTTTTTTAAAAGGAATTAAAAAAAACATTTATGCACCATACTGTATTAATTCTATGAAAATTTTCCGCTTTTTGTTTTATTAAATATCTTGTAGTTTTTAAATGGCAAGATTTCCCACCAGTGCTGTCTTATCCTTGCAGAACTTTAAAGATCTCTATATTCCCGAAAAACATAATATATATTCCCAGTGGCGCGCTTATAAATACAATTTAATATGAGAGAATCCTGATGTGTAAAGTGCAGACAGAGAAAGAAGTAACCTAATCTGATTACTCGATGAAAGGTATTTTTTATTAAACAAAATATGTTAATAAATATTCCGCAAACGGATTGCCTAAAAAAATACTGTCGATGCTCTTTTTACTTTCCTTTCTGTATACAGATAAGGAAAGTATGGGACTCATGATAAAAGTTACTTGTGATGTCATTCTCTATAATTCTTCTCCTAGGGTACATGATTTCCTTAAAATGAACCTTATTCAAGATATTTTAGGGAAAGTTAAAAACAGATAAAGATAAAAATTTAATTCATACTGCGATGATATGATTAAATTTTGGGCATGTAGGAAATACTTTATAGGGTGTTGTTTCTTTTACTTTAAGAAAATAAATAGTCTTGACAGTATTTTCTTAGGTATATTTATGAACATATTTTATTTAATAAAAAATAACTTTCATCCGGTAAGCAGATGGACGAAGGTTGACCTTACTTCGTATTTTAGACTATAATGATAAAATAGAATTTTATTTATTATCGAGTCTAGTATGTTATTTATTACTGTCTTTAACATTAGACAGTGGCGTGCGGTGACATTTTTGGAAGGGGAAGTGATTGTATAAAATACAGCAGGCTAGTAAGCACAGCGCCACAGGCAAAATTTTTTCGCGGCGCATTCACCATCTTGTCAAAATCTTGTTTCATGTTTTTTTTATTTTTTCCAGCATTTTTCGCACAGTTGACATTTATACTTAAGAACTATTCGCCTATCCTCAATGGCTGCAAATTTGTCTATAACATCGTCGTAAAATTTTGGATTTTCTGATAACTGTTTAACAAACTGAAAACTTCGCTCAACTGACGCACTTGTGGCTGGGATGGTTAGTACTAATTCACACGACTTGACGACTTCACAAAAGGACTTATTTAAACCAGTTGTTATAAGAAAATTTAACACTAATTTCAGTTGTTTCATAAACAACATTTTACTGCGACTTTAATGCTGGAATATCGAAAAAATTTCCTTAATTTAATTTTAGTGAATTAAAAGCTTCCGATGGAAATTTTGATGAATCGTAGTTACTAATATTAAAATTGCACAATTCAACAAATTTTAATTCGTTAAAGTTTTGAAATCGAGAGTTCATTTGTCGTAAAATATTATCAAAAATTTCGGCGTATAATCGACGATAGGAGGTCTCTCTGTCGCCGACATTATCAGTTCTAATTCTCTTTCTTTCAGATTATAAGCCAATGTTTTGAGTCTTATTCCAGAAGTGTTCAAACTGATCTCGTTTTTTATTCATTTTATTTTTAAAATCATCAATTTGTTTAATGCAAAGGCCAATGTCATTAGACTTTGTCTGTAAAATGTCGAATAAAATGTCAGTAAAAGGGAAAATCTCTGCAAAAATGTTGAGCAAAAAATTGAAATTAAGGTTTTGTTTCAGCCAATGCAAATACCCTTTAGCGGCAGTAACAGTTTCAGCATCCCATGTTTCTTGATTATCTCAAACGTCTTGAAAAAAGTGTATCAAAGAATCACGGTATTGAAACACTGTTTGCACTAAACGTCCATTGTAGTTCCATCGCGTCGGAGCAACTTTTGGAAACCTTTTTTGAACGTGAATGTTCAAAGCGCGAGTTCTTTTCGATGAGTTTGAAAAGAAGGAAGCCAAACCACTAAGCGTCAAAAAGAAAATTTTGCAATCTTTAATATTATCCATGCTTCGCGATAAAACCAAATTAAGTCTACGTGCTATACAGTGAAAGAAAATTGCATGTTTAAACTTCGCTTTCATTTTAGCTTAAGGCCTTCTAAATGGCCAGCCATTACGGCAGCACCATCGTAGCTCTGGGCAACAAGCTTAGAACCATATTCTAAACTTGAAATAATGTCACAAACAATTTTAAACAAGGAATCTGCAGTTCGTTCGCTAGTGACGTCCAAAAATCTTAAGAATCGCTCTTGAGGAATGCCATCCAATACATATCGCACAACAATGGATAATTGACTTAAGTTTGCTACATTTGTGGTTTCATCAAGCGCGATTAATACGAAAGATGCTTTTTTAATTTTACTTTTGATGTGATCCATCACAACGTCGGCAGTGCATTTAATTAAATCATTTTGGATTCTGTTTGAGGTACCTCGGAAAGTCGTCGAATCAATAAAATGATTTTTTAGGGTATCATCGTATTTTGCTAAAAAATCTAAGAAAGGTCCATGAAATTTCCTCGATTGGCGGATCCACTTGCTTCATTGTGACCCCTAAAACTTAGTTCATGCTCTCCCAGGAAACAAGTTACATCTGTTAATCGTTGTAAGACGTCCCTATTTTTTATACCCTTTCATTGTGAATTTTGTTGCTTATTTTTAAATGACTGTCCAAACTATGTTCAATGTGATAGGTCCCGAATGTTTTTTCTTTAATTATAGCACTTAATAAGATTTGCTATTTACGTGTCGTCTTACACTTTTGTGAAAATTATTCAAGTCTGTAATACCGACTGAGTTCCAACGTGTTTTTTCGGCTATATTAAAAAGTAGGCAAGGCCAGCAAAACAATTTCTTCAAAGTTTTGCAGCCGGTTAACCATTCATACTTTCCATAGAACCCTACGTGAAAATGCCTGATAAATTTCTTTGCTGACTTTTCTACTTGAAAATCCTTTTTTCAATAAAGAGCATACAATACAGACACAATTTACCACATTATTATTGTTCTCAGGCACAGTGCACAGTTCCTCCATTTTACAAAAAGAAAAACAACTACGAAAAACCATCCGAAATCTACCTGAAGTGTACGATTTTCCTCACACGTCGATTCGCGGTGCGAATTGCAATGTACGTAAGGCGACATAAAAATCGCTGCTTCTCGAGCGCATTTCACGTGTACAAACAGACTGTGACTACTGTCGATGCAAAGCAGGATCAATAACAGGAAGCGAAATCAATTGCAAGATGATCCGGCTATTTCAAGACGCGCTTCCGCTGACAGACTCAAAGTATATGGTGTGTGCGTTTACCCAATTAATTTTCTCATGGGTGGTGCGTGCGTTTACACATTACAACAATGAATTGTTGGTACATTTACGAAGTTTACGTAATGTTTCATAGAAAATATAGTATCTAATTTAATATTAATTTCTATGCATTGTAAACTGAAAAATATTTATTTTTAAATCTCAAAGTGTAGGGAAGCGGTGCTTCCCCCGCTTCCATGGACCGCACGCCCCTGACATTAGAGATTGTTCTCGTTTGACTTTCTGATATTTTAAAAATGTATGCACAGAATACAGTCTATGTTTAGATAACTGATCATTTAAAAATTATAATTTCAAAAGTTAATTAAATAGTGTAAGAAAAAGAAGTGGAAAGTGGAGAGTTAAAAGTTGTAATATTGCCAGATTGATAGTACTTAAGTACGAGAAATGTACCTCGGCTCGTAAGCGTAGGTATTCCAGGTCTTAAACACTTAAGGTACCATTTCGGTAGCCGCGTCAAGAGACAGGAGACCACTCAGGAGACAAGTAGGACGACAGATGCATAAATGTTACGCTCCGTACATTTCGGAAGCTTGAAGAAGTGTCGCGCGACACTTGCAAATAACCATTCGAGGGAACGATCAGCGTTTCCAGACCTACTGTTTTTACGTAGATCCAGTGTTTTTGTCTCTAGTAAATTTTGTTCTTAATTTATTAAGTTTGCCTCATTCTTCAGCAAATGGTTAAAGAATATTTTCTCTAGTAAATTTTCTGCAGTAAAAGCAGCGTAATAAGCATCCACTACTGTAGGTTTGCTCCATAAAAAAAACATCAAGATAATCATTGTTTTTATTTAAAATGAAACAAAGAATTAATAGGGCATCATAAAAAGAACATGCATATGCCAAACACTTCGATTTTGATTTATCTGATTCAGACTGATCTAAAAGAAGTAGGTACTTATAATTTTTCATTGGTTTTTTTCCCGTACGTTAAGTATATAATAAAAATGTTTTTATTTGTTTTTATTCTTTGTTTACTTTCTAATTTGGGTAGAAAAAAAGTTTATTTTTCGTTTCTTATATACTTGTTTTTTTATTTACTACACTGCAAATTATAATTATTTCCCCTGTATTAAAATCTACTGTTCAGATCTACGGTTTTTTTTTTACCCATACTGTTCCAAAATCTGGCAACGCTGCCTAGATCGAAAGAAATTTCCATCCTAATCACCCTCAAAATGAACCGATGCTCGAGGACAGTGACCCCGAGTGCGACACGCAGCAAACCTTTGCCCAGAGGCAGATTCAGAAGTGTCTCCAGGAAGTGTCGTCTTGACGACACTTCTCGTGTCGCGCCGTGCGAATTGTGTTTCATATATATTTTAGATGAGAAGCGACACTTCTCGGTCGCGTCGGCGGTCGTATGTCGCGTCGGCGGTCGTCTGTCGCGCCTACCGAAATGGTACCTTTACAAACCTCAACGCTACACGGCCTTCGGTTTCTATAAATTACACTTACGAACCTTGGTTCATAGATAACTATTATGCGTGGCAATGGAGCTACTGTCATTCTTGCAGTCATTATACAATGACAAGAATGAATATTAATAAAATCAAATAAGAATATACTTTTTCTCAATAAAATGGAAATATCAACATTTTGGTATGCATGTCTTAAATTAACAGTTCCGACAAGAAAATATGTAAATGCAAAAAATGTCAAAAGTTGTGGACTCACCTAATTCGTTACTTTGAGAAAAAATCGACGACGATTTGTGATGACTACCATTTTGTTGTAAAGAGTACGTTAGATGCAGGTTTATGTGTCTATTAAAACTATTTTCTTCCCTATTGTGCACTGAAACAGAAAACATCTTTTATTGGAAACATATTTTTTACATTTACCGTTGTAGAAAAAAGAAAGTGTTATAATTTTATTTCTCAGATAATAGATACAACAAAACAAAAATGTCAATATTTTTTCTGGCTCCTATATTCTGAAGTTCTTCGTTTTCGTTATTATGAATTATCTACATAAATCTAATTAAGAGATTCGTGAGCTAGGTAGATACTTAGGTAGATACTAGATACTAAGAAAGATACACAGTGAGAAAGAGAGGAATGGAGTAAGAATGAAAATCCCTTCTCCTCGACGGTCTATGACACTGTCTGCGGACGCTTTCAAAACTGAAAAAGGAGGAGTAGGAGCAGGAGTATTCGGCAAGAAGCTAAAAGTTGATATATCAATTTAATTACTACAATCTTCCAAGCAGAAATATTCGCTGTAAAATGGGAACGAGAGAGTTGATAAATATTATTCTTGCTAACAAAAATATAAAGATTTTTCGGAGAGCCTGGCTATCCTTAAAGCCCTGAGCTCCAACCCAGTTTAGTCAAAGCTGGTTTGGAACTGTACAAATACCGACGTGTTCGATAAAAGAGGAACCGAATCTGAGTTCATATGACCAGAACCATTTTTTGGTATTGCAAAGAGCAGTGCGAATCACTCATGTATAGAAGAGATACTCCAAGGCTAACTCATATTCGAAGACGTGTATAGTCAATCTTTCTATAAACGCCGCTGCTCAGATCCGGGGATGGAGTAGAAACGATATACGCATTCTTCGGGACTGATGACAGGACACTACCATCTAGGTATTCACCAAATGAAAAATATGAAAAACGAATCTGCAGAGCACATCTTCTCCACATTGGAAAGAACTAGGTTCCAGACCTTTGGTTGCCTATCGACTTTAAACAAGTATCACCTCACTCAATCATGGCTTTAATCAATAGGTGTCGTTTGTACAGTGAACTATAACTTAGGCCCAAGCCACAATAGATCCATATTCTAGGTCGCAGCGTAAGCAGATGATGTGACCCCACTCATTTTTAACCTTATATAAAAGTCTAACAGTAATTTAGTAATAAATATTTTATGGGTATGATTAGTGATTTATTTGTATTACCACAGCATAACGCTTTATTATAAGTACAGAGATAGGCAATAGGTATTATAGCAGGGCCAGAAATTTGGTAGAGAGAGGGGGTAAACGTCAAACCACGTCGGACGCGACTTCGAGAATTTCGCGGTAATGTTTATCTGACAATTTATTAAACTATTTACCTTAAATTGTTATTAATATCTATAAAAAAAATTTATACGCCAATGTATCGCGTTCACTTCGGTTAGCTAGGAGAATATAGTTTATCTGATCTCATATCCCAGCAGAATCGTTATCCTCTTTATTTAACAATAAATTTTTGACGACAAACTATTTATGAAATAAAAAGATGAAAGACTGAATAATAATTTCTGTTGAGGTTTTGATTTCTAAAAGATATAAGAATACTTTTACGTAAAAAACATGTAGGAATGATTAACTTTGCTAGGACATTAATGAGATAAACTTTACGTTGTAGGTTTCGAACTTCCATTGTATCTTTATTTTAGTGGGAATAGCAAAGACAATGGAAGTTCGTAACCTACAATAATAATTAAAATCTACAACATTGTCTGTCAGGTTCAAAACACTAATCTTTAGCTTACTTTGACTTTTCACTTTCCCAGTATGCATGTGTTTCTTTTGTCTGGCCCGAGAATTTTGAAACCAAACTTGCGTAACCCTTTTACTGAGGCCGGTTATCTGAGCAATCCTCTCTAAATCCTGACCATCCGGATTCGAATCCAATTGAAAATTTGCTTGTAATACTTGTAATTGCTCTTCGGTAAACGTTGTCCGCACCCGTTTCGCTTTGTTTTTGTGGTATCCTTCCACGTCACAACCATCTAAAATGAACAAGGTGCAACATTAGCCATTTAGAAGCTATACCCAAAAGGTTGACATAGCAACTCACTGAGTTACCTAAGCAACTCACAACCTAACCATAATAACTGATGAGTGTGCCAAAGAAACTTACGAACTCATCATAGCAACCTCTCGAGGTTGGCGCAATAATAAGAAATTTGCTATAGAATATCTCGAGCTCAGAATTAGAACAAATAATAACGATTATCGGACTTGAACAAAATGTTTATGATTACCTACCATCAGAAGAGGTAGTGCCTCCATCCAAGATTTCCAAATAGTGCGCCTTGCAGAGTACCCGTTCCTCGTGCAGGGCAAATTCTTCGCCTGTCGAGAGTTGTCGATGACAGGCTGCACATGCGAAACACGCCAAATGGTAGACATGGTCTCTGGCTTTCCGCACCCAATCACTGGACGAGATGCCCCTGGTACAGATCGAGCATTTGGCCCCAAAACTTCTGAAACAAATCGGTTCGCATAAACGATACATGTCACAAATTTCATATGAGTTACTTTTCCTTATTTTTTAATAATAGTATGAATATATTGCTTCAACCCCCCCCCCTTGATTTTCCTAAAATTTTCAAATTGATATCGTTTTTCGTTTTTGCGGACAAAAAACGTGACATTGGACGGACAGAACTAAACGTATTATTATACTCTTCACAGATCACAGACTACTATGTGAAGAGTTTAATAAAACTTGAAGTTCTGAAAGCACATCTTGTGCCAGGTAGGGATATATATAATAATAATAATTATTATTATTATTATTATTTGACGTGGTGCTGCGTGGAGACTTTCAAATGATTCTGTCGTTCGACTTACAGGTGGATACAAAAAATGAAAAATCCGTAAAATCTCACTCTCTATATGATCGACACAATAGCCCACTGGAATGGAAATCTATTTTAAAAAAATGTCCATGCCATTTAAAAAGTATAAAAATATAAATGGAAACCCATAGATAAAATAAGGGACATCATGTTAATTTAAAATACTTATTTTATTTCTGAAGGGTACCCTCACTATGCATTGGTACTGATATTTAGATTGATCTGTGAACTCACTGTACAATTAAGTTTTGTATGTATCTGTAAAAAGAAATTTTCGTATTTAAGATTTGCGTTTGCTTGTTTAAGACATAGTAGTATCTTCACACACCAAGGTAGATTTGGTGTAGGGTTTAATATACCTACCTGTATGTACCTATCAGAAGAAGTCGAACTCGCGGATAGAACACGTAGGTATAGGTAAGACCGACCACAAAAGATTTGTTTATTATTATAATATTAAATATTTGACGCGGAGCAGAATAAAAGCAGAAGATTTTTTATTCATTATTTATTCGATGATACAGGAATGCGTTTGTACATTTGATTGACAGATAAGGGAAAATATGAGACGCTGCGTATAAGAATCCTACCACACACACACACGAACAATGAAAGTAAGCATATTGTGTCCGCATGACTAGCACTTCTCGTACGAATTCATTTGTCATCCGGCTAGAGACAACAGTGACATCTGACCACCTCATCTTGCATATTATTCCTATCGAAACTTTCGTATCTGGTTCCCATCGTTGTTGTGCTGGTTCCCTTGATACGCTTCTCTTGTATTCTGCATGGCATACGAAAATATTATTTCGTTCCGTCATCGGTCATTCAAATTCTTCTTATAGGATTAACTTATGTCGAAAAATAAATAAACGGATCCTTTTATTCAATGTTTTTTTTATGAGAGAGATTTATTAAAAGGTATCACTGATCGGTGAATGCTTAACGTTTTCAATTCAACAGGTAGGTTCCTATTCTATCAACGCACTTTTCTATGATAGACATTATTTGAGGTGTCTTAATTCTTTTAAAAATAACTTTAAAACTGCAATCAAACAGTCAGAGCGACAATACTCTCATTGTTACGCTTCATATAAAATCAGATTTTTTCAACACCCTGTACATAAAATCTTGGTGAACTCACGAATTTATATTAAGTTGCAAAGGTTGATTATTTAATAATTATTAAACATCAGGCGATTAACAATTACATTTCGGGGAGACGCACAAGTGATTTTTTCACCAAGTAGGATTCTCTGTGTAGGAGGTCCTCCTTTTAGTCGATTGCCAGTAGCAGCTCAAGATCGCGAAGACCCTGACCAGAGGCTCTGGATCTCGATATTGGAGCTGGCAAATTGATTGTAATTTGTGTATGTCGGATGGTGACCTATCTTGTATATTTGTTTTAAATAGAATATATTTGTTTCGAGAACACTGTGTTTCTATCAATCTTTTTATAGAGACGCATTAGGTTCTGATATATACAGTGTGTTCTATAATCAGAGCAGGGAAGAATCCTCAAAAAATAGATTATAGTCACGAATCTGATTCACGAGATATGATTCGAATCACGGATCCCATGTGCGAATCCTTTTTACTACAAAAAAGAATTCGAATCTTTCGATTCGAATGCATTTTTCGGATCACAAATATGAATCACTGTCACTGTCATACCATGTATTATGTTTGATTCTTAATCTAATATTGTCTACTATCAATTATATGTATATTACTGACTACGACATGCATAACAACCTGATGTGTCCAACACATGACTTTCCTATCTCGTTATTACAGGCTTTTCCGGTTATTATGTACAACCTATTGTATCACTCCTAAATACATATATTTTCCTCACACATCTTACTCAAAAAATTGTTTTATTTACGAGTATATTTATTGCCAACGAAATTATTAAAAAAATTAAATTTTACACTTTTTGATATTGACTTGGTAACTGTCCGTTACGTATACCAATTGCCCACTTCAATCTTGAAAAGCAACAAATATGACTCACAACAATTTTTTTTCTGTTCAATTTGATAATTAATTTTCATCATTGATGACGTGCAACGAAAATTTCATTGGAACGGGTATAGTATTTTTGTCATTAAACGTGAAGTAGAGCCAATCAAATTGAGTTCGATTGTTATCGAATTAAAAGAGTTCAATCTTCGTGGAGGTCTACCATACAAATTCGTACGAGTCATCCTTTACGTTTATACATTTCAAATACCAAAAGCGAAAGATCCGATCCCAGAGATATACGATCCACGATCCATCCTTTTGTTTTACAAGTATCTAGCAGTCAAATAAAAATATTCTTTCGTTTCGACGTGATTGAACAATTATTATCGATGCCACGATATTCTTTTCCGGCGTTCTTGCAGAATGATAGATGTCTATTTTCATATTGTGAAAGCTTTTCTACCGGGTACTCAATTATTTTACCTACGAGTAAGTATAAATAAGACAATCATCAATAGGTATTACCGATATTAATAATATATTAATACATTAATACATGATTATTGTGTGGATTACTCTGTCCACTAGTTATCAATGATTGAGTATTTAGTTTTGTTTTTAATTCAATTAGATAAGTATCATCTACGTAACATACCCAATATAGAAACACATTTTTTCTTAAAATTATATGTATTAATTATCTCAAAAGTTAAATCTATTTTTAATTTATATTTAGTTAGGTAGATAAAAAGTGTATTTTTTTTTATTTATAAAAACGCAATAAGTAAAGAGACAACTTTTTATATTACTTCAGTTACGATACAAAAACGCTGAAAAGAACTATAAACTTTTGACATAGACGAGTCAAAATTCGTAAAAAAATATTTTTCTATTTTTAAATAAAATGATGCATATATGCAACTAATAATATAAGAAAATTGTATAATTGGTTGTCTAGATGTCAGTAATTTCTTACCAAAACAATTTTAGATCTATATAAAGCTTTATTTAGACATCCATTAAAATTAGGATTAGCAATATCGAGAAGCTTTAAGCCATTGTCCAAGAAGAAAGAGAGAAAATATAAATTCAATAACATCTATCCAAGAAAACCATTAATTATACTGAACTATATAGTGAATGGGAAATGAATAATTCAATAAAATACAAAATATAAATCCTAAAGGTTTTCAGAAAATATAACATTGAATGCATATATACAGATAGCAGCCAATCCACTACTCACCTAGGACAGACCATGAAATTACTCAGGGTTAGTATTAAAACATCACGAAGCTTTTTCCGAAATATTCATCAACAATGTCGCCACCTTAAGATAGATCAAAGGTCACGCCTATATCTAGTCTTCATAGTCACACCACATCAGGGGATGGCAACTCAAATGGAAATACATGAGGAAGGTAATTTAGTACCACTCCAAATAATGGGACAGCGCTCGTATCGAAATGACAGTTCTGAGTCAGTTGTCAGCTCGTGCAAAACTTCAAACTTCAAATATTTAAAATGGCTGTTGCAGTTGAAGGTGCATTGGATTTTGATTCATTTAGATATATTTTTCAATACCTTCCAAATTTAAACATCTTTTCAAAAGATGGGAAGATGGGTTTCAGATATTGCAATTTATCCATCATATTAAATATCCGGTCATCATAAGATAACCAAAAAATTAGGAACAAAAGTATTTAAGAAAAATACAATTCTTCCACTGTTTTGCAACAATGGTAAGTAATATTTACAAACTTATTTTTGATTCAGTGTTAAAACAATTGGTTCGTTATTTTAATTTCTTTTGTTTTCAGTTTTAAGCTATTGTATTGCTTTTATCGCGGGCTTTGAACGCGGCGACCGAATCAAGAAAGTCCGTAACGAAAAAAAACCTAACACCCCCCACTCCGACCGGCACAGCGGTGCGGCGTTAAACAATATTAACTTCTCATTTATTCAATAAAAGAAAATAAAAAAATCGAAAAATCGAAAAACCGAAAAATCGAAAAATCGAAAAATCGAAAAATCGAAAAATCGAAAAATCGAAAAATCGAAAAATCGAAAAATCGAAAAATCGAAAAATCGAAAAATCGAAAAATCGAAAAATCGAAAAATCGAAAAATCGAAAAATCGAAAAATCGAAAAATCGAAAATCGAAAAATCGAAAAATCGAAAAATCGAAAAATCGAAAAATCGAAAAATCGAAAAATCGAAAAATCGAAAAATCGAAAAATCGAAAAATCGAAAAATCGAAAAATCGAAAAATCGAAAAATCGAAAAATCGAAAAATCGAAAAATCGAAAAATCGAAAAATTGAAAAATCGAAAAATCGAAAAATCGAAAAATCGAAAAATCGAAAAATCGAAAAATCGAAAAATCGAAAAATCGAAAACTCGAAAAATCGAAAAATCGAAAAATCGAAAAATCGAAAAATCGAAAAATCGAAAAATCGAAAAATCGAAAAATCGAAAAATCGAAAAATCGAAAAATCGAAAAATCGAAAAATCGAAAAATCGAAAAATCGAAAAATCGAAAAATCGAAAAATCGAAAAATCGAAAAATCGAAAAATCGAAAAATCGAAAAATCGAAAAATCGAAAAATCGAAAAATCGAAAAATCGAAAAATCGAAAAATCGAAAAATCGAAAAATCGAAAAATCGAAAAATCGAAAAATCGAAAAATCGAAAAATCGAAAAATCGAAAAATCGAAAAATCGAAAAATCGAAAAATTGAAAAATCGAAAAATCCAAAAATCCAAAAATTCAAAAATCCAAAAATACAAAAATCCAAAAATCTCAATTCAAAAATTCAAAAATTCAAAAATTCAAAAATTCAAAAATCCAAAAATCCAAAAATCCAAAAATCCAAAAATCCAAAAATCCAAAAATACAAAAATCCAAAAATCCAAAAATCCAAAAATTCAAAAATCCAAAAATTCAAAAATCAAAAAAGAAATTCCGTAACAAAAATAAACCTAATACCCCCCACTTCGACCGGCACATCGGTGCGGCGTTGAAAGCCGTGCATCGTCTAACGTCGTTTCAGTTCGGCAGACTTCGGCACGGTGTTTGTGTGTGTGTGACTAGACGTATGCGTGTAGACTAGCTGCTAACTGCTCATAACTGATTCTATCTCTTTTAGACACAATTTCGGAAAAATTGAATTTGAAAATGAATAATGATCCACAAGAATCCACACTAAAATATGGGACCACCATTGACGCGGTATTTTCCAGATATTTAGAGGATATCAAGTCTTAAACTTATGTTTCTTATTTCAGTTACCACAAACCTATAGTTTCAATGATAAAAATTCCTGAATAACCTACATGTATTGTAAAATAATAAAAATATTTTAAACAATATTAACTTCTCATTTATTCAATAAAAGAAAAAAATTTGTTTTCTTATCGGTCATCACGCTTAAAAGGTGTAACTTGAATTAATATCAAAGAAAAAACTTGAATTAATATCAAAGAAATACTACATAAATAAAATAAATAAATAATTATAATTGCATAAGTGGATAAAAATGCTATGCAATAGCTTTACCGCGGCAGTCCCCGAGTGTCACACGTATTTTTTAATTATCATTGTTATTGTAAAGAAAATGTTGGCCCTCCAAAATACCCTTTACATCGATGAAATCTGTAAGCCTCCAATCATCAAATCAAAAATTGATTCAATACCATTGACATCAAACAAGAAAAATGTACCTCAAAATTTTCAGAGGTCCAAACGTGTGAAAATTTAATTTAAGCTCACAATGCCCAGAGAATAAATAAGAATTTGAAAAACTACAAATAAATCAATAAAAAATTAAATAATGAAGAAATTCTTCAACCTACCTAGTGGACTTGATAAGCATATGGAAAATTTTATCCACACTCAAATTCGTCTTGACAGCAAGACACCAAAAGGACGACTCTTCATTTTCAATTTTTTCAAACTTATTTGCCACTTCAAGTTGCAAAACTCTAAAAGCCGATTCCACCGTTATGTTAAACGAATTTTAAATTACTATACTCTATTTTTAAACTAGGAGGAGCGATTTGAATTTAAGTTGGCAATTCTGTAGACTTCTGATTGGTCAGTTTGCAGTCAGTTTCACACATCACTTTTTAGCATTAACATCAGCTAATAATTGATATTGTTGACAGTTCTGATATTTTATATTTTTATATCTCATCATTTACTTAGTTTTTTACTTTATTTCGTAAATAACAGTTCTTTTCAGAACTTCAGTAAGCAATAATTATATTTAATTTTTACGATTATGGACCCGTCTTCATCGAGTACTATCAAAGATAGCAATTGCTGAAAAGCCCTACAAGAAAGGGAAGACGACTTATTATTTTACATGTTTATTCTGAAGGTTTTGTAGCAATTGTATTATTGGTTTTGAAGGCAAAAAGACGGGAGATTACCATGAAGAGATGAATGCCGAAGTATTTCTGCTTTTTTAGAACTAAAAATTGATAAATTTCTTACCAAAATGATTAAAAAGTAACTAAATATTTAAGTAAATTTTATTGATCAGAAACTAATAAAAAAATTAACAAAATTGTTAATGCACATTTAAAACAGCATCTACTACATTAGAGATAATCTTAATTTAGCATAATGAACTAACATTACTTCTACAACAAAAAATATTTTAAAAATGTCTACTTAGCATTAATACATAGGTATGTATGAATAGTTCATTTTAAATTAAAACATATAGTTAAAAATTACAACTAGAATTAAAAGGACCTACAATATAAGTTAAGTTTTAGTAATGATATAATATTGACATGTAGTGTTATGAAAATATTGGTTCCCTTTTTAAAACAAATCCTGACTCATAAACATGTAAACTTTTGAATGCCTTCATTTGCCTTTTAGCATATTAACAACTGTGGGTTAACACTAAATAAGCTACAATGTTTCCATATGAGAAATTCCAGTCACTGTGTGATCCAGTTGCCGTTCACTGATTGATTGATTACCTTTTACTTAAGTTTATACCTTGAAAATGTAAAACGATCATATTTTTATGTTATACTAACCCGTATCTTATTCTGGTTTTAACAATTTTCTTAATTATTTAATATCTATTTTAAAAAGATCATATTTGTCCTCAAAAAGTCGACATCAAAAGCAAAAAAAAACATATTTCTGATAACGTCAACAAATCAAAAACCGTATTGAATTTCATTTGACAGTGACAGTTCGTTATAGACACGCTTTTCAGATCACAATAATGTGAAATTTACGACCATTGTCTGAAACCAATAAAAAAAACGACTTCTATGATAATTATTTGTTAAATAACCCCTCATTAGCCGTTAGCCGACTAGGGCCGATAATAACAACTATTAGATAAATTTTGAACACGCCTATATTTCGGAACACGTTCTTAGTAACGAATGTAGTTACTTTTCCCTCTGTAAATGCGTCTTTTCAATTCGCTCCTCCTAGTTTAAAAACAGAGTATAGCGAAGATTAAAATGACATGTTTACATTACCAATGTCATTTTATACTTCGTTTAACACAACGGTGGAATCGGCCGTTATAAATATACATACTCATTTTGTTACAGAAAACATTTTTGATAGGTTTGTTTTATAAGCATTTAATTATTTAAGTGGTGTGAGTTTTTTAATTAGAATAAAAAACGATCGAAATCATTGAAAAATCTTTAAATCACTCGTAAAACACTAAACTAGAATTATTCAATAACATTTTTGTTTAGAAAATCTCATGTCGAGAACTATGTTGATAATTTCCAAACAAACCAGATCCGTACTTTAAAATTAAAAAAGTCATATTTCTTTAATTTTTGAGTTTATGAAAATTTTGTTTGATTTATGGAACTCTATAAATACTTAAAAAAAACACAACTTAAATAAGACGTTTTGTCTGCTGTCTCGTTCGCGTATATTTCTCAAATTATTTATACATTTTTCACTTTTAAAATTATCTTTGTTCCTACTCCTTTATCTTTAATTGCCTCTACTTGACTTACGATTTTTGGAGTATTTTATTTTTAACGACTGATATTGCTAACTTTCCATCAAAATTAGCATTAAAAGGGGGAGAAGCGACAAATTTTGTTTTGTCACGACAGATTTACGACAAAAAAGCGACAAATTCTCCAATATTCAAAAATCCAAAATTCCAAAGTGGTAGTGCTAAATTCACGGACGTAGTTAATTAAAGTTGAAAAACTTACCATGATACTTTTGCATTTATAAATAATAATGAAATAAATAATGTTGATTGCACGTTCCCAGCTGCTCAAATACAAGTCTTTGTATTCGCATTCACCAACGACTTTGCATTTTAAATCGGGTTACTCTTACGATTTATTTTATTTCAATCGAAAAAAGACAACACGATATGTCAAAAATGTATCAATTAAATTTGCATACTTTATATTGAAAATGCGTTTTTGAGTAAAATACAAAAATTTGGGAAAAAACGATGAAAAATGTATATATGTATACAGGGTGTTGCGCATAAGTACCGGCACAGAACATGTGCGTGTAAGGCACCCCAAAATATGTTGTTTTAACGCAATTTACTTCTATACCAATTTGTACCCCTAAGGAGTTACGGAAGCCTAAAGTGGGGCCAAATTTTTATTATGTAGATATTATTATTATTATTTTTTATTTACGCAAAATAATAATAAAACAAAATTTTGCATAAAATGAAAAGAAAATTTAAAAAATCGGCCAGTGGACAAAAAAGTTCTGTATAGGTTTAAGGGGGGTTTTTACCCCAAAACAACCCCTTAAAATATTTCAATTAATTCTTACTCACCCCCAAATTAGGACTCATGAAGCGCTTAAATAATTTACCAAATATAGATTTTTTTTAGTTAAACGGTTGCAGGGATATTAAATCTTTTCGAAATGTATTTTAGGCTTCCGTAACTCTTTAGGGGTACAACTTGATATAGAGGTAAATTGCATTAAATCGCCAAA
This sequence comes from Psylliodes chrysocephalus, assembly GCA_927349885.1. Lineage (NCBI taxonomy): Eukaryota > Metazoa > Arthropoda > Insecta > Coleoptera > Chrysomelidae > Psylliodes > Psylliodes chrysocephalus. The sequence goes on along the minus strand of OV651816.1, from coordinate 40,129,598 downwards.
TTTTGAGGTACCCAACATGCACCTGTTCTGTGTCGGTGGTTATGCTTCTTAGATCATTCTCATCTCTGCGCATAGTAAAACCACAGCTTATACAATACAGCTCCACAACTCCGTGTCGGCGTCTTTGATCTGGCGGTCGAGAACCAAGCAAGACGGAATGGTGCTTCTCTGTTAGATTCGAGGGAAAACTCGGGCCCAAATTAAACAATTTTTTTATTATTGAAAAAATTGAAAACCTTGGCGTAATAAGGTTGGTTACATGCCATATTAAGTAAGTTTTGGGAAATTAAATTTTTAATTTGTTTTAAATCTGTCAAATATAATTAAAAAAATTATTTAAATATAAATATTACGAAAAATAAAGATCTTTCAGATTAGAGGTAAAATAATTTGTATGTGGCTAGTAAAATCCTCGTTAACAAATGTTTTGAGCTAATACAGTCACTTCACGACAAATTGTGGCTTGGATCCTTTTTACACCAAGGGCTTCAATTGTTAAAGAATTTTGTCATGCTCGTGGATGCAAATAAAGTGATACCCCGTGTGTCTGGCAAGTGTTACTCTTCGCGCAAAGGGTTTATACCTAGATAAACGAATGCTTCGACTGAGGTCTGGGAACTCTATGGTATTTTGGAATTCTAAAGAATTTGTGCTTTTATTTTAACAATATTGGTTATATTTAGATGTATTCTTATTAATTGAAATACAGATTTGTAGAAGTAATACTTTGACAGTTTTTATTAATATAATATATTCAATTTTTATCTGACCATACCGAAATAGGGAATTTTGAAACTTTATAGTCTTGTGAAATTTGAATTACAATATTACACGAAATTACATAATTAGTACTTATTTTAGGTAGGTACTAAATTTGTACTTGGAGAAAGTAATATCGATTTTTACAAGAAAACTTGAAAAGTAAATTAATTTAGTTCCTATTTCTGATGTAAAACTTAAACCAAGAAAACAAATAAATAGTAGTTTGTTCAACAAGGGTGGATATGATAGCCATATCACACAAAGACGAAGTTTGAGCACGAAGTCGTAGGCGGAGTACTCAATCGTCTGCTTGTGATATGAACAATCCACTCGATATGGCCAGTATATTTTTTCTACGACCCACTAACGAAAATCTACAAATTTAAAAAATTATGAGATTAAACATACATTAAAATAGGTTATTCTTTTCGAAAACGTTAGCATGGATGACTAAAAGGTATTGGGTTAATTAATTCTAAAAGTGTGGTACAAATGTTATTTTTTGTAGCCAATTCTTCAAAATTATTTTGAAATATCTTTTCAATATTGAATAGTAGTTTTACAAATTCATCATTTGACAGTTGCAGATTTCCAAATGTATCTGAATTGGCGTTATCATATGCCTTTAAAAAGCAATAAAAAGAAAAATCATCTAATTCAACGTGATCTTTGTTATATTTAAGACAGGTATCACAGGAGTGGATCCGCAAGGCTTTTATTAAAAGGTAACCACACACATACCTGATAAAATTTTTCTGTAGCAACTCGTCTTTACAATAATTTAGCGTGTTAATAATTTCATTATAAAATAAAATACAAGGTGTTCCATTTAAAAAACATACATTTTAATTTGCCAGGCAAAAACGTGTATATCCAGAGATATTTTTAAAATATGTAGGTATTTTTCAAATCCATATAATTTTTATTTAAAACTTTTTTGCGTGAACAATAACGCACTAATGGGACACCCTGTATAAATTATATTTTTAACAATGAAAATTTCTTATAATGTGGTACTTATCGGTTTGGGTCCTTGGGAAAACTAAAGAATGTTTTCTTGCAGGTATAACCCTTATTAAAATAGCTTTTGACTGCACAAACAGAATGATGTCTTTTTTCACTCATTCTACTCACAGCTAAAAAGTCACCAAAATAATAATAGTACCTTTAACTCAAACAAAATCAACGAAATTATAGGCTCCACGAAATTATACAATCAACGAAATTATACGCACGACTCAACACCTTACCTAAGTACGCCTCTGAACGCCAAAACCGTCTTTTCCCTCCGAAGGCGGAGCTTAAGCGATGCGCGACGAAATCGACGCAAACCGTTGCCGCCAAGAGAGTGTTTTAGCTGTATTGTATAAGCTGTGGTAAAACTTTGTTAAAAGAAGTCAAAACTTTCATTGTTATCGGGTTCTTCATGTTGTACTAAAAATTTCGCCTTAAAACCTAATTCCGGTGGACTAATTGGTCATTTGACATACAAATTTACATAGACCAAAATGTCTCATAATGACATTTCTTTATTAATGATTATTTTTAAATTTAAAATTTCGGTGTGCTTATTTCGTATTTTATTATAAATATATGCAAGCATTTGTCCTGGGAAGGCAAACATTGGCTCAAAATAAAAAAAATCTGATGTGTCCAAAACATGACTTTCCTGTTTTACCTAAAGTTAATATAGGCTTTTTCCGGTTAGGTTTAGATGATGAATTAAATACATATATTTTTCTACGATCACTACCCAAAGTAGGCACATTCAAAACTAACTAGAAAGTTGACGATTTCCGCGAATTGTCATAATTTGAGATTATTGGCGCACACGTGGGCCAAAGTAACTTTGGCACACGCTTTACTATTTTCATTTAAATTAAATAAAGGAAAGCTAATGGTATTTTAAAACAAAATGAAACCTAATCTAAAATATTTTAAATCATCCAATAATATTTTTCTCAAATAAATTAATAAATAAATAAATCATAAATAATTACCGACATATAGGTACTAAAACATTTTTTCTTTTCGAATAAACTTACAATAAATTTATAACGAAAGAAGGCAACCCATTTCTAATCAAATATAATTATTTATTTTATTTTGGTGTGATCGTAGGATATTCTTCAATAAAATCACCCATGCATTCTGGATTTGAATACTGCCCTAGCCATTTACTTTTACACCTGTATGGAAGTAACATTTTATAAGTTTTGCTTTTTGCTCTGTACCTTTTTTTCAAATTTAATTTTCTTAATAAAAGTTTAGACAAATTTGACATAAACGTTCAGTTTCAATTTCAAGGTTAAAATGAAGATTATTATAGGTGTTTCAAACTCCCTCAAATCCCATATGAAAACAAAAGACGATATGGCACCAAACAAAACGTAGTTCCAAAAAATCTACCAAAGGTCGTTAGAAGGTTAGGTACTCGTTTGACCATTATAAGAAACATGTATCCAACCTTAAGATCTGGCCATTAGATGATTGGTCAATCATTTGACAGGTTATTTAATGTTCACGGAGCATGACATATATTATATTTACGAACAAATATAATTGTATTTTATTTATAACTCTAATACTTTTGCAATAATATTTATTTTTCTTGGTTTGTAGTGCCTTTTTCATTTTTCATCTTTGTTGAGGTCTAGTTATTGTTGCCTAGTCTAGTTATTGTTGATCTTAAATATGAATGATGTACTGATGACAAATGTTAATTTAGATTAATTTTAATCAAAAGTAGAAGTGAGCGATGTAGAAATAAAATAATAAAAACGCTAGAGTAATTGCTGTTATAGGCTTTATAACATTTTGTAGATAAAGAAACGAATAAAGATATTTTCATTTTTTAAGTGTGTATGTGTGTACATTTTATTACAATTAGCAGTTCGGCTGTTAAGACATCATCCGGATATTATAGGTGTAAACAAGAACATGCAATGAAATTATTGATAATAATTTGTTTTACATTTATAATGCAAGTTCTTGGAGAATACTAATAAAATTTGCACACTTGAAAAGACCTACCTCTTCTTTGTTTTTCTTTATCAATCTGTGTGTAGCTACAAACCTTTGATTTATTTTGTAAATGAGTAAAGTAGTATAAGTTAATGAATCTATTGAAAACAATTCTTTGCGTATATATAATAAAAAGTTTAATACAATACTTATTCACAGAATAGCTTTGACTTAATCATATAGGTAATTAGGTTTACAGATTCAACAATTTTGTACCTACCCTTTTCATCAATTTGCCTTGCTATAAGAACCACATTTTATTGCAATTAGGAGATCCCTTCATGTGAGATTGTTTAGGACTGGTAACAAAATAAGCATGTATATTTGGAATGTGTTTATTAATTATCTAAAATATGGCAGTTATATTTTAATACCTACTATTCTGTAAACATAACATCAAAATGTCACTTAAAAATATTTACAATTTTGTAAGAAAGAATAAACACTATTTTCCTTATTTAATTATTATTTTTGTCTCGTAAACTATAAAAAATATGAAAAATAGTAATGTCCTCACTTTGTTTTGATGAAATATATGGGTGGTTATTACTATAGGTATGTGGTAGTATTCTTCTTCTCGTTGTGTTCACATTATTAAAAAAAAAAAATTGGATACAGACGAATTTTTTACTTGATAAAAATAAAATTAACTGAATTTTTCAGACAGTTCGCAGTCATTTTTTGTTGTCGTTTGCTGTACCTCACCTTCTACCGACCACTGGTGAATTTTTTTAGTACTATGCACTGTTTGGTGCCATATTTTAAAAAGACTTGAAACACCTGTAAAATGTCTTTTATCGTAGTTAAAATGTAATTATGAGGAAGTGGCTAAAGTACCAACCCAAAACATTTAAATTTTCAATTATTATGATTGTTAATAATGACTCGTTATAACAGCACGAATTTTTTAAATGATGAAGTATATTCTGATACAAATTCTGTGAAACTTCTGAATTTAATAACAGACGACAGACTTCAAAATGCGGAAAAATTTAAACGCAAATCGATTAAGAAATTTAATTTTATAGTTTAATTGTGGGTGGTCATCTGTTTGTCACGCATGCACTACGTTTTCGAAAACAAACAAAAAAAATAGTTCCTTCCTTTTGTTGAATATATTCATCAAGATTATCAAGAAATCCCGAGATAATTACATGCAGCAATCTCCTTGTATCTTTTAATGAGCGTTCTAATTCCTCTAATTTACAGCCCTCGGATGGAAACAGGTCGAACCGAACGAAGAACGAAGACTGGTAGTGAACATGTCGAGGTAGCGCCGGAGTGTCATCGACGTAAACATTAAACTTCAATTTGGAATGTTTTAAGGCCGTGTTCCGTGAGGATGCGGAGACTCGTAAACCATGTTTACCGTTTTATTCCAGTATTTGGTAATTGTTTAATTAACATTTTACAATTTTTGTGGGCGTCTCTTGATTTAAATACGCCGTGATCGGGGCTCATTCACAACTTTCAGTCTGGCTGCTTGCTTGTAGGTACTTTCGTCTTTCGTACTAACTTGCTCTCTCTATCTCGTCCTTCGTTCATATAAAAATGCCTATGATGATACCTATGCGATTTATAAGATTATTGTAGCAGCACGCAGATAATTTCCATTATTAATATATTCTAAGGCATTAATTTAGTGATGCCGCGAGACAAGACGAGACGAGAGAGAGGCCTCTCTGGTCTCGTCTTGTAGGGCGAGAGAAAACTGTTCTCTCGTCTCGACGAGAAGACTCTTCTCTCGCTCGAGAGAGCATTTCTCTCGTCTTGTCTCGTCTCGTCTCGTTTCTCTCGTGATAAAACAATATCAAATTTAAATTTTGAAAAAGGCGAAACATGAAAAAACGGTAAAATTTGTAAGATAAAAATAAAGAAATTTTCAAGTAATTTGCGCATTTTAGTGCCCAAATTTGGCAATAAGAAACACTTATGGCGTTAACCAAAAACGAAAATACTTTGTCTTGTAAGTCAGTTGGGGAGAGGAGGAAGAGGTTAAATTGAAAGTTAGAATTTGTCTAATGCAATTTGGGATGTCAAATGAAAGTATTTTGTAGTATGTTTTCAAAATGCAAGAAGATAGAGACATAAAACAAAAACGATGTGAAATTAGAGAAACATGATATTTTTGTTATAATGAGATTCACTTTACTTGAGACGTAAAATAGAGGGTGTTACTATCTTTAAAGTTTCTAATGGAAAGTAAAGTCATGTAATACCTCATTTGAAAGATATTTTGATTATATTTACGTCCAAGCACACAGTTTTAATTTTTGTTTGTTTTTACAAAAATTACATCCTTGATAATCCTCGTGTGCCGCAATAATTCTAGAAATGTTAGATAATGTTAGAAGATAATTTTTTAATAAGCTTTTGTTGCCAAGAAGTTATGAAAAATTTAATACGTCAAGTGGTTTTTAAATCACCTTTGATATTCTTAATTTATTTATTTTAGTAAATATAAGAAGCGTTTCCTTAGTAATAAACAATAATTGTTAATATGAGAGTTATCAAGAATGTAACTTATAAGTAAAGGCCCAGAACATGTCTGTATAAGAACAAAGTACCAGCTACAAAAAATTGCGATTTGTGCAGTGTTAAATCCCTCTAACAATAAAAAATTACTTACATTTATAAAAGATACTGACATTTACTCTGTACTAGCCAAAATGTTAATTATCCAATGTATACTATTGTAAAAAACAGCATTTATAAGGTATTACACCTCTGGTAATGATCCTTTGAGGTTGCATTAGAAAATTTAAAACTAGTATCTCCCTCTATCTTATGTGTCTCAAGTAAAGTGCATCGCGTTATAACAAAAATATAATAGCTCTTGAGTTTTACTTCGTTTTTGTTTTGTAATTATCTTTTTTCATTTAGAAGTAAAAATAGAGGAGGGTATAATATAATACATTCGTTTGTATTACCGTTTCTTTGACAGTTTTTCGAAAAAACGCTTAAAAATTTTCAACTTATCTTCAAAAGTAACCTCAGAAAAGCAGAATGGATTAAATATAAGAAATGATTGAATAAATTTTAAATAAATGAATTGAAAAATATTTTTTCTTATAAATCAATGTTTATAAAATCCTAATAACACAAGTATCATTTGTTACCATTTAATATATAAAGAATAGGTGTGTTATAGTTAAGTTTTTGACTATCTCGAAATCTAATATGTTAAAATTTTAAGTTACGATAAGCAATTGAAAATTTCAAATAAGCAAAGAGAAAATTGTTCGATAGAGTCCGAGAGAGCTCGAGAGAAACGAGAAATTCTCGTCGAGAGATGACACTGTCTCGTCTCGAATCTGTTTTCGAGAGAAAATGTCTCTCTCGTCTCGTTCGAATCACTACATTTATTAACATTTCCTGAGTCCACTTATAAGTTTTCCCTTCATATTTTCTAGTTATATGAAAATAAGTGATATATTATACATACAACTAGTTCTCTATTAATCCAGATATGTTTTCCTCCTTACTGAAAAGGACATAAATAAAATAATAATAAGCTACAAAACAGTTAACATCACTTGTTGCTAGAATAGTAGGATAGGCAAGCGTGGTGATGCGATAGCGTTGCGTCGAGCATCGCGTCGTCGGTAAAACAACCTAGTGTTATAGTTTATTTGAAAATGCATGATAGCATAATAGTTTTATGGCAAAAGTCTATATAAAGGATACCTCAAAGTAGAAAAAAGTAAATATTGATACCTTTTTATCTGAATTTTCATTAGATTTTAGTATTACCACCCCGAAAAATCTCGAATACAATACATCATAAAATGTAAATGAGCAAACCCTAAGGGATTAACCAATAATTCTGTGCCTCAGTGACGGGGAACACGAAATTACTTTAATATAAAAAATAGTAAACTGTCAATATTAAGTACCCACATTTATTTTTATAAAAATAGTATAATATATATTAGGTTAGGACATTTCCTTAAAATTTAATAATAAATATACACACAATCAAATTTGTATGATATTCTAAAAAAGTTCTTTGCAAAAAATTTTTTTCTCATAAAACACCCATAATATTTCGTTTTTAGAAATATAAATGTGTTTTTTTGTATTTCGGGTAATAGCGTGAGAGCGACCAGCAATGCGATATCTGAAATATAAATAAATCGCTAGTGTTGCATAAACATCGATAGTATATCTATAGCATCTATAGTAAATCAACTATCGGAACAATCAATAGTTTTATAAAGAATCAGAGATAGTCGAAACATCTCTAAAGAGAACCCGTCGAGTTGAGTGTCGAGTGGTCTTTCACATGAAAAGTGTGCACTTGTTCATCGAGCATTATTAAAGCTCTTTACAAACTATCTGATAACTTTTCTAGTTACACTGCAGAAGCGATTGCGATACTAGAAGCCTTACAATTTGTAACAGAATCTAACAATAAAGCAGCTCTAATTGCTTCAGATTCTTTATCTGTTTTAAAATCAGCTGTAGCTCTTGATATTCCAAATTTTAATTCAAATCCATACATTTTCTTGATCAAAAAGGCATTGTTCCAACTAATTAATAATAACGTAAAGATATGCTTTATATGGGTAAAGGCTCATATTGGACTTAAACACAATGAATATGTTGATATGCTAGCAAAATTTGCAATAAAAAAAGGAACTAACACCATTCATAACATCTGTAGTCCAGATACTGTTGCCTTGATAAAATCCAACAATATGAGAAAATGGAGGCATGATTGGTCACAATTCTGTTCCACTTATTCGAATCAGTACACTAAAATTTAAAGACATATTCCAAACTCACCCTGGTTTAAAAATCATATAATTCCAAGACACTACATTATATCTTTAATTAGTACCAGATTTGGTCATGCCATTTATCCCAAACACTTGTTTAAAATTAATATAAAGGAAGATGAAAATTATGACTTTTCTGAAACAACTGGAGACCTTAATCACGTTTTCTTCGAATGCAAGAAATACACAGTACATTCAAACACGCTTTATATGAATCTTATTAAACATAACATTCCATCCCCCTTAAATATTGAAACAGCTTTAACACATTTTTCTGATGATATTATCAATTGCCTCTTACAATTCCTGAAAGACACCAAGATTCGTCTATGATTGGAATCTTAATCTTGTTTCCTCTGTATTATATCTACCTATTTGTTTACCATCTTACCGAGGCCTAATTTTGTTTGTCTATTAAAAAAAAAAAGTCCTGATGGGTCCCTGGACGAGAAGCGAGTGTCCCTGTCCTATATTGTTTATTGTTTTTCTTCTTCTTAAACCTCTTGCTGTTAGGAAATATTCTAGGGTAGTTCTAATTATGGACGAATCTGTGTCTGGCTGAATGGCAATGTGCCTATGCCAAAAAAAAAAACTTTAAAAATTACGCAATTTTAGAGACAGCTTTGCCGTGTTTATAATGGATGTAAGAAAATAAGAAACAATCTAATATTATAAGGAAATAAATCAAGATACGACAAAAGACAAGCAAATATATTACAAAGCGATATAAAAGTTCAAACCTTTCGACTTTTCCCAACAATACGACGTGCTACAATATCGGACAATTGCATGACACAATAACAGGTAGGTACTCATAAGCTTAGAAACACTTTCTCTTTATTCCTCATTTGATTTAACTGCAAGACGTAAGGCGAATACGCAATTTCGTGGAAATACCAGTGTTTATTATTTACTTGCTTTTTGTTATTTTCAAATACCTTTCAAAACTATCAATACTATCAAAAGTTCTGACTATCGACGTTCATGCAACACTAAGCAACGCTATGGCATCGCCAAGCTAGCTTCTCATAGCCTGAACAAGGCTTATGACCCTAATAAGATCATGTACTAAACTAATAAAATAAACAATATCTTACATTGTTCAACGAATTAAAATTACTATAACGTAATGGTACAAAAGTATATCGTCAAAGGCAAATGAGAGATTGATTCAAATTGCATCCAGTAGGTGTTTATGATAAAACATCGAACGTGCAATTCGTGAAAGCAGTGATATCATTACCCAACGTTACCCTATAGGTACTGTAAGTTATTTGTAAGAGGGCTACTTATGTCTTAAATGTGATATGTTCAATAAGGAAACAAATCTCAAAAATCCCCTTTGGAATGGTTAAGACATCCTTGTTTGCTAGACAAGTGCCGCTTCCACTAGACCATCCACGACAGTGACTGTCGATATTCCTAGACAGAAGTTTGATGTGCTAGTTCAGGCCAGATGGCGTTCAGGCTCATTCTCAACGCTTCAAATACTTCTATCTACAGCATCGGTGTGCATGAGAAATTCATTTATGCATAACTAAGCAATTTATTCAACAACTTATTTCAGATATTTCTGACTTTCCGAATTTCGATTTGCGATCTACTTCTCTTAACGTACGCTGAAAACTTAACTCACGCAGACAAATATATGGACTTATTATGTATAAAAAATGCATTTCTCATATACACCGATTAATCAAATATTTGTGTTAGAAAATAAATTCATATTAAATTTTTTAACAATTTTCTAATGCAAACATAAAATAAATCAAACAATCTAAAACACGTATGCCGGTCTTGTAAACATTTCAATCTGCGAATATAGTACGTTCAATTTCCAATACTGACCCTAGGAAAACTGTATAGATAAACATGGCTGTTAAATAGACATAAGATAAAACAATATATTGTATCCCACTACCGGTGGAGGTGTAACCGAGGGTATAACCGTGAGTTGAATGATGGATCGTCGACTGCGTTACTCTCTTTAGTCCTCTCACGAGCAAATATAATTAAGTGGCTCGTATTTATTTTGCTTGATGCATTGGTTAACATAGTGTATGTATAATAAATATTTCTCATACATATGTAGGATTTTTCATTCGACCATTCACTGTTTTGAAACAGTAACAATGCCTACACTATAGAGTATTAAAGTACTAGCATTCCATAATCTAAACAGAACACGATGCTAATGGCCTAAGTTGTCGAACCCGAAGACACCTATTCAAAAAATCTTCGTATGAACATATCCGTGAAATCTTAAATGTCAAAACAAGTTTGTCTATGCCTCGATATAATCAGCAACAACTGTATCTGTAACGTGTGGAGGGTGGGTACTTAGGTTGGGTACTTAGGCCTCACTAGGCTCATTGTGTAATGTGCATCCTCCTAAGATGATAGTCACCTTCTAGCTCTAGAGCCAGCTACTGATTTGATGTAGTCGACAACGTCGACAACAGGTGCTTCTTTTATATCGGCCGGTGTTAGCCAATTCTCGCCGAACACAAATCTTCTGATAAATGAGAGCGTCGGACAATCGTAGAGGATATGCTCGATGGTCTCATCTTCTTGTTCACACCCCCCTGCAGAGTGGAAATTCTGACAGCCACATGATATGGAGATACTTCCGTACTTGGGCAATGACCAGTCAGAATGCCTGTGATCAGGCGGCGCAGATTCTGTCTAGTCATAGCCAAGTATTCGTTTGCTGTAGTGTTGTCAGGATAACTTAAAAGCTCCCTAGCAACTCTGCAGCTTCTTGTTGGATCACATCTTTCTTTTAATTATACAAGGGAAAGTTCTTTAATTAGGTTTGTCACTACCAATGTTGTTAGTCCAAAGGAAGGGCCGTCCAAAAAATATTTGGTTGGCTGCCTTCTTGGCTAGTGAGTCAGCAAGACGGATACCTTTTGATGTGGCGTGACCTTTGATCCATCTTAAGGTGACCGTATTGTTGATGGATACTTCGGCCAAAGCTTCGTAGCATTCTAGTACTAACCCTGAATAAATACGTGGTCTGTTCAGGGTAAGTAGCGCTTGTTTTCTATTTGTATAGACGAGAAGGTTTCTTTCAGTGATATTGTTTTTGGAAACTTCCTTTGCTGCTATGAGAATCCTCGTGAGCTCCGTTTAAACTACACTGACACTCACAGTCCATTTTTTGTTTAGGTTTAAGGATCTGGAGAATATTCCACATCCTGAACCTTGTTTTGTTTTAGAACCGTCGGTGTAGATATGAATCGTAGGTACTTGCCACTTCCGGCTCGTATAATCGTTGTATAATCATTGTTTTGGCCAATCAGGAAGATGCCGGTACAAGCGAAGCCGGTTGAAAGTTTAATTATCATTGAAAACCAATTCCATGATCTGGTCGGTTCATTCACGGCCCTTAGCCATTCTACTTTCTACATGGTGTGTCATCAGTAGATAAATATTAATTATATGTTTTTTATTTTCAAGAAAAGGTAAAGTAGGTATATCAACTCTTCGAGAGTGTAGTAGCTGCCATTTAATACTTGTAAGGAAAGTCCAAGGGACATGATCATATTTATTACCTATACAATTTGCCCTAATTGATTTTAAAATAGTTATTTTATCATCTTAATATCCTCTAAATTAATTTTTAAAATTTTGTAGATTTTCTTTAGTGGGTATTAAATAGTGTAGATACAACTCGGGTGTATTTTCCGTCATCATACATTCTTGTTACACAAATGACTATATCAATTAAGCGTGGGCAAAATAATCGATTTGAAAGGAAATACAAAAATACAGATCTAATAAAAAATGTGTTTTGGGATCTAAGGTTTTGGGTAATAATCAATAATATGAATAATCGATTAATTAAATAATCAATTATTTATTTTGATAATATCCCAGCTCTAATGTCAATATTATGTTATAACTAATTAATTGTGTCAAATTTGAAATGAAAATAAAAATCTTACTTTGCATAATCGGTTTTGCAGTAAACGGCTCGATCCCTGATAAAGCAAGACGGTTGCCTATCCAGTTGCAGCTGACAAATCGAACACCTTAGACATCTGGCGTGCCAGCTTCGTCCAGATACTTCTAATAAAAATTTGTCGCTAATTGGCTCTCCGCACGCCGAACATATTCGATACTCAGTCTGAAACAATTAAAAAACATGAACTGACAAAAGTGTAATAGATAGGAACTGATCAAAATATTTTTATAATAATAATAAACGTAAAGTAGGTACGCAAATTAATGAAACAATTACTTTTTTAAATAAAGAAATATTAAAACAATATGTCCCAAAATAATACGGGCAACCGTTTCCCTACGCAAAACAATGAGTATACAATACAATATTTTTCCTACGACCACAAAATAATTTTATAAAAAAATGTAAATCCGGGAAATCTGGTATAAAGGTTCAATCAAGATGTGGCTTGTTTTAGATTTTTTTATCAGCTGTATTGATTAATTTTATGCAGTGATAATTTAAAAAGAGTGTTCACTTTTTTCCAATAATTTTATCTTTGTCAGTTTGGTTCAAAACTTTGTACAAGCGCCAATATCGCTGTTTTTTTTAATAGAGGACTTCTATACAAGGGAAGTGCAATCAACTTGACAAAATAAAATTGACACTAATGACATAAGAAATCGGGTCACATAAAGAGGCCGTTTTTTAGTTTGCTCTTTGGTTTTTCCTATCTACTTTCATGCCATTTGCATACCTTGTTGTACCCGTAACGTGAAAAGGACTTTTTATTTTAGGGTATTTTACATTTAAAGGTTGAAACATTTTGTCATTGTCAGCTGTCAATTATGTTGATGATAGAACACAGGCGTAACCATAGATTGGCACAACGTAACTAGTATTGTATGTTGGTTGTATATTGTATAGAACTTGTATTCGTTGCAGCAGCATTTTGCAATCAACATAAATAAGTAAAACCAAATGATAAAAAATGTTTCAAGAAAGCAGGAGAAACACAAATAGACTATTAACAACAAAAAATAAAATGCAATGCTACGCTTATGTTTTGACATTATTGACAGCTAATATTGACAAATGTTTTCAACCTTTAAATATAAAATACCCTAAAATAAAAAGTCTTTTTTACGTTACGGGTACAACATGGTATCTAAACGGCATAAAAGTAGATAAGAAAAACCAAAAATTTTACAAAAAAACAGCCTCTTTATGTGACCCGATTTCTTATGTCATTAGTGTCAAAAAAATTTGTCAAGTTGGTTGCACTTCCCTTGTATAGAAGTCCTCTATTGGGATTATATTAAGTGTAGTTATTATTATCATCATCATCAATATTTTAGTGTTTGCAAGCACTACAACTATTAATGAATATTTTAGTTATTGTAATATTTGTTTTGTTTTTAATACGTTGAAAACTATTTATATACATTATTAGTTATAGTCAGCTGACTTTTCTTTATATTTTGAGATTATTTTTAAATATATATCAAGTTATGTACAAAACTTGACATTGATTTTTGTGTTAAAAATATTATATAAAGCTTTTGGTTTTTATTGTAAATTTAATCATTTTCACAATTTGTCACACATGTCAAATAAAATATATTTTTTAAATATCTTTTATTGGCAAATAAATCAAGTGGACTAAAATGTTTATATTATAAGATCAGTCTCATCACAATACATAACATTACCCAGATACAAACTAGAATGAAGATATATAATGCGTGTGGCATTCTAAATTATAATCTTTACAGTTTAACAAACTTCCCTTTTAATCAGATTTTTTTCAGAATCAATATTGAGCTTATTTTTTCAAAAATTTCAAGTTGATATTATTATTCCCCCACTTTTATTCAAATTTTCTCCACAATCAATAGGTCTCAAATCCTTATAGAGCTTGCATTTTACTAAAAATTTCATATTGATATCGCTTTTTGTTTTTTATTTTTAATTTAAGATCTTTTTTTAATATCAACCCATCTTAACCCCCCATTTTTAATCAGATTTTTCTCAAAATCAATAGGCTTTGTCCCCTTATAGAGCTTGTTTTTAAGTTGAAATCATTCATAAAAAATTGTACTAAGGTCAATAAATTATCCTTGTTCAAATAAAATATATAATAAAATTGTCATACATGTGAAATACAATGTACAATGATTTTACTTGGCTGACAATTGCAATCTAAGATCTGTTTAAAGTTAGGTAGTTTACATCATTGTCATAAGAGCCCGTTTCTTGATGGAATTCAGTCATCCCTTAATTTTGATGGTTTTCATATAAAAGAGTACCGATGACATTGTATTACACAGTTTTCTGTTTTAGAGTTGGATATAAAACACATGACTATTTTGTAGAAACTATAATAAACAAAATATAAACATAAACTCAAAAATAATAGTAAATGTTTTACCTGGAGCTTGGAGACGTGTTTCGTTAACAATCATTAAATTGACAGACATACTTCCGATTTATTAAATTCGCAGTTTTATTTAAACACGGTTTTTAAATAAATACAATTAAAATTGTCTTATGGTGAATTTTAGAGTTTGACAGCTTGATTGGAAACATCAAGATAAAAAAATGTAAAGAGGACCTCAACGCTATTATGCGATATGACAAGTGAACGCTCTTTGAATCGTATTTTGATTAATTTGACGCTAATAATTTTATATTTGAAGATTGACTGAATTAAAATGTTTTTATATCATTTAAGTCTGCTATTTAAGAAAAAATGGTATTGATTCTCACTAAAACTGACTAACTCCACTTGCTCGAGTTTAACATATATGACGTAAAACTGTACGGACACTTTTAATCTCGTCATAGTATCTCCTCTTTATTTTATATCAATGATTGGAAGGTTTGCATGCCCCGTCCCACTTTGTGACGTCACTGTGTGCATTGCGCAAATTAAGCTGATTTAAGTGATTTTATGTTTGTTTTACTACGTTTCACGGATCTGTTAACGTGTGACATCTTTTTTTAGCTAAATACTTTCGAGAACACTTTTCACTCCTTCGGGATCACTTATAAAAGAGCGCCACGGAAACGCGATTAGCCAGAGCGCTGTGGCGTACCCAAAAATAGATATTAACACGTATGAAAACAATAAAATTATTAAAATTGATTATTTTTTTTGTTATTTATTTTAAAATAATGTGTTTTTATGAAATGTAACTGGATGTTCACTGCACAAATGAACCAATTGAGAAACCGCCCCTGATTTTATGGATGTTGTTCTGTCGAAATTAAAAACATTGTGATTTCATTTACAAATACTTTCATATGATGATAACGGTAAATAAACATTCGGTTTTTTCATTTGTTAATTTTTTTACAATAATTAATAAGATGAAAAACCGTGAACAAGAACTTTTTTATTATTGAAGACGATTACCTACTTAACTACTAATAATTTTTTTTGAACAGTAATCCAAATAATACAAAATAAATAGAGTTATCTTACTAATATACTGAGTGTTACTTAATAACATGTTAATATTTAAGAGCGTGTTAAATGCCTTTACTTTTGAAATACAGGGTGTTAAATTAAATTCAACAAATTCAACAAATTCAACAAATTCAACAAATTCAACAAATTCAACAAATTCAACAAATTCAACAAATTCAACAAATTCAACAAATTCAACAAATTCAACAAATTCAACAAATTCAACAAATTCAACAAATTCAACAAATTCAACAAATTCAACAAATTCAACAAATTCAACAAATTCAACAAATTCAACAAATTCAACAAATTCAACAAATTCAACAAATTCAACAAATTCAACAAATTCAACAAATTCAACAAATTCAACAAATTCAACAAATTCAACAAATTCAACAAATTCAACAAATTCAACAAATTCAACAAATTCAACAAATTCAACAAATTCAACAAATTCAACAAATTCAACAAATTCAACAAATTCAACAAATTCAACAAATTCAACAAATTCAACAAATTCAACAAATTCAACAAATTCAACAAATTCAACAAATTCAACAAATTCAACAAATTCAACAAATTCAACAAATTCAACAAATTCAACAAATTCAACAAATTCAACAAATTCAACAAATTCAACAAATTCAACAAATTCAACAAATTCAACAAATTCAACAAATTCAACAAATTCAACAAATTCAACAAATTCAACAAATTCAACAAATTCAACAAATTCAACAAATTCAACAAATTCAACAAATTCAACAAATTCAACAAATTCAACAAATTCAACAAATTCAACAAATTCAACAAATTCAACAAATTCAACAAATTCAACAAATTCAACAAATTCAACAAATTTAACAAATACAACAAATACAACAAATATAACAAATTCAACAAATTCAACAAATTCAACATATTCAACAAATTCAACAAATTCAACAAATTCAACAAATTCAACAAATTCAACAAATTCAACAAATTCAACAAATTCAACAAATTCAACAAATTCAACAAATTCAACAAATTCAACAAATTCAACAAATTCAACAAATTCAACAAATTCAACAAATTCAACAAATTCAACAAATTCAACAAATTCAATAAATTCTTTCTCCTCGAATATGAGTGATAATTAAACGGCGACCTTTACCATTTGGAAATTTTAAGCCTGTTTGTCTTGCCAAACTTTTTTTACAAAATATCCTTCATTTATCCATGTTTCATATAAATAAAAACTTTGTTTGTTTTCTCTTCTTAATTTTCTAATTTCCCTTAAATATTGCCCCTCCAACAAATAATTTCAACTTTCTCTATGACTGCAGATTTTCTATCGTTCTTCTCCCAAACGAAGTCTAATTCATATTAAGTTTTCCACAATTTGTCTCTTTTAACGTGTGGCAAAATTTCGTCTCCATTAATGTCTACTAAAAGTTTATCCAAAGTATCTTTTTTTGTAAACAAAACGAATGTACTTTTCTTCGGATCAGTTGTTTCATAGTATCGTCTGTTTGAATGGGTTTTTTCCCAGTTGATGTTTTAGGTGCTACTGTAATACTTCCATCCTTTCGTTGCTTCAAAAGTCTATAAATGGTTGCTTCTCCAACTCCGGTCATATTTGAACACTTAGAAACTACACTCCGAACAGTACTATTGAAATGTTCATGTACAAGAGCGTCATGTACATTTAACACTAGTTTTTATAAGCACGGTTAAATTGCACTTTTATTTCACAAGAGTATAATGAGACGTTTTATTGCTCAGATAGAGCGTTATTCACCTGCCTCGTTTAACCAAAGCTCTGCGCATGTGCGCTTACTGAGTCTACAGTACTTTTGAACTACTATATGTCCTTTTAATACTTAACAATCAATATCGCTTTTTATCGCCTATTATTACAGAACTAACAATTCTGCGTGTTACAATCACAGGACTATACAAACAGAAATGTAAATCTTAACTAAAATAATTTATAATCTACATAACACTTTCTGCCGATTAGAAATTTTAATCTTTTCTAAGAAAGTTGAATTGTAAATATTTTCTACCTGTACAGATTGCATACCTTGTTTTTGTTAATTAAAATGACTAGAAAATTTTAAAAATTTTAGGAGGAAAACCAATGATTTTATTTTGGAACAAATAACGCTAAACATTTATTTTAGAAATTCTTCGTCACTGATTTATGATAATATATTGGGGTTTATCTCCTGAGTCATAAAAATTTTTAAATAAATTATAGTGATTGATTGGTCACACCAACTGCTATTTTTAACACAGTGGCTGAGTTGGTAATAACTTAAAATGAATAGGCGGAGCTAAACGACTTTCAAGATCTACGCAACTTCTTCCTAGCTGGTGCGAACAAAATGTCTCATACATACCTTTTGAATTTTGAATTTTTTTATATTTTCTGCAAAAATCCTGATTATGGAGTCCTAAATTTTCTCATAAACGTGTGATCCTTATCTAGGCAGGTATATATACAGGGTGTCGATATATTTGACCGGCAATGCTCTACCCCAGAGAATTCTCGGTAATTGATGAATTCTGATACAGAAAAATGATCCCTTAAACATTTAGTTACCGAAATAAAGGGTGTTGAAGGTTTTTAATTAAAATTCAAAGTTTTCTGTAAATCATAAATATTTTGTTTTAATTTGGTGATCAATATGCTCTTTAGAAAAGTAATATTTTGATTTACACTAAGTTTTGAGAAATTTAACCAGTGACGCGCTATCAGAGTTAGTGGCAACTTTTATTTTCCCTATTTTTTACGCCACTAGAACAAATATTTCAATTTTATTTTTTTTTTTAATTTCATGTTAATTTTTAGTTAAAAAAGTAAAAACCTTTTTGGAGCTAAAATAAACAGGGTTGAACAAATTTGATTCTAAACAAAAGTCTGCATGTACTTTGATAATTTGTAATGATTCAATATTTCTAAATTATAATCTAGTCAGCGCATGACAAATTTTTAATAAGTAGTTGATGTATTTTTGAATATTTTGGTAGATTAAATTTGAAAAAATATTTAAAGATGTTTTTGAATTATGACAAATTTTAACATCCTGGATCTCGGTAACTATTTAAGGGTTTATGTTTCTATATCAAAATTCATTAATTAACAAGATCTCTTTGGGGTAGAGCGTTGTCGGTCGTATATAGTGACACCCTGAATGTATAATATTTTAAACGTAATAAGGAAACGATTCAGGAAACAAATCTTAAGGCGGCAAAAGACAAAGAGAATGAAATATTTGGATATAACTATTTGAGATGTAGATGAGTTCATTTAGCAGCTGTCTGTTTAGTAACTAACTACAATAAATAAACTACAAGTTTAATATCTTCTCGACAGCAGGTTAGTATTATAGTAAAGTATTTGATTTTTCTTTCTGACTACAAATAATAATATCTACTGCTTTGTAACGGAAAACAAAATTAAAATACCCATAACATTTGGTAGATCCGTTGAAAGAAAAACAATCATTTATTTAATATATCTTTGTGTTTATATGAAATATAATATCAATGTATCTAGAACAGCTATTCTCAACCGCTGGTCCGGCGGACCATTAGTGGTCCGCGGAGAAATTTTACTGTCACGCAATTTACTGTCCGCAATTTCTTTTTAACAAATCTACTGGTCCGCGGGCCAAAAAAGGTTGAGAAACGCTGATCTAGAATATTTCTGAATTACCTACTTTTTTAATGGTAAGATGCATAGGTATTTCGCTTTATAAAAAATTGTAATTAAAAAGAAATATGTAAAAAAATTCATTAATAATATTAAATTATTAGTAAAAAAAATTGAATATTATTGAGTGAGAGCTAAAACAGTGGCAGCCTGTGACTTGTGTAATAGGAAGTGCTGAGTATAAGGGCACCAAAAAATCAATACCAAAAATCATTTAAAGTTAAGCGGCTGAATACGAGGCTTTTTAATTCCGTCACTTTCATAATAAATAATTATTACACAACACGTGAAAAATAATGAAAAATATATTATACTAAATTTTTACAATCAAAAGAGCGAGTTAGACCCTGGCCGAATCACTTTATATTTGCTAATCCAAGCACCGTTCTCTATAGGTATATGATAAAGAAAGAAATATTTTCGGAGTTCGAAATAAAAAAATTGGAAAACGGTTTACCACAAAACTCAATTAGTTTTTGATTTTAGCCAAAACTTGTAAATAGACAAAAAAAAAATAGAAAAAAAAATCAGCTACAAACTCTAGTTTTCCAAAAATTTATATCTACAAATTGATAAAATTTAACATTCATTTTTAATTTTTATTTAAAATACTAGGGTGTAACAAAAAAATTAAAAGATTGGAGATTGTTAGGGTGTTTCTTTTGAATACTTCAGCAAAAAATAAAATTATACTGATGATAAATAATTAACAATGCTAAAATAGTGAACCGCGAAAACAGCCTTAACAGGGGCAGATTATATACCACCAATGTTGGGACCATACGTGCTGCCCTTCATGCCGGACCACAAAACCAGCTGTCAAGTTTTGCAC
Organism: Psylliodes chrysocephalus; assembly: GCA_927349885.1. Taxonomy (NCBI): domain Eukaryota; kingdom Metazoa; phylum Arthropoda; class Insecta; order Coleoptera; family Chrysomelidae; genus Psylliodes; species Psylliodes chrysocephalus. The sequence continues at coordinate 40,109,075 of OV651816.1, read as the reverse complement.
AAGTACTTAAAAAATTGGCTCATAAATACCTATTTAAAATATACCCTGTATAGTAACTTATTTAGTGTATTGAAATTTTTTAGGTTTGTCGAATACCGAAATTGAAAAGTCTGTTGAAGATGCAGAGGAATTTTATACGTTTACCAAATGTATTACAAAAAAACACATTTCATGCAAAACGTTTAATGAGCTGAGGTATTGGATATATCATCACCAAAAGTGTGTTTCTTTAGAAAAATTGCTATCAACAACTTCAAACATAAGATTCTAAATTCTAAGAGCTTTTTGTATTTTATATATATTATTCAAAATCACTGTTTGGAGAGAACACCAAATCTTCTCGATCCCCTCCAATTTGGTTACAATAACGAAAACGGTTATCTGGTGCCCAAGCGTGTAAAAAATCCTTTTCCTCCAACCGAAGAGCTTATACCCAGTTGTAATTGTTCAAAATGTTCTCGAGAAAACAGTTGTGGTTGTAGAATCGCTGGGTTAGCGTATTGCTCCTTCTGTAACTGTCAGACAAACCAGTGCAATAATCCCTATAATATGTAATTTTTTTATGTTTTAGGAGATTTGATTTATTCGTTTTTTTCTACCTCTAACTTTTTGTTGCATGCTGATATTTTGGATCACCCTGTATAATCTAAACAACAACTATTATACATATATATTTTGAGCTTTATTGAACAATGACAAAAGGAAAAAACTGATATATTAAGTAGATAAAAACACAAGTGAATGTGAAACACTCTAATGTCACAATGTGTGTATAGTCTTAACCATATCACTACACTGTAAAAAACTAAACTGGTAATTTTTGGATCTGGTAACCAAAAGATCTTCAATATATACACCTTGGACAACATAATGCCACAAAAATATACCGGGGATGTTACCTAGCGTATAGACTATCGCGCATTTATTATGATAGAGATAAACCCTGTTATTTCTATTTGTATTGTACAGGTCTGGCTCGGCCGTAGCTAATTAAATTGCTCTCACAAACTTTATTATTGCATTTATTTGTGTTTGATTCTTTTATTATTAATAAATTTAGGAAGAGTTAAATAACATTTCTGATGAAGTATATGAAAGTACTAATTTGCAGATGACTCCTGCTACTTCGCAGGGAGGGTGGCACCCCAGCGCCCTCCCTCACCAGTCGCCACTGAGCTAAAATTAGCTGAAAGGACAGAGCCGCACAAATTAGAGCAATACATTTTCTACCTAATTGTTTTCATAAACCACAGCTAACTTGACTACCTATATAATGTATTCCTTAGTAGATGACAACAATTAATACCACTTAAAAACAAAAGAAAACGTTGCTTTAATTGATCAGGTTCACGAGTAAAAATCCACTAGGTTTGCTAGTTTAATTAGAGCAAGTGGGTTGCTAACGCCGTAAATTTTACCCGATTTCGCAACTTATGAACTGTCAGGAATTTATGCTTACAGTTTATTCATCAGAGATTAAAAGGTTTGCCATTTTGTAGAATGCACTATTACTTTGTTTTAAAACATTCTAATCACTTAATTAGTCACTCTCGAATTTTATTGGTGACCAGGGGTGGTTTATCCATTGGTTTATTTGTGCAGTGAACACCCAGTTACGTTTCATAAAAACACATTATTTTAAAATAAATAAGATAAAAATATATTGATTCAATTTTAATAATTATTTTTTCATACGTGTTAATCTCTATTTTTGGGTATGCTCTGTCTAATCAGTCGCCTCTCCGTGGCGCACTTAGTCTTTAGCTAGAAAGAGAAGTCCACACGTCAACACGTTAACAGATCCGTGAAACGTAGTGAAACAAATATACTTAAATCACCTTAATTTGCACAACGCGCACAGTGACGTCATAAAGTAGGGCGGGGTATACGAACTTTCCAATAATTGTTATAAAATATAGAGGAGATGCTATGAAGATAGTAAAAGTATCCACAAACTTTTACGTCATATGTCAAACTCGAGCAAGTGAAGCTAGTCAGTTTTGGTTAGAATAAATACCAATACCATTTGTTTTAAAATAGCATGATTAAATTGATATAAAAACCTTTTCATTCAATCTTCAAAAATAAAATTATTAACTTAAACAAAATACGACTCAAAGTGCGTTCATTTGTCATATCGCAAAATAGTTTTAATGTCGTTCGTCTAAACTTTATTCTATCTCTATGTTGCCAATCAAACTACATTTTTATAACTCTATTTATAAATTCCCATAAGACAATTTTAGTTGTTTAAATAAAACTGCAACTTTAATAAATCGGAAGAATGTGTGTCAATTCAACTATTGTTCTCCAAGTTAAAACTTTTACCATTAGTATTTATTACATAAAAGTATTTTTAAGGTTATATTGTTTATTTACAAATTTTATACAAAAATATTATTAGCTTTACGACTGTAATTTATATTTTGTTTTTCGTTCCAGTCTCTATGACTTCATAATAGTCATGTGTTTTGTACCCCACTGCAAATACTACGCAATGAGCAAAAAATTTGAGCTTACTACAAAAGAAGTAAACGAAGTTTCAAAAACAAAACTGCTTGAATGGATACAATGTCATTAGAAGAGATTTCATAGAGAGAGACCATATTTAATTATATCCGAGTGTGTTGGGTAAACTATAGCAACCTTATGATGTTGAATTTTATTTAAAACGGTACTTTTTTATAGGAAAATCATCCTATTTAAGCGATGACTGGTTTCCATCAAGAAATGGATCTTATGGCAATTATATAAAGTACCTAACTTTAAACAGCTGCAGTTGCCAGCCAAGAAAAATCATTGTACATTATACCAGAAGGTATTTGACAAGTATGACAATTTTATTATATATTTTATTTGAACAAGCATAACTTCTTGACCCCAGTACAATTTTGTATTAATAATTGTTTTATTTGGTAGGCAGTCCCTAATGAATTTGAAGTTATAGAAATATGTCCTATCTATAAATGCTAGAGGTACTGATAAACAGTATCAGACTGAGTTGGCGGTGAGGATTTTACACGAATGATGGTGTCGCATCGTCCCATGCATTTACAAAAAAATGGAAAAGAAACATACATTAGTTTTTTTAAAGAAGATAAAAAATTAATATTGCACTGGCCTAAATTAATTCAAGAAACTAAATAGTTATGTCTATGTTAGGTATGTACCTATATCATGAAGACTTAATTAAATATTTTCCGATATCATTATCTGTGAGGTAAACTGAACTATGTCGTACTATTTATAAAGGCTTGTTGGAGGTATATGACATTATGTCATAGAAAAATTGTTATCAGAACATAGAAATATGTTATCAAAACTAACAATTCATGTACATTAAAAAAAGTTTTAATAGTTAGATTATTAGTAAACAATACCTACATATTGTGACAATAACTGGGGCTAACTGCATTTCTTATTATATGTAAATATGGAACACAAAAGTGTCCAAACAACATTCAGTCTGCTCTGCTAAAAAGTTGACTAGAATGACAATGCAGTTTACCTTCGAGGTACTTATTACCTATTAAATAATTTTCAAAATTTTGACTTTATTGTACCTATTTTAGTCTGTTATGTTATTGTTTTAGCCTTAATTATATTATTGTTATGCTCTTCACACAGTAGTCTGTGAAGAGTATTATAAGTTTATTTTGTCCATCTGTTCGATGTCACGTTTTTGTCTGCACCATAAGTCAAAAACGTAAAATGATATCAACTTGAAATTTTTGGAAAAAAATTAAGCTCAAAAAGGGTATGACGCCTATTGATTCTGAAAAAATCTGAAAATGGGAGTTAAGGAGATTTATTAAACTGTGACGAGCATAATTTAGAAGGCCACGCATTATATATTTTCATTCTAGTTGGTATCTGGGTAATGTTATGTATTGTGATGGGACTGATCATATAAAATAAAAATTTTAGTTCACTTGGTTTATTTTCCAATGAAAGGTATTAAAAAAATAATATTTTATTTGAAATGTGTGACAAATTGTGAAAATGATTAAATTCACAATAAAAACGGTACATTACCTAATATACAGGGTGTTTCTAAATTCATGCGACAAAATTCAGAAGGTGATTGCTCGTATGAAATTAAGATGGGTCTCCCCTGTAACAAAATTTCCTCAGCCCATCCCTTTCCGAGATATCACCCTTAGAAGGTGGTGACTAAAATTGAATTTTTATTTTTTTTTCTAAAATTTATTTTGGCTAGAGGTGGTCATTTCCAGCATTTATTATGAATCGTATTACATTTTATATCTTTACTGTTTTCCACTCAATTTATTAAAAAATTATAAATTATGGTGTTTATTTTTTTTTCTCTGCAGCTATTGGTTTTGGGAAAAAAATTTAAGAATAAAACAATTTTTTAAATAAAACAAGGATTTTAAGTTATATTTTTATTTCATAAAACTTCATATCGAAAAAAAGTTTTGATATGAAATAAAGTAAGGGTTGCTAATTTCACCCCCCTATAATGTAACAGGAATATTGAAAAAATACCCGTGGTTAGTCCTTTGCGAGTGCACGAAAATTACAAAATTTCAAGTTTCTAGCTTTACTGAAATTTTAGAAAAAAAATTAAAACCTAATTTTAGTCACCAACTTATAAGGGTGATATCTCGGAAAGGGGTGGGCTGAAGAAATTTTGTTATAGAGAAGACCCATCTTAATTTTATACGAGCAATCATCTCCTGAATTTTGTCGCATGAATTTAGAAACACCCTGTATATTTAAAAATAATCTCAAAATATGAAGAAAAGTTAGCTGAACTAATAATGTTAATAAATGGTTTTCAATGTATTAAAAAACAAAATAAATATTATACAATAACAAAAATGTTCATTAATAGTTGTAGTGCTTGCAAACAGTATGATATTGATAATAATAACTACACTTAATACAAACCAAAATAAAAGAAAAACAGGGATATTGGCACTTGTACAAAGTTTTGAACTGAACTTACAAACGATAAAATTATTGGAAATAGTGAACACCCTTTTTAAATTATCACAAGTCGCTGTTGTTGGGGACTTTAGCCAAATTGGGTATTCTATATTTCTATATTCTATAATAACATGATGTAATTAATCTACGACGTTCCAAAATCTAGTAACTTTTTGTTTCATCCATTTCACATTTAAACACTGAAGAAAACGAATGGACTTAGGGTATTTACGAGACATTAGCTTTGTTAGTATTTTCATATATCTTTCTGTTTTTCCCCCCTACAAAATAATGAAAATTATTTTTAAATCCTAAGGAGAAATAGTATATTATGCAACGATCATGTAATGATGGTTATTAATACACGAGCATTAACCGGGATACGAAACGAGCCAAAGGCGAGTTTCGTATGGTTTATGCGAGTGTATTAATAACCATTACATGAGAGTTGCATACGCTATTTTTTCTACACCCGATAAATAATCAAGAACTATAAATATTATATTCATATTGGTATTGAACACAATAACAATAATTACTCGTGTATTTCTATAAAAAATTCTACAAAATTGTAATTAATGGTATTACTTCGGGTATTGGTATTTCCCTAGATTTTTGCGGCAAAATATTTTGTACTGTATTTTCTGCTTTCTCCGATATGTGTGGAGGAGTCTTCTATATCGCTGATATCAGACATTTTAATATTATAATTAACGAAGTTTAGTTATCTACCAAAATTTAATACGTTTTGACAACTAAAACAAATACATAGGAACCTAGGACAAACGTCAAACAGCATGCTTGATTGAAAAATTGTAGGTTTCTATTGATTAAAAATCTGTATCGTAATGAAAAATCTGTATCGTAATGAAAAATCTGTATCATAATGGGTATCATTATGAAACGGATTATGGGCATATAAGTGCATTATTATAATACGGGTGTAGAAAAACAAATAAATTCAATGAAAAATTTAAAAAAATCTCCCTTCGTAGGGATTCGAACCCACCTACCCCTGTTGTACGCACAGTCGCTCTTCCAATTAAGCTATCGCTGACAAAGTCAGAGATTTCGAAATTGTCAAGATAGATATAAAATTTAGAATCCAAAATCGCGTTTCAGAAAATATTCAATTCTTCATCAAATAATTTTTTCAATATTTCATTAATTCTGTTTTCTCCTTGGGGGTTCAACAATAATTTTCATTATTTCATAGGGGCAACGTTGGGATTTGTTTGGGGATTTCGTGGTAATTTATTCAGATATTATTATTTGAAATATATTAAGAATTAATAATAGCATAGATTGTGAGTAAAATCGTATAGATACTATATAACAAAATTATATTTGAAGTAAATTTCGTAATTGCGACTTTTAAATGAATAAAGCTCGTGTATAGTTTGAATTCTTAAACACAATAAAGTGTCTAAATTAAACGTACGAGACCTACCTACTAAAATGTTTAAAAAAATCTTATTGTCGACTCTGTACTTTATTTATCTTACTGGTGTCGATACGTCTATATTCCCACTTTCGATGCCCGCATGTCTCGTGGTCGAGACATTCCTGGAATTTTCTCGGTATGCAGCCGACTCGTGGAGAAAGCACTTCACGAACTCTTCGAGATCCTTCTACCAAGGGTTGGTTTTTCCTAGACTGTTTAATTCTTGTATAAATAGCGCGACTTTGTCGGTAGACGTTAAGTTTCAATATAACTGTTGTTAAGTAAAGATAAATAATTGTAAAATAAATAAATTAGAAGAGTGAATTATAATCGTGCTTAAGTATTATACATAAATTATTTAGTAATAGTGTAAATAAATCAACTGTTTTAAATAAATAAACTATTTTTAAATTAAACAATCGTTATATTATGATTATTATCTTATAATAATCATTATCTGATAAGTATAAAACTAAATTTTATTCCAATTTAAAAAGAATTGAAATCAAATAATGGTAACTATCCATTCCAGGTATTAATGCTGAAAGTTTGTTTCCTATTCGACTTTAAAAGCGATACAAAACCACTCGAAAATGCGAACAAACAAATAAAAATAGGTATAGGTAGGTACAATCAATCCCCAGGTGCACCATTTAAAAATTTGGAAGGCACGAGCACAAACATACAAAAGCCACTCGAAATAAATTGCCACTTTGGTCACATCTTTTAGGATTTGTTCAAAAGAAAAGATATATTTATAGGTTAACTTTTAGCTTACCTACTTGTGATCTTTATTTTCATTGTGCGATTTGGGATTGTTAAGTGAATAATAACAAAGAAAAGAATCCTTGCCTACCTATGTTGCCGACTTGGAGTTAGTTTTTCGTTATTCGTAAGTTTATAAATTATTGACTTGACTCCAAATAAAAAACTATGAACATACCTCTGTGTCCGGTATTTTAAAATAAGTATACATATGTATACGAGAAGAACACAACGAAAGAAAAATATGTTATTGTTATTAGTCCTAGTAAATATAAAATAAGATGTCAGTTACCTAATGCCTATTTACCTATAACGTTTCAAAATTCCTTACAGTTCAAAATTAATTTAGAAATAATGTTTCTGTTATTACCTGTATTCCGGTCAGTTAAAAAATAAGCATAATAAACTAGATTAATAATTATAATACTTTAGCTAACAATCATTTCTTCAGATTTGTCATATCTGTCAACCCATTTCATATGTTAAATAAAATTCATCTGTTTTAATAAAGAAAAAAAAATTATTTATTCTTTAGGTAACATATCTTTTTAAATTTTATTTAATATACTAACTACATAGATGATTATATGCGATAATGGTATGTAGCTACATAACAATTATATTTATATAGGGTGATTGTGAAGATTGCTGCCAAAAAAATTATGTAGAGAAATCTTTATAAATAAAAATATCGGTATTTTTTCGTTTTGACTATATCGAACTTTTGGGGTGCCAAAAAGGGGCTTTTAAAGAGGACCCTTAAAACTATTTTTTATTTTTCGAAATCGATTGTATCTAATCGAATAGTATAAAGTATGAGTTATCGGACCGTCGGGACCGTAGGTCTAAATTGTATTTAATCATCCGGATCTAATTTTTTTTAAAAATGTGCAGCTTAAACTTTTGCCCAACTGGTTTTTAAACCTAACTATTTTCTCAGTGTAAGACTATAGCTTTTTTTTTAATATTCCTAATTACAATTTATTTCTTTTTTCGCGACAGGGTACCGTTTTCTGAGAAAAATCAATTAGAAATTCAATATTTTAATCTGCACTAATGTTGCAACAATAATTAAGATCAATAAGAATTTTTTTTCTATACCAACATGGATATTAGCAATTCTACGCACAGACTACAAAACGAAAAATTGAACGAATAAATTTCACATTCATTCTACCTAGTAAGAACACGGCAAAAAAATTAAATCCAGCAATCACAGTTCATATTTTGACTATTTGGCTTTCATGCAGAGGTCCCAGGTTCAATTCTAGGTTGGAGACTAATTAAAGTAAATATTTTTTTAAATTTATTTTAATATATAAATTAATATTAAATTAGTTACTTTATCTTATTGACCTAATTTTTTTTTAAATGTATAGATTTTCGTTAGATATAATCATAGAAAAAATATACTTAACAAGAGTCGATTGTCCGTATCACACTCAAATGATTGAGCACTTCGCCTACGGCGTCGTTTTCAAACTTCGTCTTCGTGCGATATGGCCATCATATCCACTCTTGTTGCACCTTGCACCAACTACTATGTTGTATGATCACTATTGAAAGTAGGCTTTTGCACATTATACTCCAACAGGAAGGTAGAGGTTAACCGCGATTTGTCATATTTTGACATTATTGACGCTCTACCACGCCGAAGTTACTTCGGCGCTTGCAGTAAATAAAAGAAAGGTAGGTAGTTATTATTAAAGCTAATCGATTTTAGTTTTAGAACATTAAATCCATTTCCCTTAACATTTAAACGATATAATTGAAATATTAAAAATATGTTACCCCGTTTTCAATCTGCACGTACATAAGTAGGCAATACAACATACACATAACACACGTTTTGCTAGCGGTGCCTGTCAAATAAACATTAAAGTAAAATTTGAATTTGGTAATATCGTGTGATTGAAGAAAAAGTATTGTATGTATTCGGGCGGAAAGTTATTTAAGGGTTTCCTTTAAGCAAAATTTGACAATCTAAAAATTAAATTTCCTCAAAATAAATGTTCTATCTTTATTTATAAATATCTCTCTGTACAGTATTATTTTGGTAGTATCGCATCGTTTAGAATAACCTGTATATTAGTTAACCATTTAGGAGATAGTTCCATTTTTATTAATAAACCACATAAATAGTGATAAAGCACGTCCTTTAATTTTATACAGGGTGTCCGGGAAAATGTAGGAGGTCTCCCGGATTCCAATAGAACATTAAAAAATAAGATGACAAGTTCCCATAATTTATTTTCCTAGCGGCCCTCCCTACGGAGATACGGCCTTCAAAAGGACGCCACTGGAAATCAACATTAAAGCCTTTGGTTTTCCGAAGCCTAGTTCTATTAATTAATCATATAGTGAAAACAGCTTGCGTGGAAATTTAGGGTGAGATTACAAAACGTCTGCAACTTTGCAGATCTGCAAATATGGCGGCAACTTTGAAAATCTGCAAATATGACTGACTTACACATGCAAGTATCAAGTTTTCGTATTCCAAATTTGGGTTTAGTGTTGTTGGGGGTAATAAACCACAATAAATATTGTGAATTTGCAGATATTTTTTGGAATACTTGCATTTGTAAGTCCGTCATATTTGCAGATATGCAAAGTTGCAGATCTGCAAAGTTGCAGACGTTCTGTAATCTCACCCATGGCCAACAAATAACCTTTCATTTTGTTGGGGATAATCGAATTTTTTATGTGTTATCCCCAAGTGCCACTCGTAAATTTACTTTCATTCTACTTAAAATCGATGTACTTTTCAACCCTCTTCGAGGCTTGTATGCGAAAATGGGGCACCTAAACCTGTTACTATCTGACGGTCTAATACCAATATCTACAAGCAACGAAGCTATACATTCGTGAAGAATTGTTGAAAAGATATAAACACACAAAAATCATGACAGTGAGTTGTGCTCAAACAATTACAGAAATTAAAAATTAATAGAAAAAATCAATTAACTGATTCATTGCAAAAGTAACTAGTAACTAGCCTTGATCGAAAATCAAACAAAAGGGATCTGAAAATACCAAAAAAAATCTTACGAAATCTTTACACATGATACATCCACCATTATTGAATGTTCACGATTCCGATGATATCATCTATTAAAAATATTTGGATAACGGGCCCCATATATCAATCATTACGTCAAACACAATGTCTGTTGTGTTCTGTACAAAGAGTATGGTACATACGATGATGCAAAGAGTCTAAAAGGTACCTTTCGGTACTATAACAAAGGTGAAATATGGACGATTTGCCTCCCACGATGTGACCCATCACCTCTTTTACTTCTTACGATTCTCGGCTGTCATGGATTAAAAAGATAAGAAGACATCGAATTCGGTGAGTAATGTTGTCACAAGTTCATAATGAGATCAGTTACTGACCTGTCAAATTGTGTGATATTTTGTTGTCAGTCCATTTACCTACTGCCTCCAATAATAATTATTTTTTTTTATTTTGTTGCTATAATTGAAAGTTAAAAAAAAATGAATAAGTTAATTTATGTTGGTGATTTTGCAAAAAACGAGTATTCTCAAAATCTGTCATCGTTTTTGTTCTTGGTTTTACAGTACCGACCGCTTTGAAAAAAGGTTCTGTGAAATTTCATTTGTTTTTGGTATATAGCAGTAGCAGTTATCAACTTTCTGGTTAATGGATAGTTTCCATGGGCACAACTCAATCCTATGATTACAGGAATAATTAACGTCCGTGAAGTTAGCACTACCACTTTGAAATGTGGGATTTTTGAATATTGGAGAATTTTTCGCTTTTTTGTCGTAAAATTTTGTGGAAAAAGAAAAATTGTCGCTCATCCTCTTTTCAAAATAAACCCTGGTAGAGTGCTAACTTCACTAACTTCACGGTAAAGTAGCACTAGAAATTACGTAAATGAGCATAAATTATATTAAAAGGATAATTTGTCGCTTGTTGGTAGTAAATTTGTTATAGAAAAAAAATACCTAGCTCTGTGGTGTACTGTGAATAGTTACATTTTCTCATAGTATCCTTGTGGTAGAACTAGCCCTATGTTTCTTTTCTGTAATGTTCTATATTCTGTGCTAGCACGTTTGTCTTTGAACCTGATGGTCGTGAGTTCAATCCTCACCAGTTATTATTTATTTTTTTTAATTTGATTTTTTTGTTTGTAACATTAAATAAAACTTAAAACAGTGTATGAGCCATTAACTTGCGATTTGAGTATTCTAATCGATGATCTTGTAAGTTATTTTTAAGATGTACTAACTAACAAATATTTTTTATGCATATCATAAAATTAATCCTAGAGTAAGCAGGCAACACAATTTACGTAACATACTTTTCGTTTGCTAGTCAAGTTAGCCGTGTCTGTCAAATTAAAGTAGTAAGATTTGAATTCGGCAAAATAAAACTATATATTAAAATTACCACATAACATTCATAAAATATTTATCCTATGAAGTGTATTAAACACAGTGAATTTAACCCTTAAACTTCAAAATAAATAATAATCCTATGAAGTCGATCAGATCCCAAGTTGGTTTTACATTTCGAAAATCATAAGTGCACTTACTAAAATACGCTATAAGAGACAATCCCTTCGGACCCGTCAAACAGGGTGAAATTATCCCTTAAACTTTAAAATAAATACTTAATGAAAACGATCAGATCCCAACTTGGTTTTACATAAAAAAAAACATAAATACACTTATCAAAGTACAATGTAAGCGACAATCGCTTCCGACCTGTCAAACAGGGTGAAATTAACCCAACAACATTAAAATATATAATTACCCTATGAAAACGATCAAATCCCAACTTGATTGTAAATTTAAAAAATCATAAATACACTCACCAAAGTACATTGTACTGATCGTCTCCATTAAGTTATTATTTATTTTAAAGTTTAAGGGTTAATTTCACCCTGTTTGGCGGGTCCGAAAGCTTTGTCTTTTGTAGCGTATTTTAGTAAGTGTATTTATGATTTTTGAAATGTAAAACCAAGTTGGGATCTGGTCGATTTCATAGGATTAATATTTATTTTGAAGTTTAAGGGTTAAATTCACCTTGTTTAATACACTTCATATGATAATTATTTTATGAATTTTATGGGGTAATTCGACCCTGTTCAACGGATCCGAAGAAATGTTTACCTATAGCGTATGTTAGTGTATTTATGATTTTTTTAAATGTAAAATTAAATTACAATCTGATTTTCTTCGTAGGATAAATATTTTTATTAATTTTAAGGGTTATTTTCAACCGTATGTTAATTATTTGTGGATATTAATGTGTAAAATACATATCAAGATTATTAAAATAGTAGTATGCTGGATGCCACTGTTTTCCCGATCGGGTGTTTTCTGTTATTTTTACTGCTAAAAGTTGCCTGGTTGTCCGATGACACGTTTTTTGTGCGCAAGATAAGTCAGAAACGAAAAATTATATCAACTTGAAAATTTTAAGAAAACAAAATCTGATTTAAAATAGGGGGTTAAGATGGGTTGAAATAAAAAAAATCTGACTATAACTAATAATATATATGGTTTTAAACGTATTAAAAACAAAACAAATATTACAATAACTAAAATATTCATTAATTAATTCATTCATTCATTCGTTCGTTCGTTCGTTCATTCGTTCATTCGTTCATTCGTTCATTCGTTCATTCGTTCATTCGTTCATTCGTTCATTCGTTCATTCGTTCATTCGTTCATTCGTTCATTCGTTCATTCGTTCATTCGTTCATTCGTTCATTCGTTCATTCGTTCATTCGTTCATTCGTTCGTTCGTTCATTCATTCGTTCGTTCGTTCGTTCGTTTGTTCGTTCGTTCGTTCGTTCATTCATTCATTCATAGTTGTAGTGTTTGAGAACAGTATCATATTGATAATACAAACGCAAATAAAAAAAAGCAGTGATATTGGCGCTTGTACAAAGCTTTGGACCCAACTTATAAATGATAAAATTATTGGAAAAATCAGATACCCATTTTAAATCACTACTAGCCGCCACTGATGGGAACATTAAGGCTTACAAACAGTTTTAAATCATTGCAATATATTCTTCCTTAAACGAGTTGCAAGTAACACATCTAGAAATAATATCCTCTATGGCGGCCATTTTGACAGCTGAAAAATATTCAATAAACTGACTTTTCAATAAAAAATTGTTTTTTTTTTAATAAAACTTAAATAAGGATTTACTGTTATTTCCGAAAAATTGGAAGTACGCCATTACGTCACAAAGTAATTGAATCACTTATAATAGAGTTCTTACTTCAAATTTTTAACAAAAAAAATTCAATTATTTCGATTATAAACGAAAATAATAGACTCCCTCTGTATACTCGTCTGATGGGCACTAGCAACCGCCAGAATCGTCTGACAGTTTAATCATGTTCCTAAAACTATTCAAAGAATATTTCCTGAAAGTTTAGGCCTTGTAAAACACGTTAATTTTAACAATTTTTTGACATTTTTAAACAATTAAATACAAGTGTCGCAACCGCGATATTTCTGCCTGATCATTATTTCCTTATTCAACTAGTAAAATTATAAATCTACAAATTTTCAACCTTGTGTTCAACATATTAGTTGCCATGCAAAGGGTTCGAGGTTCAAATTTAGGATTGAAGACTTCTCGTGCAATATGGCCATCATATCCACTCTCGTTGAACAATCTACTATTCAGAGTTGGGTCGGATACAGGAAAAAAGTATCCGAGTACCGGATACGGATACTTACAATGTATCCGGATACTTTTTAGAATACTTTCACCTAAAAAGTACTCGGATACAAGTATCCGGATACTTTTTTTCGGATACTTTATCGAATACTTTATCGGATACTTTATCGGATACTTTATCGGATACTTTATAAGATACTTTATCGGATACTTTATCGGATACTTTATCGGATACTTTATCGGATACTTTATAAGATACTTTATCGGATACTTTATCGGATACTTTATCGGATACTTTATCGGATACTTTATCGGATACTTTATCGGATACTTTATCGGATACTTTATCGGATACTTTATCGGATACTTTATCGGATACTTTTAAAGTTAGTTAAAATAATGTTTTTATACCAATAGTTATAATTATGCAATAAGATTGATTACGAGTAACAATAAACAATACTAGGCATAAACAACTTATCGAAAATGGAAAGCGATATAATAGAAACAGAAAAAAAACTACTTAATAAATTATAATAATTATAATAATATTTTTATTCTGTGAATATAAAACATTAAAACAAAATAAACAATAAAACATAAAGGTGCGTGTAAATAAACGAGTCGCGCCTGAACTGTGCCAAAAACCAGCCAGTGTTGTATCCATATAAATCTAAAGAAATAATAAGCTCGTTGTTGGCGTGACTTGCCAAGTATATACAAGCTTTAGATATTTTCGTCAGTGTCAGATGTATTCGACAATCCATTTTTTGTGGATCCTCCGACGAGTGGTACTTGGTAGAGTCGAGAGCGTCGAAAGGAGGAGGAGTGGGAGATTGCTGAATGTTTCGTTCTGGCATAGGCAAAGCAGGCTCGTATTTTTGATCTTGTCAGATCTGTATACTTTATTGATGTTGATGACGACATAAGTAACAAACACATGATCAGTAACATTATGAGCAACAACGTCATACATGTATGAGTACATTATAACACATATACAATCATTCAGCTATTATATCATTTTACTTTTAATATTTTTATTAAATGGAAGTAATACGCCTCTGATTATATTTATATTTATTTGTCAAGCGATTTAAATGAAATTTTGGAGGGAAATTTTACACGAAATTCTCTTTTGTTTTTACATTTTTTTTTATCTAAGCTGATTTTCCGAAATATTTTTTTTAATTATACCATTTTTTAAAAAACTGGATTTTAAACAAAATAGATACTGAAATTACCTTAACTATCTTTAAATTCCAAATTTCTACTCTTTTTCTATCGAGAGGAATCTATGCTCCCATTCTTTACTTGATTTTTATTTCTCAAGCAATATAAATGTATTTTGTTTACATATTTTATGCGAAATTCTAAGACACAATTGCAATATTGTGTCTTAAATATTGTAATATTAAAAAATTCGTATTTTATTTCTAATTATACAGGGTATTTCGACTATATATTTTAATAGAGATAATATGGATTGGATCAGTTACGATTGTGGTAAATAATTTAAAAGTATCCATATGCCGAAAAAAGTATCCGGTATCCGGATACTCACAAGTTTGGTCACGGATACGGATACCGGATACAAAATTTAAAAAGTATCCGGATACAGCTTTCGGATACACATAATGTATCCGGATACAGAAGTATCCGGATACTACCCAACTCTGCTACTATTATTAAACTGAAAACCTGTATTTTATTTCTATGTATTTATAATAGCGGTATGTGTTATTTAGATAAGGTTATTAAACTCTTTCTTTGATAACAAAATTATTTTTCTCCGGGTCAGGGTGGACACAGTGGTTGGCATCACTATACCCAAGAATTTCCAAAAAACGATCTAGAAGGAAGAGATGTAGGTATCAAACGAAATTAGGTCAAACTGTCAAACTAATTTCAAAAGAAAATTTTTTATTTAGTCTTAGCAATATAAGTTCGTAAAGAGAACCAGCAATTAAACATTGGAGACAAAAAGAGGAGACTAGATGTCAAGATAATTTAAAAAAGGGCTATACCTAATAAGTCACGTTTACCAAAACGACAGTTGTTGTATATTGGATTTCTAACAGTACCATTATCTACATAAATACATTTGTGTGTTAAGTATTTTGATAAATCGCTTAAGCGACAGAGTAAAATACCTAATACTTAATATTGGCTATCTTTTTGCTCGACCGACACGGATTTATCTCCACAATTAATTAAGTCTTTATGGTCCATCGAAGTGTTGGCGTTTCAACGGAATTGATTTATGGAGGCGATTATTTGAATTGTGGACGGGTGACAGAGGGTGTGTACGTGTAAATTAGCTTGTTTTTCCGTTTCTTACCTATATCGGTAGTCTATTAATTTTCGGGATTAAGTAGCAAAGACCTTCTTCTATTTCTCAATATTTACATAAGTAAAATCTTCGTTTACACTTTCACTAATGTATACAGTGTGACACAATAGTAGAGAGCCTTTTTAACGTAAAAATAATCGAAAAAGCTCAATTTAAATTTTGCCTTTCAAAAAATTTTAAAATAAAAAGGAAAATATTAACCCATTAAATTTTTTTTTAAATAATCTCTTAAAATTTGGTTTAAATCGGTTAGTATTTTTTTTGAGATATCGTTAAAACAGCGGTAATCTTCGACCCCCTTAAAATGGACGTATTATGCATTTTCTAACATTATGTTTATCAAAAATATTGGATAGAAGACATTAGAAGATTTGATTTATTTACATTAAGTTTGTCGGCAAATTCACATGCTGTATTAAATAATTTTGTTTAAAACTTATAATATTTCCTATTAATAACAAGAATGAAAAATAAAAAAAGTTGTTTTATTCATTACAATTACTTGAAATTTTTATTTAGCGATTTTTATATTTGTATCTATGGCAATATTGAACATTCTGACACAACCGTCTTTAATCGTCCTAGCCAAGATGATAAAAAATGGCAACGTTGCGTGGAGTGCTATAATTTTTTTCTTTGATCCAAATATGCCACAACAGTACGTTCATGAAGTTAGCACTAACACTTTGGAATTTTGGATTTTTGAATTTGTCGTAAAATTGTCATGAAAAAAGAAAATTTGCCGCTCATCCCCTTTTAGAAATAAACCCCAGTTAATGCTAATTTTGATGGAAAGTTAGCACGAAAATTAGCATAAAAGACATTTTTTTATGTGGATAATTTGTTGCATTTTTGTCGTAAATTTGTTGCGAAAAGAAATGTTTGTCGCTCATCCCTTTTTCCTTCCCTGCATAAAAAGGAAGTATTGTAATCGTGAAAAAGTCACATTCCGAGATTATTTCAGATTTTTATGTTTTAGGGTTTCTAGATTAAAAAAAACATGTTTCCCCATTCCTTCGGTCGGTCTGTTTGTCGTCTGTCTGTTGGCACGATAGCTCAAAAACGGCTTTATAGAAAAACTTCAAATTTTGTAGACAGATCAGGTTCTTTTTTGGCTCAAACGCAGTTATAGTTCTGATCAGTTATATACAGGATGAGCAGTTTTTTCTTAAAAAAATATTTTTAAAAGTCAGCCGATTTCGACTAAAAATTGGTATCTGAGAATTTTAGAAGCCAAAGATAACAGATCCTAAATAACTTTATAAAAATTCAAATTGGCGTTGATAGGAATCGCATTTAATCAAAAAAGGTCCCCTTTGAATGGAAATAATAAAAAGCGTCCTTTTAGTTTGTGTAATCGGGCCATTTTAAAAGTAGACAATCATTATTGTTCAATAACGGTGAACGTGACGAAGAATACCGAGTGAACGCTAAATGCGAAAGCGTGTAGGATCAAGAAGAAGATCGATGGACAATAAAATGTAAAAAATGGTTTTTGGGTTTGGTGGTTTTAATTTTAAATTATTAAAATTTAAGTACTTAGGCGTTCCTTATTTTTACAATTTCTATATCGAGGGAAGTTCTGGGTAAATTACTTAACCGATTTTTTTTTCTTCTAAAAAGCCTACTAAAAGTATACTTCAAAAACTACATACCTACACCCCATACTTTTTAGCAGCCTCCATAAAGAAGTTTTATTTCCTGTGAGTAAATTTTTGAATATTGAATTTGCCTTTTTCGTATAAAAAAAAAAAAATTGTAGCCCCTTTTCTAAAATAACCCGTGCATGGTTACTTGATGATCACCAATAATTCTAGATTAGTCAATTTTATAATTGATTTACCGTTTTTTGATTATCAATATAAGGAGAAAAGGGGAAGGATTTTTTATTGACCAAACCCAATGTTCCTTAAATTTCTATTTAGAGACTTTTAAAAATAAAGAAAATGTTACCTACGTAAAAATTTGAGTCAGTGATTCCTTTGAAAATAAAGTAAATACAATTGTACCGTTTACCCATCATTTTGCTAAGTGAGGCAATTTATAACCCCTGAAAACTAACTTCTTTTTTGTATGGATAATTTGTTACTAATTTTTTATAAAAACAAAATTCTATGTCGTAACGAACCCTGTATTCAATAAAAAATAAAAGTTGTTAAAAAATGTGTCTCACTTTAGACTCTGTCGCCCCAGTATTTTCTTTATAAATTATCTATTGAAAAAATTTTTTCACTCGATTATAACCTCACTAAATTGTATTTTTAAGGTATGTTACTTTCCCTTCAAGGTAAACTGCTGGCAATATTAAAGAAACCATATTAGGCATTTTTAAATAAAAAAAAGTTTTTCCAAATCGTTAAATCCCTAATGCAACTTTTTTAGTATTGCTGTTTATTTTAAATCGTTGTAGGCTAGTAATTTTCCGAGAACATAAAGTAACATACCCTAAAAGTACAATTTACTGTGGGTTATAACAATTAGATGAAACAATTTTTTTAAATTGTTAATGCCAGAAAAATTATTAATAAATTTTTAGGAAGTGGAGCGAATATTTATCCTTAGGACTAATACTTGTGTTAGTACCTAAAAGAAAACTTAAGAGAATACTTAAATATTACAAAAAAGTCTTGTTACAATACAATAAATACCATCATATACAGTTAAAAAAACATTAACAGTTTTAATAAAATTCAACAAATTTTTCTTTATAATTTTTAAGACAGTAGTAATTTAGGAGCAGTTTGAAACAAGAAAATTAAAGTTAAGTTGTGTGATAAATGGAGGTTGATTCGTGGAAACAATCAGCCACTGAAAATGAGCGACACTGTTATTTTTACAAGAAAAGCGACAAATTATCCATACAAAAAAATGTAATTTATGCTCATTCGTAATTGGTAGAGTTAAGTTTCCAGGAAAATTAGTATTAACTAGCATAGGCGCCGAATCCCTGGAGCTCTGGGCATGTTGTTCAAGAACCCACATTGAGCACAGGACAGTTGGCGATAACATCTGATATTAAGAGAAGTAGCATTCAGAAGATATTGAAAAAACACAAGTGTCATCCCTAAAAAATACATCTGGTACAAGAACTTAAGACGATTTTGATAGGTGAATACAATTTTGTGAAATTATGACTGAACAAGCAATAAATGATTAGCAATTTCTTTTCAACGTGTGTTTTTCTGACGAATACACTTTTTTCCTAAATAATACGGTAAATTGTCACAACTGTCGTTATTGGTCCGATTCAAATCCCAGAATATTTCATGAACTGCATACGCAACATCCGAAAAAACTGAATATTTGAACTGGAATTTATGGGAACCGTATAATTGGCCCCTTTTTTTACCTGGAACTCTAACCGCAAAAATGTATCTAGAATTATTAGAAAACGACATTCATCCAGCATTACTAGAGTTAATTGAGAATGACGATCAGTATATAGCAAACAACTTAATAGTCCAGCAAGACGGTGCGCCACCCCATTTTGCACTGACTGTTCGTCAGTAATTGGATCAAACGTTTCCAGGTCAATGGATCGGAAGAAGAGGAAGTATTGAGTGGCCCCCATGGTCTCCAGATCTAACCCCGTTAGATTTTTTTATGGGGCCACTTAAAACTTAAAATGTATGCCACCCAGCCAACATCACTGGAAAATATGCGACAACGGATAATTGATGACACTAACGATTTAAAACTCGGGGGTTATAATAGGTAAAAATACCTTCAAAAGAGGATTTTAGAGGGGAGTTTCACCCCCGCTAAAGTGTTTCCGTTCAAGGCGTGAAACTGCCAAAAAAATATTTCCCCCTAAAATCAAAAATGGACGGGTCCGAGCGTATTTTCGTAAATGACCTGAGGTGCCCAAAATTGGCTCTGTTTCGTTTTCAAATGGTCACCCTGTATATATACAATACTCCATTATGTGTATATTAATAAATTATCAAAAATCTTCTTAATTCAATATAGTTAATAAATGTTTTATATTGTGTTTCTACTTATATTTCATTGGTACTCTAGCACCGCAGCACTACTGTATACCAGTGATGGCTGCACCAAGCATATAGGATTGCCACAGGTCAGATATCCCGATTTAGGTGGGAGCCTCCAGCATACCGATTGTTGATACTCCCGTCTGCCGCTTCAATCCTCAAAACTCCAGTAATTCGACATTGGAAAAATTTTCATAAAGTCAACGATTTAAAATGGCTTTTAAAGTGCTTTTAAAAACCGGTGGTGACCCTAAGTGTTGTGTGGAGGGGGGGAAGGAGTTTCCATTTCCCGCATAGAGGCCGGGCACCCAAAGCAATTTTTGAGTTCCGGCGCCTATGTTAACTAGGCTTAATTTCAAAAAAGGGATGAGTGACTTTTTTTTCGCAACAAATTCTCGACGAAAAAGCCTGAAATTATCCATATAAAAAAAAATGTAATGTATGCTAATTTTCGTGATTGGTAGTGTTAACTTTCTATCAAAATTAGCGTTAACTGGGGTTTATTTTAAAAAAAGGATGAGCGACAAATTGTTTTTTACACGAAAAATTACGACAAAAAAGCGACATATTATCTACATAAAAAAATGTTATTTATGCTCATTTTCTTGATTGGAAGTGAGTGCTATCTTTGCCGTGAAGTTAGCACTATTGAAAAGGGGGGAACGACAAATTTTCTTTTTCCACGACAAAAAGCGACAAATTCTCCAATAATCAAAAATCTAAAGTTCCAAAGCTAACTTGACGGATGTATTTTTTTATATTGAAATACAACTTATTCTGCAAACTCTATTTGTTTACCCCCCATATAGGTATTCCACATAATTCCCAACCACTGTTTACTTTGATAAAATAGTGGCAAATCGTAAATAAACAGCACACAGAGGAAAAAGCAAGATTTGTACCCTGCAGAATTTTGGAGTTCGCATATCATAAAGTAAAACTATAACAAAGAATGATGTCGTTTTTTTTTTCACTATTATCATGATCTTCTAATAATAATTAATACGAGTTAGAACATATAAATACAGTACGACCCAAAAAGGCATCAATAGTAAAGTTGTAAATGACAATAAATGTTTGATTTCAACATTCATTTTCTGGATTTGGGACCTGGATTTGTCTAAAAAAACTAAGAAATGCCTAAAATACCTGAATCAAAGATGTTCTATAGACAAATGTTTATAACAACAACAATGGTAAACTTTAATTTTTAATATAAGTACGAAAAAATTTATCAAGAACAGTAAGATATTAAATTTATAGTCAAACTTCTAGCAAAATAGGCCCTATAATGTTAATATATCAATTGAAAGTCCCAGTACGCAAGACGCAAATAACAAGCATATAGATGCGACAGTATATCAGTTGTACATTGCCATGGAAACGCATCACGGTAAGGCATTCTACGATATTCAGTATTATTATGACGTCTCAGCTAACGGCATTAGCATAATACCTAGTCATGAATCATAAATGCACAAATCGGATTTCGTAAACCAAGCGCATAGAACAATAAGAAAGGTTCGTCTCTTATAATATTGTCTCTTCAGATTGGTCTATCCATCCATCGGTATATTTGATGAAGTTATAGTGCAGGAATATTTATACATCACCATTTTATAATAATTGGTATGTAGGATGTACGTATCTAGGGATGCAAGAAATGCATCTATACCTCTGTAAGTATCGATACTTTTAAATAGTATCGAGTACATTTTTTTGTACTCTATTCATGTCATTAACACCATTCAAACATGACTTCAAAACAAAGAAGATAATGTACAAGGTATACTGCGGAGCAAGAGGAAAACTTCGTTTTCTTCAATTTAAACAAAATCAGATAGAAGAATCGATATATTTCTACTACTGTAGACCTATAGCTACTAAGTCTAAACGATTTTCAGCCAAATATTTGAAATTTATTACCACTTGGAGAAACGAATGGTGGTAGGTTACTCCCAAACTATCAACAGATTTACCTATCTAGATGCGTACCCTCTACTCAATATAGAAGATATAGTCCGTACTGTTGCACAATTTCAAGTATTTAGTTCAATCGATCTTCAAAGTGCATATCACCAGCAGGTACAAATCCGAGAAAATGAGATTTTTACTGCTTTTGAGGCAAATAGTAAATTGTATCAGTTTCTAAGAATTCCTTTTGGTGTAACGAACGGAGTGGCATGTTTTCAGTCCGTAATAGATAACATCATCAAATCTGAAAATCTAAAAGGGATATTTGCATATTTAGACGATATTACAGTTTGCGGGAATGACCAAACCGAACACGATGAAAATCTTATGAACTTTTTAATTGTAACAAAAAATATAACTTAACAATAAACCAGAACAAAAGTT
Organism: Psylliodes chrysocephalus; assembly: GCA_927349885.1. Lineage (NCBI taxonomy): Eukaryota > Metazoa > Arthropoda > Insecta > Coleoptera > Chrysomelidae > Psylliodes > Psylliodes chrysocephalus. Next base: position 40,086,535 of record OV651816.1, on the reverse strand, counting down.
GCTATTCTGTAAAATCAATGGAACTTCTTGGATATCTTGTTTAAAACAAAACCCTAAAACCTGACTTCACTAGACTGGAACCATTATTAAAACTTCATCTGCCCTCTAACTGTCAATCTTTAAAAAGAGCTGTTGGCATGTTTGCTCATTACTCGAAGTGGATACATCAGTTTTCAGAGAAAATCCATAAACTCGTCTCTTGTAAGATATTTCCTTTGCCAGAACCAGTAGCTCATAAATTTAAAAAACTAGAAGAAGATATTGCCAAGTTTGCTGTTACTACTATTGAAGATGTAATTCCTTTTGTTGTTGAGACAGATGTCTCAGAACATTTTATTGATACATCTTTGTGGCAAGCTGGAAGGCCCGTTGCATTTTTCTCCAGGACACTGACAAAAAGTGAAGGAAACCATTCATCAGTAAAAAAAGAAGCTTATTCTATTGTTCAAACGCTCAAAAAATGGCGTCACTTTTTGATTGGTTAACATTTTCAGCTCATTACTGACAAAACTCCGTATCATTTATGTTCAATAAGTGACACCTTAACAAGATTAAGAATGTAAAGATTCTTAGATGGAACTGTCCTGTTACAGCTACGATATTGACGATATAGTATATAGACACGAAGGACAAAATATAGTACCTGATACGCTCACTCGAGTGTGTGGCTCAAGCAGAGATAAAACTTAATTTGATTTGCATTAAGCTTTGTGCCATCCTGGAAGATGTGCGTTCTATGACAGCCGCTTGTCCAGTGTGTGTAGAACTTAAACCAAATTTTTTTAAATACCACGGAACACTTATAAAAGCTGCTTCCACATTTGAAAGAATTTCTTTGGCTTTTAAAGGCCCGCTCCCTACAAATTCTAAAAACAAATATATCCTCACAATCGTCGACGAATTCTCCCATTTCCCATTTGCTTACCCTTGTCCCGATATGACTTCAGATACAGTAATACATTGTCATTCATGTCATATGAGTTAAAAACATATTTACACTCTAGAGGAATAGCCATCAGCAGGTCTACTCCACATAATCCTGTAGGAAATGGACAAACCGAACGATTCAATGGAATTATTTGGAAAACAGTTACTCTTGCTCCAAGATCACAAAATTTAAAAATTCAAATGTGGAAACAAGTACTAGAAGAAGCTCTTCAATCAATTCCAGGTAAAGTTTTAAAGAAGAAACATGGTAAATGTTCGAAATATGACCCGTCCATTGAGGAAGTTTAACTAATTGAAGCCAACCCTGAATATGCGCGTGTTTGTCACATTGATGAATGAGAAGCCACAGTATCATTAAAGCATTTAGCATTCTTGAAGAAAATGTTCAAAAATGAACCTGGGGAGAATGTGATGTATTTTCTTATCGTATTGTATCTATGTTAATATTAATTAACCACTGTAAATTTTGCTTATTTAAGCCTATTTTTAAAAGGTAATTTTAATTATAACAACTAGGAGCTTTAAAAAGTCTGAATTGATTTTTCCTTGTGTTGTCTTTAGTTTTACATTTGATTTATATTCTGTTTTATAACGAAATAAATCTTGCTTTGATTTTTTTTTCACTCATGTTACTTGTAGTCAGGTACTTATTTCACATTATTTTGATAATTTTCACCAATTTAAAAAAAAACACTTTAATTCTCATTGACCTACATAGAAAATGAACATCACATCACGTTCGATACGCCAACTGTAGTCAATTTGGCAATATTTATAAAAGAAAGGACGGACATTTGAAATTTGTCCATTTTCGATTCGCCTCCTTCTCTCTAGTCTTTATAACCTGAGCATTAGTCTAAATGTCGATAATAAGCTGAACAAATAATACACAAATAAATACATTGACAACGTCCATGTATCACATCAAATTCGTCATATTAAGATTGGCGCTGTTATTCAGAATTTGATGTTTTAACCTTTTTTTAATTACCTGAAGAAAATTAGGCGGATAGCACAGAATAACCTACTAATACAGTACTAGTACAGTACTGATGATAGTAGATTATTCTATGCAGATAGTTTTAATACTGCTATATGCTACAATAGAAGAAGGATTTAAAAAGAGCTCTTCTGTGTTTGGGTTTGGGAATAGGCCAATGATTTAATATCCAAACACTTGGTATAATATAGGTATACTATAATATTATAGTTATTCTTTCTTAGCTACTATGTATCAGAAAACTGAAAAAAAAAATTCCCCAGACTATATATTTATTATAATATTATGGTTGCATGTATCGGATGTACTCCTGGCAGCGATCAGTCTTCTTCTTGTTCTTTTCCAACTTCTTGTGCCCGTTGTGTGTGTGAGCGCGTATGCGTAGATTTGTAATCGGTCTCCGAAAGTGTGAACAGAGTCAGCTGGCGGAGCGGCAGAGTGTCGGTCCCGACTGAGATTGGCGGCGGGGGGCCCTTTGTGTGCTAACTGTTAGGGCCGGGCCCTAGGGCGGACGTAAATGTATGCACATATATTTTATTTGTGCCTTAACTATCTGCCGAAACGGCCTCTAGTTATGGTCGCTTTTACTTTCGCCTTTGCTTGTTTGTACCTATGTTGTTGTTGTTGCTCTTGCTTTGCCTTTTCGCACCTTCATTGGTTGAGGGGTTAAGTCGTCCCCGCTTTTTGTATTGCGGTTTTCAAGTATTTTTACGGTTTTATACAGGTCGAAAGGGAATTTCTTTAAAAATAACCCATTAAATTGATTTATCGATTAGTATCTATCATTTTTAAGTATACCATTCTATTTTTTCTATTCTTAAAGTAAATGTTAATTGCGTGGTTTATAAGTTTTACGGTAGTCATATTACCGTAAAAAACTATTTGAGTACACGATCCAGTTTTATAATCTTTTGCAATGGTAATTGCAGGAGTCTTCCAAATTTTATCGAATACATTTTTAGTTTCCATGAAAACGTCTTTATTTGGAAAACCAGGAAGACAAACCGATTTTATCTTAAATCGGTTTCGGTTTGTTTGTGGTTTTGCTTGAAATAAGAAATACAGTCGTTTGAGTATGGACATTTAAAATTTAATAGATCTGAAAGGACGAGTGATAGTTGAAAAGATTATTTTCTTAATCATTTTGTATGAAAAACATATTTCGTGTAGGTAATAATCATAAGTGTTTATTAAATATTCTATAAATTTGTTAATTTTATAATAATATAATTTCCTTTATTAGTCTAAAAAAAATTAATAATGACACGACACATTACATCAACAGTTGTAAGAGTCGAGAGGCCGATCATGAGCATAACCGCTGCGACATAAAATTGATTATGACATTTGCAAAAAATTTAAATTCTGATTGTGATTTATGTGCCTTAAATTTAGTTAATTTAGAATTGTTTAGGTATTCAAAAAATTATGTTTAATGGTTAAAAATTGAGTGTTGATGTGGGTTAGTTTTATGTGTTTGGGAATGACAGCAATATGATTTAAAATAAACAAAAAGAGGTTGGTTTCCCTTATAAATATTACCGATTTTAATTTTGTGCAAAATAATTAATAATAAACCGGATATGTTACATTGCACATAGCGCATGTTGTCTATTCCAAACTTAAGTAATCCACCAATTTAAAATAATTGCTTCCACGTATCCACCCGAATTGTTCCGACATTTCTATTCTTCGCTCATCTCCGCGTGAGTGAAACATCATGGACCGCCGTTTTTTGAATTATTTGTTGGTGTTATTAACAATTTAGTGTTTTAGTTATTCAATTTCAATTTGAAAATGCCACGATGTATCGTGAAAACTTGTATATACAAATATTATAAGTGCCAATCTTATGAAAAATAAGAAATATATTCGTTTTCAGCGGTAAATTTTATTTACGTATTGACATAACGCCGCGATCTTTTGGGCTGAATACATGAGTTCTGCATTAAGGGGTTTCAATAAACATTAAGCATGAAATATTTCAGAAAAGAATTACGTAGTACATAAATTTACTAAAGGGCAAAATTTTAAATATTTAATGTAAATAAGAAGAAAATAGGCATTGTTGCTAATGAAATTTTGTGTTTAAAAAGTAGTTTTAAAAGAATATTTACTAAAGGATGTTTTTAGCCCTTTTTGGTAGATAAATAAGAAGTAAAGAAGCATAGTTGCTTACGAAATTTTATTTTTATGAGGCATTTTTATAAGAATATTAGATAAAATACAGGATGACCTACTTAAAATCTCAAAGTTCATCTTATTTGCGGTCAAATCGGATATGACATTTGAATCTTAAGTCTTAAAACAAATTAAAACGCAAAATATGATCTAGTATAAGCAAAAAAAAATATTAAAGTTACAGGAGTTAGTCATATTGTTAATAAAATGTTACAATATATACCCCTAAACAACATGAAAAAAAAATTTTGTTTGCTGAGAAATCTAAATTCTTGCAATATTTATTATTTATTATAAAATCGAATGAGGTGTTGAAGATAACGGGATCAAAAAAATGCGAATCTCTAAATTTGTTAGGATAAAAGCAAACGACCGGTAGGGGTTACAAAACTAATCGATTATCCGTTATAATTAATCGATTATATCGAATATGTTCAATAAATTATTTTTGTTTTTTCAAAGATAATGGAATAATAGATTTTTAGGAAATACAAAAAGAAAAATCGAAAAATCGAATTCGTTTAATCGCCTTTTTTAATTGATCGATTATTTTCGATTTTTAAAAGGTATTTAAATAATTTATTTTGAAACAAATACAAAAAAATAGATTTGAAAATAATCGATAATTCGGTTATTTTTTTTTTTGGAAAATCAATTTATCGAAGAATCTGCTTCTTAATTAATCGATTATTTTCGATTAAGCGATTATTTTCGAATAATCGATTATTTTCGAATAATCGATTATTTTTGATATTCAAAGATAATCGAATAATCTATTTTAATGGAAAAACGAGAAAATAGATTGTTTGATAATAATCGCTTTAAAATAATCGATAATTGGGTTATTTTTTGTGGAAAAATCGATTTAAGGGTTAATCGGCTTTCTAATAAATAAATTATTTTTTATTAATCAATTATTTTTGATTAATCGATTATAATCGATTTTTCAAAGATTACCGTAGAAAACATTTAATGTTCAACTCACAAGGTTTGATTTGCAGTATTCGCCTGCGCACATGTTGCTATTATAATACTTGTAGACAATGAGTACTATTCCTTGCTCGATTAACAATATTGTAGTCCATAGAAAATAAAAGCTAATTAAATATTATATAAGAAAACTATTGTCTTCTCTTTATATAAAATGTCGTTGCCATCTGTTTGATATTAGAAAATCACGTTAATTTTATTTCATAATACAACTTTCCATTAAACACCTTTACGTAAATCTAATAGTTCAATATGATGGTAATAAACAAAGACTGTCTCTGTCATAGAGTTCGGGTCTCCTCCCAGTTCCTCCACTCCGTTAACCTTTCTTTAGAAATTGGCAACATTCGCGCAGGTTAAACACCGGTATGTGTTACATCTCTGGTCTCTTTTATCTAAGGTATTAACATAGATTTGAGGTATATTTTAGTTTAATAAAAGTTTTTGAATTATGTATAGTTGTTAGTTCAGAAGGTTTAGTTTTATCAAAAAACAAAAACGAAGAAGGGTTTTAATTAGTGTAAAACTCAATGACTGGCTAAGATCGCGAGCTCTTATTGGCTGAAATCACAAAATTGGACTAATTTGACAAATGAAAAGAATAATCTATGTAAATTGAGCACAAATCTGAAACTTACATGGTGCCCCCCTTTTACTCTATTTACAATGTCATTCAATGTTTAATTATAAAACGGATCCCAAGCAGACTTTGTTTGCTTTAAAAATAGATCAGAGACGTGAGGACGTCATCAACCTTTTGACTTTTAACTACAGAAAAGCAGAAGTGTATATATCACGAAAAGAAGGAAAACTCCTATAGTAGGGAAATAGGAAAATAAAATGTCCTAGAAAATGTAAAATACTTAAGAAAAACAATAATAAACAAAAAAAAAAAAGTAATCATGCGTCCAATCACGGCAGGCACACAGGCGATTCACGAGCTAGGTACGCTCTTGATGCCTCTGACATCTTTATTTTGCTTAATGCGTTAGTTAAAGTACTGTATAATATACACAGTGCAGAAGCTGTTAAGCTGTTATTTCTCAACTAATTTTTTGGCGGACATTTTTACAAATTTTACATGAAAATTAACTAGGTCTAGGTAAACTATACGTCAACTCACAAAAAAAAAACCATTAAATTAAATGTTAAAAGTGTAATAATCATAGAGTAAATAAATGCACGCTGATCATTTTTTGCCATTAGTGGAATAAGAGCAACAGTGGTGATCCACTAATACAACTGCCTTGGGCGGGGCGCTATTAATGACGTGCCTGGCCTGTTCTTATAGCAAACAAAAAATTGTACAATTGCTTTTTGCTACCAATTGTTCATGCATTGCCACCGGAAACTGCCTCTGATCAGGGCCGGAGTAGCATATCGAGCGATTGCCCGGTATTTGAGTTACTTAAAACTGCGTGCAAGCGCATTGTCGCGAAAATACCAGAAGATCGAGTAGTGATGAAACAGATGTAATCGATCATTTAACGGAAAAGAGTCAGGCAACAAGAATGATACTCACCCTATAAATATATTGAGGCTGTATACTATGTTGTTTTTTAGTTTTATTTTTGAGAAAGAATTTACCTATTCTGTTTATTACTGAGAAATAATTTAATAATTTTTATTTTTTAAGAAATATTTGCATAATATTATAAAGTTGTTTTGTCGCAGAGTTATTTTAGTGTCAAAGTTGCCTTCTTCATTTTATAAAGGATTTTGTGGTTCTTTATTTTATATTTTGATATTATGCGAAAACGTCTGGTCGTTTGTACCGATACGATGACTCTAGAAATCTAGAACGAACTTATGGTTTTAATTTTACTTTATAATTTCTTTTACTTATTGATTTTTTAAATTTTCGGATTAACTTTTATGCTTTAAATATCAGTATTTTTAAAATGTAATGCTTTTCTTATGGAGCTTATTTTATGCACTGCGGAACGATTACTGATTTCACAAATGTTTGTCAAATGTTTTTTTCATTTTGTTTTTTGTTTTTTTTTCCATATTGCTATCATTCCGAAACATATAAATTATTTAACGCTTTTTAAATGTCTTCTAAAGAATTTTATTTGAGTGGTTATTTCTTATGAGTGAAAGTGGTAAGAAGAAATAATCGTTTTAACTTGAAATAAATATGGATCTTACGCAAATAACATGGTGAAGCAACGATGATTTTTAATGAGTTTTAACGAACTCCGGAATAGAAGTTAAGGGTCCAAATAGTATTTTTACAAGGAATGGCTTAAGGGATGAAGTGACCAACTATTTTTACATGGGAAGGGTTAGGGTATGAATGGGTCAAACATTTTTAGATAAAAGAACCAAATATTTTTACATAGGTAGGCTTAAGAGGTAAATGATCCAAATATTTTTACATGTTCAGTCTTAAGGAGTAGAGGACTCAAATATTTGCATGCATAAGAAGTAAAGGCGCCGAATAGTTTTACAAGGGCAGGCGTAAGGGGAAAAGAGACCAAATCTTTTTATATGTGCAGGCTGAAGATGTAAAGAAGGTACATATTTTTACATGCGCAATTTTAAGGATTAAAGGGATCATATTTTTGCATAAAAAGGCCACATCAAAAGGCATCATGAATTGGTTCTTAAAGATAAGTGAATAACTTCTACGTGGTTTAACTTATATAATATCAATGCTTCACAAACCTGTTAATTCAACATCCCAATTCTTTCATCAAATTTCGATATTTGGTTCAAAATTAAACAGTTTATTCTATGCTACGAGATTATCCATGAGGTTTCAATTTTAAATATTTATATTTATGTAACTTTTATTTACTAAAAACAATTTATTTATAAATTATTAGTAATTTATCTCAAATACTTATTTTCTATATCAGCACTATTTATATTTCAAACAATTTATCCTTACTGAACAAATTCTTTCTATCGACGTCACTTCAACCAGAAAAATTCGTCTATTTATATAAAAATGCGGCTCACGGAACTGGCTCTCTTAGTTTCCAGATGATCTCAAACTCGAAAGTATTGCCCTCGCCACTGTATCGGGTAAATTATATATTGTTGTGGACAATACGAGAAACTACTCTTAGACTGCCAAACGAGCTGGCGACAGCGGGGGCAGGACCGGACTGGTTAAAAACGGCTTGCACGACATTTATATAATTTTTTTATGTTTCTATTGGATTAACTGCTGATTGCTGCTTATTGATTTCGATTAACTTATTATACTTTAAAGAATTCCCGGTGTTTTAATACTGTTTATAGTGTATATAGTTAGTTAGTAAGATGGATAATTTTTAATTATCATAATTCAAATTTAATTGAAATTGGGACATTTCTTTAATTAGAGTTATTCTATTATTATTTATTTTTTGATAAGCTTTTTTTGTACAACGAAAATGATTTTTCTTTCTTAAAATAATTTCTTCTAATAAATAAAATTCCAAATCCCAGAGGAAATTAACGCAATTATAGGTATAAGATTGTTAAAATAATTTTAATTATTTGTCCTTCTAATAAGAATCGATGGGTAAATTTATTAAAAAATTCCCCATAAGTTGGGAACCCCCAAGGGTCCTTCGAATATATTAGATACCTTCTTACATTCTTTCTCAATTTCATAATAAACATAAACACCCTCCTTTATTGTCTATCTATAAAGACAACTTTTTTTCATAATGTCCCCAGTTTTCGGATAATATTTTAGACCTTGTCATCGGAAAAAATATATAAATATACATTTTTTATGAAACGTTATAAGGTATAGGTATATGAGATCGCGTCCTTTTAATAACACTATAAATATTATTGTTCAGTCCGGAATGATTTATGCTTGTATATTAAAAAGACAAACAGTCTCTCACGTCGAGGACCGCGATATAGCAAGCAAGCAACAGAAATAATAAATTTTTATTACAAAAAAATAAACCGACCGCGATGGACCGAGTCGGGTTCCGAGCACAATGCGAAGAATCCAAATGGAATTTCAAAGTCGATTTATCATATCATAAGGTTTTGGTTCTTTAAAAAACTAGACGGCGCGGCTCTCTTCAAAACGCGTAGGTACCCATATGGGTATCAATGAGCGCATGCATGATGCACTCCTTTCTTTCATCTTCTTCAAATTTTCAACCCACTATTATTTTTGTTCAATTTAACTAGCTATATATTTAATTTTTGTTCATTGCATTCAAACCGTTCAAACGCATCCCTGCTCCCTGCATTAGAACCAACTTATTTAGATTTGCATAAAGGAGGATTTTTTTAAAACTGCCTTGAATAAGAGGAACAATTTTTGACGTACCGTTGAGGTACGTATTACACTTAAATTATGCCTTTTGTAACTGAACATGTATTATCAGACCTACATAGCTGAATTCGTAATAAAATTACCCATCCAATGAGGTATTTTTTTCACCTATTTGTTCCCTATGCTGTCACTCTTATCCGTTTGTAGCGTGGCAGCCCTACAGCCTATTATTTTTCCATTCACTCACTCATTCATTGTTATTCATTTCACATTGTCGATGGTTAAATATTTATTAGTTATTGAAATATATTAAAATAAGTTATTTTTGTGTAGAATCGATAAATAATAGCATTTTTATTTTGTCCACATTTAAAAAAAATAAATTTAAATCAAACTATATCAAACTAATTTAATTACGAGTATTAAAAATAAAATCCTAAAAGTGGCGGTGGTGGTGAGGACAGAGCGCCTGCCTTCCACGCGAAAAGCCCGGGTTCGAATCTCGGCTGGGAACTAATTGAAGTAAATCTTTATTTTATGTTTATTTTATTTTATAAATTAGTAAAAATCATAAATTAATTTAACCTGAAATAATTATTTAAATTTGTAAATTTTCGTTAGTGGGTCGTAGAAAAAATATACTGTATAACTCGAATGGATTGTCCATATCCACTCTTGTTGCACAAACTACTATTAATTAAGTTTTATATTCATCATGTTCACACTTTTCTCTTTTTAATATATCTTTTAATTGTAAACAGGCTAATTTTTTTACGAATTTACAATTGTTACAATATTTTTCTATATTCATATTATCTTTTTCTACTCCCACATGGATATTAGCTTATCTATGCACAGACTACAAAACGAAGAAGTATGACATTGCGTTCAACTGAACGAATATATTTCATATCCATTCTACCTAGTAAGAATTAAGAACACTGCAAAAAAATGAAAACCACCATTCACAGTTCATATTTTGGCTATCCAGCTACTATTATTTTTAAATTTTATGTAAGTGACAATTTTGTCAAACTAATTGTCAGTATATTTTTTAGTTTTAGGATTAAATACATGTAAAAATGAGTTATTCTAGTGTAGAATCGATAAATAATACCTTTTTAATTTCGTCCACATTTGCAAATAAATCTTAAATTTTAATCAAACTATATGAAACTAATTTAATTACGAGTATCTTCTGTATATAAATAGGCAAAGAGAAAATAGTTCAGTACCATTTTCTCTTCTGTTTGTAAACCGATTTCCTTTTTTTAATTTTTGTTTAGTAGCTATTGACGAGCTTTCATGTTAACATTACAAAAATTTTGGAAATAGTATTTTTTTTCAAACCTTCGATATATGAAATCCATTGACCCACAATAATTATTATGAAGTATGATTGAATAATAAAATTTTACTATAGCGAACATAACCACCCTTTAATTTCGAACCAACATGGAAAATATTGCAAGGACGGATAAAGGATCGTCAAGAACAAAACAATAATTACTTCTCCCCCCATTCCTTCAACTTCCCCCTTCTTCCTCTGCTACGCCTAAGTGGTAAATATAGAAGAAACTAATAGGTCCCGTCTGAAACGATTTCAAACTGCTTTTCCCCCCTTATTTCTCTCCCCACCTCAGGGGAGGTCAATAATATATAGAACCGCTAGACTTCGGGTACGATGGATTGAACTCACCCCCTACCCCCCTCCTTGTCATATGAAAAAAAAATCAAATTTTTTTTGTTGAAATTAGACACGAAAGTAGCACACCTTTGAGTTCTGGAGATTTCCACCCCCCACTCCCTCCATCAACGATTGTATAGAGGACAGTGGCGTATGCAGATGACCTTGCTCTGATGGTAGGCGCAAACTCAAAAGGCAATCTAATATATATGGCTCACGCTCAACGGGACGGAGCTTTATGGGAAAACGACCAAAGATATAAAAAATTCGTTTGGGAGGAATACGTAGGTTACAGACGGCTACAATTTAAAATTTGTTAGATGTATACAGGATGTCCCACATAAATGAAAAAAAATTAGTTTATTAAAAATTATTCAAACAAGAGTAAACAATTAATTTCTGGGAGACTTTTTTTCCTTAAAAATTCAAATAAATCGAAAACTAATAATAATAGTAGGGAACCTTTAGTTAACTGACATTATTTTTGATGTAGTTTTTAATTCTAAAATAAAAAAACAGGGTGTTCCATTAAAAATAATATAACTTTGTATATTTTCTCTTATGTGGGACATCCTGTATACATCTAACAAATTTTAAATTGTAGCCGTCTGTAACCTACGTATTCCTCCCAAACGAATTTGTTATATCTTTGGTCGTTTTCCCATAAAGCTCCGTCCCGTTGAGCGTGAGCCACCCTGTATATTGAAAACTCGGCGCTAAGACGTATTGAAAAATAGATGACCAATAACAATCTTACTTTGGCCCCAGAGAAAACAGAAGCGGTCGTAGTCAGGGGAAAAAGAAACATGACGGGAATATCAACCAGGAGGCAGAACAATCACCCCAAGCAAGGAAGTCAAGTATCTGGGAGTGTGGCTAGATGAAAGACTAACTTTTGGAACACATGTCAAAAATGCTGCAATTAGAGCCATAAAACAGATAGCAGCCCTATCCAGTGTTGCCAGGTATACCATTTTTATGGTATTTATACCATTTTTTCTACTACGATACCTGCAAGTTTTTGAGGATACCATTTTCCATTTTTGTACCATTTTTTGGCTACCATTTTACTACCATATTTTTAACTCTTAGGATCGATCTTTTTACCTTTGAGTAAAGTTACATGCAGGTTTACTTAACAGATTAACACGGCCCTATAGTTTAATTAGCAAGTTTTAGAGTACTAGCACTCCTGCACTAAGGACTAATAGACTATACTAGTACACTTCATTACCTACATAGAACACGAGGCTAATGACCTAAGTTGTCGTAGGTAGCCGAAGAATAATAAAAAAAATAATACAAAAGGTACATTGAGTATTTGTCAAATTTACTTAGTTCAGTAAGATCTTACAATGACCTTACTGCCTATTCTTTGTTACTTTCATTTTTTATTTGTTCATTATGTATTATAATATATGTATTTTTTAGCAAAATTATATAAAAATATAATAAATAATTGGTTCTTTCCTTCGTCCCACTGGTGTAGGAATGAACTACACCAACGTACACCATACCTTTCGTTTGGCCCGGTGTAAAATCCGCTACACCTTCCTGTCGGCGATGTGGTGTCCACTGGTGGATATTTTCTTTACCAGGAGGGCTATTTTCAAACTCGAGAGAATTCATTTATCTCAAGAGAAATGTCATACGTCAACGTAAAACAGTATTTTTAGGGCTCTTAGGGCCAGTGTGAACTCACTGACTATTTCTCTCGGTTTATTTAATGATAATTAAAATTCTCCTAAGAATTTTATTCTTGGAGGCCTTTAAAAACAGAGTCTCCACATTGACATATGACATTTCTGATGAGAATATTGAGGGAAATGAGTGCTCCCTTACTTTAAAAATAGTCCCCCAGCTATTTAGCAGGACTGAATTACATTCGACATGTGTATCAGGAATAAGGAAGAAGTAAACTAGGTAAATAAAGGTGGTGTAACTGGTGTAATTTACACTGGTGGACACTGCACCAACAGCGAACGAAAGAACCTTATGTGTGTAAAACTTTATTATTTGGTGTTATCAAGATTATTCAAAATACCATTTTTTGTCAGTAAAATACCATTTTTTTAAGTGTCGGATACCATATTTTTTATTTTTCATCTGGCAACACTGGCCCTATCTAAAATAACGCCTAACATGGATGGACCTAGTGAATTGAAGAGGGTGTTGTTAAATGGCGTCATGCAATCTGCCGTGCTGTACGCGGCACCAGTCTGGAAAAGCGCAATGGATGCAGAAAAGTACAGGGGCCTACTTCTTAAAGTACAGCGGAAAATGCTACTCAGGGTTGCGTCAGCTTACCGCACTGTATCTGCAAAGGCTCTACAGATCATCACAGGATGCATCCCTATTGATATTCTGGTAAATGAAAGGGGCATACTATACAACAGAGAACCGACAAGTGTGATAGGAAAGAGAGAAAGAATAGAAAACATAAGAATGTGACAGGACAGGTGGGAACCAAATAACCTGAAGGCATCCTGGACAAAAAGACTGATTCCTGATATTGACAAGCGGCTAAAATGTTCATACAGAAACACAAACTACTGCATTTCGCAATTTTTATAGGGACATGGTTCTTTCGACGAATACACATTCAGGTTTAAAATCTCAAATAATAATCGGTGTAGATACTGTCAGGAAGTAGACTAGGTGGAGCACATATTTTTTCAGTGCCTTAGATGGCAGGTGGAAAGAAGGGTACTTGAATCTACTCTAGAACCTTCGTTAACTCCGGAGAATATTATTGGAAAGCCATAGACAATAAGTAGAAATGGCAATCTGGTTCTATAATAATAGCGAGGTTAATGGACAAGAAAGAGAAGGAAGAATGGGAGTACAAAGCAAGGCAGAATTAAACATAGAAGACCGCAGCAGCTACATGAAGTAATATCCTCTGGAGGATAGTTCTGGTACCTGTGGAGCAGGAGGTGGTTTTAGTGGGGTATACTGGACTTGCACACTTGAGCCAGGAAATTTTGTTTCTACCTTCCCCTTCACAAAAAAGTTAAGAATTCATTTTTTAACGGATATTAATTTGGAACGGTATTATATTGTCTAGGTATTATACAAATACTTATGCATGTTTTCCTCAAATTTTCAATATTGATTATGGTCGAATTTCGACCACTGGGCGAACACTGGTTAAAACTAAAGTAAGTGTGGTTATGGAAGTAAGAACACGGAGTTTAGCTTCCATGCGAGAGGCACGGGTTCAAATCTAGACTCGGGACTAATTAAATTAAATCATATTTATTTTATTTTATAAATTAGTTAAAATAATTTTTAAAATTAGTAGGCACAAACTACTAATTCGACGCACAGACTATAGAACGAAAAGTATGCCATTTCGTTTTACTAAACGTATACAATAAGTGACAATTAATTATTTTCAGTATATTTTTTGGTATACACAGTATATGTAATTAAAAATGAGTGATTCCTGTGAAGAATCGATAAATAACGGTAATTCACTAGATATTCGTTTATATTTACAAAAAAACTGTAGGTAAATTTTAATAGGTAGTTATTTTATCGTAAACTCTAAATAATTTTTTAAATTTCGTATATTTTCGTTAGTGCGACGTAGAAAAAATATACTGTTCAACTTAAGTGGATTGTCTGTATCGTTGCTTCATTGAGAAAATGGCTAAATAAAAATGCTCAAAACTTCATATTATTTTAAATAAATTAACAAAAAATTTAAATAAATAAAAATGGTGATTTAGCAAGTTGGTATATTCTTCAATATTTTATTATTAGACAAACGATGACAACCGATATTATTGGATGTCTTTTGTTTGACAATAAGCACTGAAGATGGCATGATGCCGAAAGCGCTTTGCTGTATTAATAATAATTAAAAAAAAGTATGATATACAAGTTTTCTTTGCTAAATAGAGAGAAATTTTGTTTAATATTTAACCAGAAAAAAATAAAAACCTTTTAAAAAATGTGCATGTATTGCTTGTCAGTCGTTCAAAGAAGAAAGATTTATCTATTAAGCGTCAAAAATAAATCTGTAAAGCCCCGTGTTAAGTTGCTGGTATCCGTTAAGGTGTAATGATGCGTGTAGGGGTCTAGTCCTATAGTCAGTAACATTCATCATTCAGTGGTAGTTACAAGACCACAATATGTAAGAGAAGTTATATTCCCGACTCCCCAGTTGACTTGACATGCATTGTCCCAGCCTACTCTATTATAAAGCACTTTTGAACATATTGCCTTTACAAGGGTGTGAGAATGCGGATGTCTATCAATTGTTTGTACCTTATGATATTATATACACACACACAGAGAGAGACCACTAGATTTGTTATTTTGTTATTGTCGGATTTTGATATTCATTTCAATTATTCGTGACAGAGGTTTGAAAACCTAGTTTTTTGTTTCTGATATTCAATCTCTTTTTGTGTTAATGTGATATCTACTTACCTATTTCGTTATATCTTACAACTAATCGGAAACAATATAGGAAACAGTTATTGAGTCCATAAAGGGTGTTTTTTAATATTACGATTGGAAAAATCGTCGTAGGATATTCACCACAGTTTTTAAAAACTTTAAATAGCCCATAGTAATGTTGGCTTGATTCGGTATTTTGTTTGAAAAATCGTTAAAAAAATTATTAAATGCAAATTTGACAGAAAACTAATGCCAAGTAGCCAAATTTAATATGGATTATTTTAAGTTTTTAAATAAGCAGAGGTGATTTCCTTACGACGTTTTTTTCCAATCGCAATATTAAAACAAAAACCCATATGTTTCCAACTTTATGGCACACACTGTTTATTTATATAGGGCCTTAATCCAAAATGTATAGATTTGTAGATAATAATTTCAAGCCATATTATATTAAATTTCAATACGTTTTCTGGTTGACGGAAAAAAATAATATTCTGTAAATATCAAGATAGTGATTGATTTGCTGATAATCAAGATATGGATCATTTAATCAAATTCCATTTGAATTTATTCTGGTTTTATTAAAATCGATCTCTAAAGTTTTTATATTTAACCAATATGTCACTGTTTGTATTTCCACAAAAAGATAATTTTAATCATACGAGTATAAATAGGAAGATTAAATCGACCTTAAATATAGATTTCGATAAAATAAAAATATATAAATCTTTCTTCAAATATCAAATATAGTAAGTAATAACATAAATAAAAGATGTGTGTCTTTGGATTTACTGATTTTAGTAAAATAAAGGGATTTTTTCCTGGACTCGTCTGACAAGGGCGGCATCTGGTTATATCTCAAAAATGTTTGTTTGGACAATTACGCAATTTTGTTAAAAAAAAAAATATATACAAGGTTTCCCACCTTTTTTCTTAAATGTCTCTATGAAGTGCTGCTTTATCGTTGCACAAATTTAAAGCTCTAAATATTTTTGTTTGCTCTTAATATCCATTAATACTGCAGGTGCCGGTCTAATAATTCGCTAGCAAACGCACTAATGTTGAGTGTTCAGGAAAAAAATCATTCACAACCTTAATAGAAGAGAAGAATGACAACCAACAAATTTTTTGATCACGCTTGATGTTGTTACATGGTTGTTAGCTTGGCATTGCTTCGCTTCATTGAATAGGCAAATAATTTAATAAAAATACATTGCATCATGTATTCTATATAAAAATAAACAAATTTTAGGACCTACAAGTGATGTTAGAATACAGGATACCAAAATATGAATTGCCAGTGTGTAATTATTAATATGGTTAATATTAATGGCGAATTAAAACTAAAATACAATATTACCAGAATTATGTACACGCTTTATATGAAAAGAATCCTGTAAGGCCAGAAACTGACCTAGAAGAACTAAAAAATTAGCTAAAGGAGGACGAAAACTACAAAATGGTGGTAAGTAATTAACAGAAATAAGTATATTTAAACTTTCACTAAACATAATAATCATTTATTCAATTCTTGTTTTTGTTAGTGGAATGTCATGTACAATTTTTAATGTTTTACCTACGTTCGACAAAAATATTCCATTAGTTATGTACACTCAATTTGTATATGTACCACGTATCAAGTTCATTGATTTTTCTATTTTTTAGGTTCAATGAAGGTCCAATGTAAGCAAGCAAATGAAACTCAAGCCATAGATACAATAAAACGATATAAGTCAAAAACGAAGCAAGATATCAATTTGAAAGTTTCAGGAAAAATCCAGTTCTATGAGGGGCCGAAATTTACCTATTGAAGGTGATAAAAATCTGAAACTAGGGGTTAAGGGGGGGGTCTGTTAAACTGTGAAGAGTATATAAGATAGAATACATAGCATTATATCTTTATTCTAGTTGAATACAATTTATTCGACTGTTATTGCCATTTAGATTTAATCAGTCAAATAAGTTTAATTTGAACGTAGCAATCTTGATAAGAACCACTTTGCAAAAAAATCAAGCAAAAACTAACAATATCTATAGCTCCCTAACTATTAAAAACGTAAACAATAAATTCATGTCACTATTGTGATTGCAAAACCCGACAACGCCTCAACACCGGACAAAATACGATCGTTCCGATTCTCCTAAATTTTCCTCTACAATGGCATTGTGTCCGGACATCAGCATATCACGCGTTGCAGAGTTTTTTTTTTCAATTTCCAACAGGACGGGACAACGTTGAATACCTAAATAGTGGGTGTTCGCGTTTTAGCACGACAAAAAGGACATTATAAAGGATAAAACGACGCGTTGGAGCTAAACGCAGCACTCGTGGTCACTTGAATTATGTTCGGTGTGTCTGTGTCTGGAATGGGACGGCCGTGCTAGTGTGACACTAAACGTACTTTATTGACGAAGATTGTGTTTGAATCAGTTGTAAATATACAGATTATCTTCGAGATATATCGTAAATATGATATACTTGAAGTTTGAAGCTTTGACTAATTTTGTTTATGGAGACATTTTTCGAAATCGGACGAGTTTTTTCGAGGCGTGGGTCGATAAAGAGGTGTTTCGTCAGTTTTGCGCGATAATTCGCATATATTGTCTGTATAGGTTATTTTACTCTGAAACTTAGAGTACGTCAGATCTTTGTCGTATTCCTATTCGCTTAGGATGCGAAGTAATAGTAGGGGAAGCAAAAGCGATACTAGCGCTAACTGCGGATAATTCGGGCATTTTAAGGCGATGTTTTGTAATTTTGGTGTATCTAATATAAGTATAGTTTTACTTATTTTTAAAAAAATGGAAGCAATACAATGAGAAACCGGAATTGGTGTGTTGTAAATTGCTTTAACATCACTGAACTAACTCAAAATGCTTAGTTCTCTCGAGTCTTCTTATTAGATTGGCATTGTTGAGCTGAATAATCTCAAGGTTTCCATGTTGGAGCAGTCGTTGTTGGTGACTAGTGACAAATTTTTGTATCGTATTTTCAACAGTCTCCACTTTAAGGTCCCTATGAAAATCAGTATTATGGCAATATATACCAGGGTGCATCGACTATGTTCTTTCATACTTTATTCTGGAAATGATGAATAACTTGGATGGTACTTTTAGTGGCACATCCCCAAAGCTGGCAAATTGCTTCATTTCGACGAATTCCTTTAAATGCACTAATCTGAAACAAATTATAGATAATTAAAAAGGATTTATATAAATACTTATGCTTAAATAAAACATGAAGCTCCGCTTTTCAGTCGGCTGTAGAACTAATAAATAAAACTGATGTAGTACTCACCTCAATTTTTAATAAAGACATAGGTATCCTGCTTCCCATATAACAACAGCACAACACATAAATAACAAAAAAAAAGGAAATGGCAAAAACCGAGAACTCCAATCTATATCTATATCTATAATTGTTTAGAATATAGGGTTGTCTCTGGCTGGTAGGCTTGACAAGAAATAAAATAACTACATATCCCATCTTCTTCTTCTTTTTCTTACAAATCAGAAATTCTTCATTATAAGTGTTGGCCTTTTACAATATAGCATGTTTAGAAACCTTTTCTGTAACATGTATACGATGTTTCAGAAACATTTTCAGTGAAATATTTAACTAAAATATTTCAGAAACGTGTGCTTGAAATGTTATGTTTGAAACGTTTGAAACATTTCTGAAATAATGTGTGCTGTAAGGGGAGGCAGTCAATTCCGATACAAACATTATATGGGTAGAGTTTATAAAAACTCAGTTATCAAAGTTGGTTTTGACATTATTTTTAAAACATTTTTCTTTTTCATTAAAGTGATACCAAGTTTTTGTATGACGTGGGTTTTAAATAATGACATGTTTTATTCATTTTAAAAAGTGGTTTTTCTTTGATGCTGTAAGTACTTATCCTGTTATTTATTTTATTTAAAAAAATAGTGGTGTACTTAAGTTTGGTTTAACGTTTAAAATACCTCAGGGCTTAGTAAATAATATGAAACTAAGCATGTTGTCACATTCTTATTAACTATTGTTCAATGAAAACTTTAATTTAAGGGAAGAAGTGCCTAATTCCAAATTTTGTGTTTTTTTTTTAAGTTGTACAGCATGCCCCCAGAGACAGATAGTATACGTTATAATACTCTTGCCTGCAGCATAAATATTTTTAAAACAGATTTTTCTCGAAAAGTCCAAAATGTGACTTAGGTACTTTTTGCAATGGGCTGTTCAATTATATATTCTTAGCATATTCATAGTATATACTTTTTTTAAATGTGCATTAGCTGAGAATATACTAAGTATATGTTACGTGACGTTGTTTATACGTACTATGCAGATACTGAGAATGTACTTCAAGTATGTGTACAGTATGCAATAAGTATCTACTTTCATTTGATAATACATTCTAAGTATATGCCAAGTATTTAAATTAAGGATATACTAGATACCCTAATACAGGATATTTCATTAATATTGAACAGCACAGAATAAGTGTATATAATGAAAATCGTGAACATTTTTATAAATCTTTATTTCCAAAAATTCACACTTATTTTTATTTTTATTTTTGTTACAAATTTTCTTTGGCCTTAACCAACCAACCTACAAAAAAACGTGGCATCGGACGGATGGACGCCCAGAACCAAATACCTAGTACTCTTCACAGACTAATGTGAAAGGAGTATAATAAGGTCTTTCTATCGAAATAAAGCTCATAAAGATATGGAAATCTAAATACACACCCTCTATTTTAGGTACTATTTTAGGACTATCGTCACAATAGTTAATAAGATTTTAAACCTCCGCTGGTGAAATGAAATGCAATAGATTTAATTTTTCAATTTTCAATTAGACCAATTATATTTTGAAAAGAAAGGAAAGTGTGTATAGGTATTATCTGGTAAGTTAAATTAATAATGACCTTAGATCGTTGGACGTCTAAATACAATGTGTACTAAACTTAAACTTATGCCTAAAATCGGACGTTTACTGGGTATTGACAGGCAGCTATCATGTTCTTAAAGGGCGTACACTGGACGTTCAAATACGGCTATAGACGATTTGGCCCTCAAATGGATCTTAAAAGGATTGTGTGTGCATTCTGGCAGGAGTACCTATCATTCTCAGTATCCAGATAAATGTAGTGTATGGGCGGGAATAATACATAATAGGACCAGACTGTTTAATGAAAGCTTAACAGGTAGAATATTTAGAATTTTTGCACTTGCTATCCAAACTGAACCGGTTGTTCCCAAATTGAAATGATTTGTAGCCAGATTGTACGCCTTACATTATGCTCATGCTGTCTTGACGAGAAACTACAACATCTTTCCAGATAGGTGGTTTGGGCGAAAAGGATCAAACGAATGGCCACATAGATCGCCAGATTTAATTCCTCTTAATTTCCTTTTATAGAGGTATTTAAAAAGTATAGTATACCAAATTATACCACAAAATATCGATGAACTATCAGAACGCGCACGGATGGAGATGGCGTAAATAACACCGGAAGTTATTGAAAATATTCGGGAAAAGTTCAATGTTCATCTATCTGAATGGGATATTGATAAGTGTCGCCAATTAGGGTCACACTGCCTGTAATATTTGCGGTGTTATCAGCCGGCATTCCTGTACAATTTGTTCCTTTAGATCTTCTAAATCGTTGGGTCTAGTTGCATAAACTTTAAATTTTAATTGTAAACAATAGTTATTTTGTATTAAGAGCAGAAAGCAGTACTTTGGCAGTTGAGACAAGCTGTCGAAACCGCCAAAAGACTTTCTGCTCAAATTACACACAATATTTTTTCTACGATTACACCAAAATAAAATAAATAGTTTTATCTACAGCCACCACAGTAAATCGTCTATTATGTATCGTTTTGTTTATTAATAAATACATCATTACAGATACTGTTACGTAATGAAATCTGAAAACTGTTCGTTAATATATCTTTACATAACAGTTTAATTTATCAAACTATCCATATTATTCTATTGTTAGGTGATTGCTGTGGTTACAATAAAGTTTTGACATTTCAGAACTAGAAAAATCGCCATTTTTGTAGTTACAAAATTATTGTTTTAACAATTTTTGTATTCTGATAGTAAAAATGACTTTCAAGGGACTTCTGATATTCTTTAAAATGCTACTAATACTAATAAGTTAGTGCCCTCAAAATCTTGGGCAAGATATGAAATAGTACCTACTCGTATATCAAAAGTTTATGGACTGACTGACTTATAAAAAAATAATGTGAATTCATTAATCGTCGTTTTCATAAAAAATAAAGTGAATATTGAGAAGCACCCAAAATTAAAAGCAAAATCAGAAGGCAATCCAATGGTGTTAAAAGCAGAAATAAGTAAATAATTAAATGAAGCTCTTGATTTACAATAGTATTAACAAAGGTTTGTATCTAAAACAATTTTTCATCCAAGGCAAATAATTAAACATTTTTGGTGCCATAAATTGGTAACTTTTTTTTTATAGATTTACACATTTTATGTGGAATTAGACATGTTTTCTTTTGGCGAGTGACATACTGATGAGAGGAGTTGCAGCTGACTTTTCTTTAGGTACTGGTTTATGTTTAATGGAATAAAATAAAGATGTCTATTTCAGCTTCCTCGTCCAAGTCATTAGAACGGTACAGAAAGGGTTTATTCAAAAAATTTCTCAAAAACCGTTTCTCCATTATTTCAAGCGGTTTAAGGTCTTAGCCATTCCCCCAGCTCGCTATATCATAATTTAGGTGATATTCTACAAGGCTATATCATAACTTAGGTGATATTCTACAAGGCTATAACATAGTATTTTCATTTGAGCATCCGATAAAGCAAATTAAACTTGTTTAAATTTTCCTAGAATACATCGTAGTTTTTTAATTAAAAATTAAACATCTTCATTTCATTTAAGATTTAGCATTATTCCTAAATATTTGATTTCTTTTCCGCCACTAATCATAATATTTTCAACTATATCTAGTGAGTTGAAGTTAGAAAGATATGATGCATAGCCGGTAAACGGTAAATTATAAGGTTTTTGAATAATTGATAGAGAGTAAGCGATTATTGAACCATTTCTTAACTTCTGGAAGACCGTGTTCTGTTAATGATTTTAATTCGGTCTAGGGTGTATGACTGTATATAATGACTAGACCTAGGAATATATGCACCCAAAAAGTTATTTGATCGAAATAGTTTATTAATATTTATTATTTGTTTTATTTTACAATACCTAATATAATACTTAATAATTATTTAATTATTAACTAATTTTATTTACAAATCAACATTATTATAAAACGAATGAACAATTAGATGTTTTTCTAAATTATCTGTATTAAATGATTGTCTCCTATCAGTAAGTATGTACTTGTACAAAGAAAAACTCCTTTCGACATCTACAGAAGTAATAGGTGCAAACTTAAATTTTCCTGAAATATCTGGATGAATAGTATTAATATCTTCAAAGTTGCCAGAATAAATATTAGCAAGGTTTCTTAAAACAATAAATCCTTCATTTTTTAAAATTACATTTGAAAATTTATGAAAAATCGTCTTTCCAATATCGCCCTGGATATTTTTACACTCTGATTCTAATGTCTTAATTAAATTTACGGAAGACACAGGTAAATTTTTTTGTTCTAAATCTAATATAATTTTGGGTTCAAATGCATAATTTTTTAAAAACACTAATTGCTTTGGTAATATGTGATTTTGAAACAACTTCTTTATATTAGATATTCCCTTAGATGAATCATCAAAATTAAATATGCTTTCTTTAATTTTTTCATAATTATCTGCGATAAAAAAAGGCAGCTTTAAGCCAGGTACCCCACCCAGTAATCACAGGTTCCGGTGGAATCTGTAATTCAGGAAATTTTTCTTTGTACAATTGAGTTCTTAGAGGAGCTTTAAGAAATATTTTTTTTACATTACTAATTAAATCATTTATTAAAGGAAAGTTAGACCTAATTTCTTCTGCAACTCTGTTAAGGCCATGAGCCAAACATGTAACATGGATTAAGTTTTCATAAAACATTTTTAAATTTTGTGCGGCTTTTACCATGTACGGAGCAGCATCGGATAACAGCAATAAACATTTTTCTGTTGGAACGGCTTCCGGAAGAAAAAAGGAAGACAATTCTGTCTGGATAAAACGAGTTATTGTCAAGTTATTTGTTTTATCTAATTGCTTTGAAGCTAGATATGGACCAATTTGCATTTCTTCGCGTAATGAACCTATCATTAAATGGGCTATATATCAACCACAAGAGTCTGTTGTTTCATCCACAATAATGTAGAAATGGTTTCCAACGGTAATCTCACGAATTTTTTCACGAGTCTCAATGTACAAACTGTCAACATCACGTTTGCGTAATATACTTTGCTCTGGAATATTAAATTTACAGTATTTTTGCAAAAATAATCGGAGATTTGGATTATTTAATCGTATTAAAGGGATATTCGAAGTCACTAAATCTTTGCATAAATCTTCATTAAAAATTGCTTGTTCACTTTTAGACGATCAAGATTCTAAATATTGTTTCAAGGGAAGTTGACTTTGTCTGCGAGAGTCTTTAGATTTCTGCTTTGCTATATGTGAGGGTGTTTTCGCGTGTTATTGGTCGATTTGAAACTTTTTTTTACATGGAATCTATAACAAATAAATTCCAGTAGATGTTGAAGTTTTAATTCAATTAAATAAATGTGTAAAGTTGCCCTACTTTTTTTTTAACTGTGAGTTGAAATAATATTTTACTCTCGTTTGATTTACCATTGTGAAAGGTCAAAATAAAATATCAAATAAAAAGTTCTTACAATTTTAGAACATGTTTTACAAAACACCTGGTTATCACCTTCTACAACAAAATCTGAATAAGATTTTACCCACGACTCAATTAATTTTGCCATTTTTCCACTGGTTAACACAACACAACAATAAAGACTGAAATGAAGTTGAAAGTAAACCGAGTAATTTAGAAATTTGAAGATATTAATACAACTACCTGAAAGGATATTTAGCAAAATTTGTTGGTTTAAGGAGTACCTACACCATTAACCGTAATTTATTACTGGGAAAAGTTAATCCTTCAAAATTTTAGGAAATCGACCTGTAAAGACATTTCACAAAATATTATTTTGGTCCCAAACCCATAATTTTAATATGTCCAGCCAATTAGTAGTCAGATATATGCCAAAAAATTAACAAAATGTCAATATATGCATTCAACATCAAAAATTGTATATATATGCAACATATGCAAAATATGGCGTTTTGCATATATTCCTAGCTCTAATAATGACTGTATCATCTGCAAACGACAAAAATTTTCCCCCTCCTTGCTTGACTTCGAATAAATTATTAAGATATACATTAAAAAGTAATGGATCTAGTACAGTACCTTGAGGTACGCTGCACGCAACATATTGATCTTCACTTAAATGATTTTTTATTTTAATTATTTGTTTTCTTCCCAGCAAGTAGCTTTCTAAGAGTTTGTATTGAATACCTCTGATTCCAACATCTTCTAGACTGTCTAAAAGAAGTTGATGATCGACTTTATCAAATGATTTTGATAAATCCAAGAATTGTATGGATTTTCTCATAGACGTATATGATGTTAATTCTAAAATAGCATTATTTGTATATTTTCCTTCTCTAAACCAAAACTGCATTTTATTGAGTGTTTTATGTTTTTTTAGGAACGTGTTCAATCTTTTCTTTATAACTTTTTCAATTATTTTTGAAAATACAGATGTTAGAGATACGGGTCGATAACTGCTAGCTTTTCTTTTATCATTGTTTTTATAAATCGGAATTATTATTGCATTTTTAAATAGGTATATAACTGGAAAACACCTGTTTTTAAATGATTTATTTATTAGAAATACTAGAGGTTGTAGTATGGTTTCTAATATACACTGAATATTTTTGGTTGTTATCTGGTCCTGGAGCACTTTTTGTTTTTAGTTCTAAAATAATTGATTTAATTTCGTTGTGTTTGGTTGGTTGGTAAAAGAAACAAAGAGTATGGACATATTTTTTTTACTTCTTTATAGATTAGAATATTTTTTATTTTACCAGCTAATTGTGTACCGACATTTAAAAAAGCTAAACCTGCAGACTCTTACCCAATAGCATTATAACAAGGAGTCTCGCGTTATCGAAACTTTAATCCTAAAATATTTGTATCTATTTTATTTTTCATAAATGAATAATTATAGTATTTCGGTATCGTTCACATAGACATGGGGTCCACAAATTCGAAATGAATTCATATAATAATTTAAGGAGTGTGTTGGTGCTGGTGCTGGAGTCTGAGATAATCGGATTAGTTTAGTTGCTTACCGTGCTAAACGTGTCGGTGCCTTACAAATCGGACCTGGTGTGCCGTTACATATCTTCTCCATAGGGGGCCACAGCCACAACGGAAAGGTTCTTCTTCATATTCATATGCCTGAGGCTCTTCTCTCTTTCGAGATGTTTTCATTTACATTTTTCTAGTCTTTTTTTTTTAATTGAATTAAGTGATTGAACTTAGACATTATTTTGTTTTGTTAAGTAAAATTATAATAGGTAAATAAAAATATTTCTCTCTGTGATCTAAAAATAACGGGTTGTTGGTGAAAAAAAAAAAAACATTTTACAAGTTGTTTCAACAAAAAATATCTCTTGTAATTATAAATCCAATTGTACAATGTGTCTCAGAACTCGACCTTCCAAACCGAAATCCTAAATATTAGACTTTATTTTATGTGTAGATTTAACATAATTATCTGAATTCAAACATGCTTCATAAGGGCGTTAGACATTCCGCAAAAATGACATTACTTTAAACGTTAAAAATTTGCACATTCACTTCACTTCTAATGACAAATCCACAGTTGTACCTACATTTGATTTTTCTATTGTAATCACAAGGCGTTAAAATGTGGGATCAATAAACATTTTCAATTATCATTTTTCTATCTTCAAATTTTTAATATTTTGTGTTTCTTGCGATTAAGAAATTAATTTATTATAATACCAAGCTGGCTTTGGCAAAATAACAAAATTTGACTGAAGTAAATTAGAAATAGTTTTAAAGTAAAACAATTAGGCATTCCAACGACCTGTCAAACAATAGGTGCCAGTGGGAAATTCTTGTATATTTAAGGGGGTAGCGACATAGTCTTGCAACTTGGACGCTATTTTTATTCGAAGTAGTACTCGCCAAGCCTGCCAATTTATGAAGAAATGTATAGGTGGGTTTTTTAAATATTACTTTTATTGTGTTTGACATAAAATATTTAAATGTAATCCATTATTCATGATTTTACGTAAAGTAGATAGAATACACCATATGTCGCCACCCTTAGATATACCAAACCTGCCCACTGGTAATTCATTTGTTTGGAATGCCTAATAATGTACTGAGTACTGAGATATAGTAGAAGTTGCGTTCACGGTACAAATTCAGAATTGATAATGAAGAGAGCATGTGTTCAAAGTATGTATTAACAGTTTTGAATCAGTTCAGGATTATTTCCGCGACCGATTCTTTATAGTATTATAGTGGCCGGCGAACGGAGTTTGAAATAAAATCACTAAAGGCAAAATTGAAAATTTGGAAAATCCAAGATCGCCGTCGAGAAAACGAGTAAAAACCAATTTTACCATACCTAAAAACTTTATTTTATAATTAAGATATCATTTATAAATTAAAAAAAAACTGTTAATGAATCTATTTCACCGAATCAACTCTATTTGTTATTTTAGAACATTATTTCGAAAGTATCCTAAACTATCTAGAGCATGAGTCGGCAATTTTTTGTTTAAGAGGGCCAAATCTTTTAAGTGAAGATAACGGGCCACAATTGGGCCATATGTCATATATGTCATATATGTCAAATTTATCTTCTATGTCATACTATAGATATTTTAGTTTTAAAAATATTTTTACATTTTTTATTGTAGTTAATAAAATCAATGAGATTTTTGTGTCTGCATTTCACTTGCCAATTTTTTTATATTACCTTGTATTTTTGAAGTAGTTATTCGAAGTATTGCATCTTAATGAGAATCTAATAACCGAGAACAGTAATTTACCCCTGCTTCTTCTACTGCTTTTTTGCAATTTGGAAAATGATCGAATTACTTTTCAAAACTGACCTCACTATTAACGAAAGAAGAAACAAGCTCTCCAAAGAGAAATTAAAAAAAAAAATATTTTTAGATTCTATAAGCAAAATGTATTGGGCATAAGTTATATTGTATTTACTTATAGTATATTTTCAGTTATATTTAATGTTGTCAGTGAATCTGTTAATTAGTTTTTAACATACCTAAAAATTTTTAATTCTAAAATATTTAATAAATTTAGATAAAAAAGAATTCCTACCCAATATTCACAAAATATCGATATTTTACTAGAGACATATTGGTAATATCGATATAGTTTATCAGGGGTGTGCGGTCCATGGAAGAAAGGGGAAGCACCGCTTCCCTACACTTTGAAATTTAAAAATAAATATTTTTAAGTTTACAATACATATAAATTAATATTAAATTAGGTACGATATTTTCTCTGAAACATTACGTAAACTTCGTAAATATACTAACAATTCATTGGTGTTTAAACGCACGCACCACCCATGAGAAAATTAATTGTGTAAACGTACAAACGGTCTGTCAGCGGAAGCGCCTCTTGAAATAATCTGTTCATCTTGCAAGTGATTTCGCTTAGTGTTATTGACCCTGCTTTGCAGCGACAGTTTCAGTCTGTTTGGGCACGTGAAATACGGTCGAGAGGCAGCGATTATTACGTCGCCTTACGCTTATTGCAATTTGCACCGCGAATCGACGTGAGACGAAATATTATATTTTAGGTAGATTTCGGTTTCTTTTTCGTAGTTGTTCTTCTTTTTGAAGAGAAAACGGACATTATTAGTTCTAATAGACTAAAGGATCCTATCAATTTAGAGACGAAAGTAGAAAAATCTGCAAAGAAATTTACCAGGCATTTTCACGTAGGGTTCTATGAAAAGTATGAATGGTTAACCGGCTGCAAAACTTTGAAGAAATTGTTTTGCTGGCTTTGCCTACTTTTTAATATAGTCGAAAAAACACATTGGAACTCAGTCGGTATTACAGACTTGAATAATTTTCACAAAAGTGTAAAACGACGTGTAAATAGCAAATCTCATAGAAGTGCTACAATTAAAGAAAAAACATTCGGGACCTATCGCATTGAACATAGTTTGGACAATCATTTAAAAATAAGCAACAAGATTCACAATGAAAGGGTAAAAAAAATAGTGACATCTTACAACGATTAATAGATGTAACTTGTTTTTTAGCAAAATACGATAATATCCTAAAAAATAATTTTATTAAGTCAACGAATTTCCGAGGTACCTCAAACAGAATCCAAAATGATTTAATTAAATGCACTGCCGACGTTGTGATGGATCACATTAAAAGTGAAATTAAAAAAGCACCTTTCGGATCAATTGCGCTTGATGAAATCACAGATGT
Organism: Psylliodes chrysocephalus; assembly: GCA_927349885.1. NCBI lineage: Eukaryota > Metazoa > Arthropoda > Insecta > Coleoptera > Chrysomelidae > Psylliodes > Psylliodes chrysocephalus. Next base: position 40,057,568 of record OV651816.1, on the reverse strand, counting down.
AGCAAACTTAAGTCAATTATCCATTGTTGTACGATATGTATTGGATGGCATTCCTCAAGAGCGATTCTTAGGATTTTTGGACGTCACTAGCGAACGAACTGCAGATGCATTGTTTAAAATTGTTTGTGACATCATTTCAAGTTTAGAATGTGGTTCTAAGCTTGTTGCCCAGAGCTGCAATGGTGCTGCCGTAATAGCTGGCCATTTAGGAGCCCTTCAAGCTAAAGTGAAAGAGAAGTTTAACCATGCAATTTTCGTTCACTGTATAGCACATAGACTTAATTTGGTTTTATCGCGAAGCATGGATAATATTAAAGATTGCAAAGTTTTCTTTTCGACGCTTAGTGGTTTGGTTTCCTTCTTTTCAAAGTCATCGAAAAGAACAAGCGCTTTGGACGTTTACGTTCAAAGAAGGTTTCCAAAAGTTGCTCCGACGCGATAGAACTACAATGGACGTTTAGTGTAAATAGTGTTCCAATACCGTGATTCTTTGATAAACTTTTTTCAAGACGTTTGGGATAATAAAGAAACATGGGATGCTGAAACTGTTACTGCTGCTAAAGAGTATTTGCATTGGCTCAAACAAAACTTTGATTTCAATTTTTTGCTTAACATTTTTGCAGAGATTTTCCCTTTTACTGACATTTTATTCGACATGTTACAGACAAAGTCAAATGACATTGGCTTTTGCATTAAACAAATTGATGATTTTAAAAATAAAATGAATAAAGAACGAGATCAGTCGGCGACAGAGAGACCTCCTATCGTCGATTATACGCCAAAATTTTTGATAATATTCTACAACAAATGAACTCTCGATTTCAAAACTTTAACGAATTAAAATTTGTTGAATTGTGCAATTTTAATATTAGTAACTACGATTCATCAAAATTTTCATCGGTAGCTTTTAATTCACTAAAATTAAATTGTGGAAATTTTTTCGATATTCCAGCATTAGTCCCAGTTAAGTGTTGTTTATGAAATAACTGAAATTAGTGATGAAAAGACGCCCACCAATGTGTTAAATTTTCTTATAAAAACTGGTTTAAATAAGTCCCTTTGTGAAGTCGTCAAGTTGTGTGAATTAGTACTAATCATCCCAGCCACAATCACAAGTGCGTCAGTTGAGCGAAGTTTTTCAGCTTTAAAGCGCATTAAAAGTTTTATACGAAATTCAACAAGTGAAGACAGACTCTCTAATTTAGCCCTAATATCCATTGAAAAACAGCTTGTTAAACAGTTATCAGAAAATCCAAAATTTTACGACGATGTTATAGACAAATTTGCAGCCATTGAGGATAGGCGAATAGATCTTAAGTATAAATAAATGTCAACTGCTGTGTCAACTGTGCAAAAAATGCTGAAGAAAATAAAAAAAAACTTCAGTTAAATGTTTTTTTTACGTTTAAATAAACCAAGGAATCTTTTCAATGGTAAGTTTTTTTATAGCTTCTAGTACTAAACTAGGTAATAAAGTAATAGTAACACTTCAAAAATCTCAATCTCGAATATCCTTAGTACTGAGGAACAAAGCAAGATTTTGACGTAATGGTGAATGCGCCGCGAAAAATTTGCACCTGCGGCGGTGTGTTTACTGGCCTGCTGTATTTTTATACAATCGCTTCCCATTCCAAAAATGTCACCGCACGCCACTGATATAATGTATAAATATATCTATATACCTAGATAATAATTTTAATTAGTTTCATAAATTTTATAAATTTTAATTCAAAAACGGCTACTATAGTAAGTAATAAAGAATATTTTTGACGTTGCACCTAACAAGATATCCACTTTCATTAGGTGGGTAGGACCTAGTTAGAGGTATGATCTCTTGATCGTGAAACAAAAAGAACCCCATCGGGTTTAATAATTGTTTCATATATTTACGGAAGTCCATCAATCTAGTGTTAATAACTTAAACGTTGGTTCGTTGGTTGGCTGTTGGTGCTTGCCGAGGCACTCTTCGCGCCATGCCGTCGCTTCATTGACGGTGATGGGCGCTTCGAGTCTTGAGTCGCTTTTAACATGGATCAAATAAATAAGTTAATTAAGATCGCGACCGTTGGATACAGCACCCCAGCGATAGGTTAATTGTTGCATTATCCTTTTTAATATTCTTATAGAAATATCATGTTTAGGTATTCATAGGATTGGAAATTACAGTATAGAAAACTACAGATGCGGTTATAAATATTATTACTGTTATTAATTAATATCTAAGTATCTATACTTATATTTATAATGTTCAGTTTCTTTTTAAATCAAACATTGCTCAATCTATATAGTAATATATAATGATACTGTGCCAAAAGTTCTTCTTGTTCCCAAACAGGTCGGTTTCCGTTTCTTCTTAGATATTTCAAATTTTAACCTATCAAAATATAATTCTGTTTAGGCTCTAAGACATAAGACAAGGCCGCCGAAAAAAGAAGAGGCAAGCCAAGCCTAATCATAAATTAATCTAAAAGTTTTGGTTAAATACGAACATATGCAAGAATTTAAACAATAATGGCAAAAAGAAGGCTCTGTCGCATATTGAAATTAAACAATATAATTAATTGTCAAAGCGCTCCACTTCATATATAATAAAAATTTTCTCAGCAAAAAATCCCCACATTTAACCAATCACGGTAAGTGTCAAAGACGCATAATTCAGCAAACTAGAAGCTAAGCAAGCCATTGTCATCATCAACGTCTACTACTTATAGTCTCCCTCATCTGACTATAAAAGATGGATATGTCGTCTTTTTTGCTTGCTTTGTAGTTAGATACAGGGGGGTGAACAACATGTACTAAGTCCAGGTGGTAGGAGTTGTCGTGTAACCTATTAAATTCAAAGTAAAGTTGCCTATCGATGGATTGTTCGTTTTTTGCTGGCAATGAACTATATGCTTATAAACGTCTATAACAATAAAAAATCCATTTGCAAGCATAATGGGTAGAGTAATTAAAAATTAAGCTTCTGCATTTACTTCAAAATTGGTGACCAATCGTGCTTACTTTCCAATAAATAAAATGTTTAGTAAGAATTGGGGAATTCAAATTATTTGACTCTAAGAACTGTAATTAAGATCTAGAAATTTTATTTTTTAAAAAATAAGCACGATTTGTTACTCTTTTTTAAGTAAAAGCAATTACCTATTTTTTATTCACACTACGCTTTATGTCATCCGGTTTTGCTACTTTCGGTCTAGGGATTCGGCCACGTGACAGGATTGTGTTTTTAACCGAAATTCTAAATAAAGCTTAAACGTTGTTTTTCTGAACTTAAGATGATACTGCAAGCATTTTTGTGTGTCGGCGAAAGAGTTGATAAGCAAAAAGAAAATTGTAACCTTGAAATAGGTGTAAAATTGGAACCAAAAGTCGAAAAATGGTTTTATTGTTTTAAAAATGTTTGCATGACTCTCAACTAAGAGTATTGACCGTGCAGGCATTTTTTATTCAGTAGTTAGGTATACTCCATTTGTCATAAATTAGATTATTTTGGAATTTACTTTTTTTTTCTAGAAAACCCGGGGCGAATAGAAGGTTGAATGGTTGAACTCGGGGATGGTGTCTCTATTTGTTTATTTGTGCAGTGAACACCCAGTTAATTTCATAAAAATATATTATTTTAAAATTACATAAATAACATAAAAATATAAATTTAATTTTAATATTTATATTTTCAGACGTGTTAATCTCTTAGGGTTGTAATCAGTGGCGGTTTGTGACCAAAATTTTGGGGGTTCACAGTAACAGAATATAGATATCAGTACAGATGTATGAAAAAACTTTCAGTGTTTTAGGAAGTTTATAATATACCTTTCTAAAACACGGATAGTTTTTTACCCCCAAAGTTTTGGTCACGAGCCGTCTCTGGCTGCAGTCTAATATAAAACCCCATAAGACTATTTTTATTGTGCTCATTTAAAAAATGTGTTGTTCAAATAAGAACTGTGACTTTACTAAATTGGAAGTATGTGTGTCAATTCAACGATAGTTCCCGAAAAACGTCTTAAGGCAAGGTAAATAAAAAGTACTTTTGAGGTTATCTTGTTTTATTTACCTGTAATTTAGTTTTACGACTGTAATTTATGTTTTATATTTTGTTTCAGTGTCTAAGACTATGCTAAGACTACTTTAAAATGGTCATGTATTTTGTACCCAACTGTAAATATGAAATAAGGAAAAAATTTGTTATTTTTTTGTATTTTCCACAAAACTCGCTGAAAGGAAAAATTGGGTTATTCTGATAACCAGTATTTAACATAATTCTGGAAACATACAATAAACGTTTACAAATGTGAATCAGAAAAATGCATCAACCATTACCTAAGAAATAGTATGTACATTTAAATATTTTGCATAAAGTTATGTCTGCCTGTAATTATCAATCATGTTACCCACTAGCGTAGACTGTGTGTTGTGTACAAAGCTAAAATCTTTTATTCTAATGACATTTTTTTATTGCCTTGTTTGTATAATTAAGTATTTTCAAAAATATTAGATGAATTGGTAATTTGGACCTCTGCAGGTATTAAATAAAAATAAGGCTGTTAGTAAATTAGTTTACAGTTGGTAATAAAGTATATGCATGGGCGAAGTTATGTCATCAGATCTGGGGGGGCTAAAGCCCTAACCCTAGTCATATAATATATAACAGTTCTAGAGGTATACTGAAGTTAAGTAAAAAAATTCTGGCGAATCTATGAAAATTAATAAAATATCATATAAAAGTGAAAAAACTGAATAATTTTCATTTTCATGACAATAATTTTCATCACAAAAATTTCTCTAATTTTCGCAACAAGAGTTGATATGGACAATCCACTCGAGTTGTGCAGTATATTTTTTCTACGAACTACTAACGAAAATCTACAAATTTAAAAAATTATTTTAGATTAAGACAAAATAAGCCATTTTAAAATAATTTATAAATTTTATTAATTTATAAAATAAAAAACATAAAAAAATTAGCCCCTATAGTCCAGATTCGAACCCAGGCTATTCGCGTGGAAGGCAAATGCTCTGTCCTCAGCTCCACCGCCACTTTTAGGTTTTTAATTTTAATACTCGTAATTAAATTAGTTTCATACAATTTGATTAAAATTTACTTTTTTAAATGTGGCCCAAATAAAATTAAAATGTTATTTTTTATCGATTATAAACAAAAATAACTAATTTTAACGTATATGTAATCTTAATGACTAAAAAATATACTGACAGTTTGTCAGAATTTAAAATTTTAAAAATAATAGTAGTTGGATTTCCAAAATATGAACTGGGATTTGTGGATTTCATTATTTTGCAGTTTTCTCGCTATGTTATGTTATGTTGGGAATGGGGTGTTAATACACTGCGACCTAAAATATCTATTGTGCCCCCTTCTGTCGCTAATGCAGCAAGGAAATGTCTCAATGCCTATAACGACCCTTTCAATTATATCTTCTCAAGGAAGTGTAGGATTTGGAGTGGCTTCAAGTTTCTATTTGATATGCTCCTAGGTATAGTACCCTTGGATTCTGGAGTGCTACACATTCAGTTAGAATGTAAATGAAGGTTTCGTCCTTCTCCTCACAGAATCTTCACTCACTATTTTCTACTACTCTCAGTTTACTAAGGTGTCCTTTTAGTTGGCAATGCCCAGTAAGGATCCCTGTTACAAGTGTCCTCAGTACTAGAAAAATGTATATTATGATAACAGCTTAAAATACAATCTGGCTAATGTGGAATACCCCGAAAGCCTTGCCAGACTTGTCTAATGATCGTCAGGCGCGCTAAATTCTGCACGTTCGATTACTATTTCTCTCATCGTTTAACTACCTGGCTTGTCAGGTCCGACCGAAATACGGTTTTATAACCGAAACCCAATTTCGGCTCCTTTCTTAGTTTCGGTCGAAACCGAAACAGAAATAAGAACTTTCTTTTAAGGCAATCTCTTATTGAAATTTGCAATATCTTTGTTTAAGACTAATTAACTCGTATTATACATTTTAGCTACATTTACTTATTACCTATTTATTTATGTGATCCAAAGAAGCCATTAATAAATTTATTGACATTGTTTTTTCTTATTACTTTTGAAACTAAAAAAAAAAAAAAAATAAGTGAATTACAAAGTAGCAATCATTTCTGCATCTGTCTCTAGATTTTTTGTAACAAAAAATAGTATTATGAAGGGAATTATATATAATGTAATTTTTATTAAAAAAAAAAAAAAACAAATTCAGATAATTAAATATGTTTGTTACTTATAATTAAATTAATATTCATAAGTAAACAGTCTAACGTTGTAGGCTAGAAATAATATTTTTTCCACGTTTCACCTAAAAAAATGCTCCTTTGATACGAATAAATTAGACCAGGAGCACTGAAGACTGTTCAGTTGAAACAAAGCAGAGAAGTACGTGCACTGTGTAGGAATGGCACCCGGCACATTCGCCATTGTGCCGGACACAACCAAGTGCGATACGAAAACTTTCGAAAGTAGTTTCGTAGTTGGCTGCAGTCTCGGCCAGTTTTCCGCCGAAACCGAAACTGTAGTCGAAACTCTTATTTTAAGCCGAAGTTGGCCAAAACCGTATCCGAACCTTCGGCCGGACACTACTTATGAGTCTAAATTATTTCCGAAAACGATTGAGTCGAAGACGATTGATATTTTTCTTAAAATATGCGTGAGTGAGCAAAAATTTAGGCACCAGTGGTAGGTATTGGGTAAGAAAATTTTACACCAAAATATCCAAATTTCAAAACTTGGCAGACATACATTAAAACGACTAAAATCAAATTTTCAAAGCTGGCCATAGAACAACATATAAAACATATGCATAAAAGAGCTTCTCAACTGTCAAAAACATTTTCAGTATAATTTCGTTCAGGGTACCCACCAAAAGAAAAATTTCCGGAAATTTTTCATGGAAGCGTTTGAAAATAACGGTATTTGATCTGCTATAAAATAGACCTGTAAAATTATAATATAATCTATCACATGACAAATTTTCAAACCCGGGAAAATAAAAGCAAAAATATTATATTTTTTCGATTTTGAAGATATTACCAGACTCATTTGCCAATTTCATAAATCAGCCAGACTTATTATTATTAACAGTTCATGATTGTATCAATTTATATGCTAAATTTTCTGCCACACTCACTTTCCACTATCTGATATATTCCAAACTGCTATTTTTATAAGCTTTATGTTCTAGTTTAGTAAATGTAAAATATTTATGACTGGGAAAATAAGTGAACAGTTTATTTTCATATACACCGATTGGAAAAATGAGTACGAGTAAAATTCACTGCCTCCTGAACTAAATGTAAAATTTCAGAATCAATCAAATGGCACGATTTTTCTTTATTTATTAATTTCTGTTCTGAAATCTGAAATGTGTGGACAGATGTGCGATAAATGTTCGAATTATTTTTGGGGGGGCTAATTTGGTTTTTGGGGGGGCTTAGCCCCCCCAAGCCCCCCCCTAACTTCGCCCATGAGTATATGTCCGGAAAACAGCAATAAGTATCAAACATTCATTATGATTATGACAGGCACTTAACAAGTCACATCCCACATATCTACATGCTCTGGATAATCAATCCTATAAGTACATAAACATTAATATTCTATCTACAATAAAACAATAATTTGAAAATACAGCTGAAGCAGAGTTATCTATTTAGACAAAATTATAAAATTTAGTTTTTTCATTCTGTTATTGATTAAAACACATTATTTTTTAGTAAACATGGACTCAGTTGTGCAAAACTTAGCAATGAGGGTAGGACAATAGCCAAGAACATGAATACTTTGGAATTTGCTGTGAAATATACATAGAAAGGGTCATATGAAGAATTAAGTGCAATAACATTTTACAATGTGTATCTCACTACTATAGTCATGGCAGAGAGGGGGGGGGGGGCAGCCGGGACTAATTCTCTCAAATGGGGGGCCCGGCAGCGGTATAAGGGGGGCCGCAACCGTGGCGTAGATTTTTTTCTTTCAGAAGTTCGGCAGTTTTTGCTTGGGGACCTTTTTTTTTAGAAAATTCAAGTGGAGGAAGGAGGAGAAGTTTTTGCTTGAAAACCTTTTTTTTTTAGAGAAATTTAAGTAAAAAGGAGCAGAATTTTTTATAAAATTGTTACGGGGCCCGATCTGCAGAATTGTCCTGGGGCCCGACCTGGCTCTCGGCGGCCCTGATTATAGTTCAAAGATTTCTGTAAATTTTCAATTATGTGCTGCTATTTCAAACTTTTAGTATCCTTTGATAAAAGAAGTTGAATATTATTGTTTATTTTACCTCATACATTTTTTTCTACTCTTCACACAGTAGTCTGTGAATAGTATTATTGGTTTACTTTGTCCGTCTGTCCGATGTCACGTTTTTTGTTTGCAAGACAAGTCAAAAACTAAAAATGATATCCTCTTGAAAATTTTAAACAAAAATCAAGCTCTATATGAGGACAAAGCTTATTGATTTTAAAAAATCTGATTAAAAACAGGGGGTTAAGATGGGTTGAAATTAAAAAAAAATCCTTAATTAAAAACGAAAAGCGACATCAAATGAAATTTTTCGTAAAAATCAAGCTCTATAAGGAGAATAGGTCTTATTGATTGTGAAAAAATCTGGCTGAAAAATGGTAGGTAAAGTTTCATATAATAATATTTTTTACACAAAAATCAATGTCAGGCTTCCTACATAACCTGATATATCGTCGTCAATATCACGTAGTGACGTAACTCGATTTTCACAACTTTACAAAAGAGCGTTTTAAAGTTTTTTTATAAAGTTACGTCTCTTCGTAAAATTATCAGATACATACGGTTAGATACGTGCTATTTTAATAAATGTAATGACTTGAGATACGCAATTTCGTGAAATTGTAGAGCATACTTTTTTACATAAAATGTGACTCATCTCATTTTTCGAGTTACGAAACTTCGTGATATTGAAGACGTTATATTTAAAAATAATCTCAAAATATGAAGAAAAGTCATTTGACTAACTAATAACGTTCATAGATGGTTTTCAACGTATTAAAAACAAAACAAATTTTACAAAAACTAAAATATTAATTTATTCATTTATTTATAGTTGTAGTGCTGGAAAACAGTATGATATTTATAATAATAACTTAATACAAATTCAAATAATAAAAAAAACAGCTATATTGGCTCTTGTACAAAGTTTTGAACCGAACTTACAAATGATAAAATTATTGGAAAAAGTAAACACCCATTTTAAATTACGACGAGCCGCCACTGGTTGAACTATTATGTAAAAGGGGTTTGATTGCTTCCAAAATGTTTGTAGGACTGTCAACCAAAAATATTGCCATTCGGGCATTTTTTATTTAGTAGTTTTACTCCATTGAGCCGCTTATTCAACTCAAGTTTTCGTCAAAATAGTTTAATTTATGGCGAATGGCGAAAATCTATTGAATAAAAAATGCTTGCAAGGGCAATACTCTTAGTTGAGAGTCATACAAACATTTTGAGCACAATTAAACTATATTTTGACTTCTGGTTTCGATTTTACATCTATTTCAAGGTTATAATTTTTTATTCAATCAACCCTTTTGCCAACACAGAAAATTCTTGCAATATCATCTTAAGTTCAGAAAAACCACGTTTAAGCTAAATCTCGAATTTAGTTGAAAAACTCAAATAAGTATGCGGTCACGTGGACAAAATCCATACACCGGAAGTAGCAAAACCAGACGACAGAAAATTTTTGCAAAGGGATTTTTGTATTGTTATAGACCTCTAGAATTTTAACAGGTTACAAGACAGCTCCCACCACCAGGACATTGTACATGTTGTTCACCCCTCTCCCATGTACCCAACTACAAAGAGAAAGCAAAAAACACGACATGATACTTTTTGCAGTCAGATGTGGCAATAATAAAAGCAAACCGAACAACTCGAAAATTTATAATTCATTCCGAACCTTTATTTTTAGTCTGATTTTTGTGAAATTTTCAGGAAATACCAATAATAAAAAGACTGCTCAAATTTTACAGACACTGACTGACAAACGGACAAAAAATAATATCAGACTTTTGTAGTGATGCCGCGAGACGAGAGATTCTCGTCTCTCGTCTCGTCTTCTCTCGTCTCGAACGAGACGAGAGAGACATTTTCTCTAGAAAACAGATTCGAGACGAGACGAGAGAGCGTCATCTCTCGACGAGAATTTCTCGTTTCTCTCGAGCTCTCTCGGGCTCTCTCGAACAATTTTCTCTTTGCTTATTTGAAATTTTCAATTGCTTATCGTAACTTAAAATTTTAACATATTAGATTTCGAGATAGTCAAAAAGTTAACTATATAACACACCTATTCTACATATATTAAATGGTAACAAATGATACTTGTGTTATTAGGATTTTATAAATAGTGATTTACAGGAAAAAATATTTCTCATTTCATTTATTTAAAATTTATACAATCATTTCTTATATTTAATCCATTCTGCTTTTCTGAGGTTACTTTTGAAGATAAGTTGAAAATGTATAAGCGTTTTTTTCAAAAAACTGTCAAAGAAAAGGTAATACAAACGAATATATTATACACAGTGAGGACGAAAATTGTACCCTCCTCTATTTTAACTTTTAAATGAAAAAGATAATGACAAAACAAAAACGAGGTAAAACTCAAGAGATATTATATTTTTTTTATAAAGAGATGCACTTTACTTGAAATACCTAAGATAGAGAGAGTTACTAGCTTTAAATTGTCTAATTGAAAATAGGGTCATGTGATACCTCATTTGAAAGATATTTTCTATATTTTTACGTTCATGTAAACAGATTAAGGTTTTTATGTTTTTTTAGAAACTACATTAAATAAATTCATAAATTAGGATAAATTATTTTTTTTATTTACCGCTTCAACCTCAAAGGATCATTACCGGAGGTATAATATTTTATAAATGCTGTTTTTTACAATAGTATACAATGGATAATTAACATTTTGGCTAGTACAGAGAAAATGTTAGTATCTTTTATAAATTTAAGTAATTTTTTACTGTTAGAGGGATTTAACACTGCACAAATGGCATCTGTATCTGGTACTTTGTTTTTATACAGACATGTTCTGGGCCTTTAATAACAAGTTACATTCTTGATAACTCGCATTAACAATTATTGTTTATTTCTAAGGAAACGCTTTTTGTATTTACTAAAATAAATAAATTAAGAATATCAAAGGTGATTTAAAAACCACTTGACGAATTAAATTTTTCATAACTTCTTGGCAAAAAAGCTTATTAAAAGTTCTCTTCTAACATTATCTAACATTTCTAGGATTATTGCGGCACACGAGGATTATCAAGAATGTAATTTTTGTAAAAACAAAAAAAAAATTAAAACTATTTGCTTGGACGTAAATATAATCAAAATATCTTTCAAATGAGGTATTACATGACTTTACTTTCCATTAGAAAATTTAAAGATAATAACGTCCTCTATTTTACGTCTCAAGTAAAGTGCATCTGATTATAACAAAAATATCATAATGTTTCTCTAATTTCACATAGTTTTTGTTTTATGTCTCTATCTTCTTGCATTTTGAAAACATACTACAAAATGCTTTCATTTGATATCGGAGGATTGCATTAGAAAAATTCTGACTTCCAATTTCTTCCAATCTTCCTCCCCTCCCCAAGTGACTCACAAGACAAAGTATTTTCGTTTTTAGTTAACGCCTAATCTGGGCCACTTATTACTTCAAATTTCAATTGTAAAACGACTGTGACAGACGGACAGGCAGAGAGACATAAGTGTTTCTTATTGCCAAATTTGGGTACTAATGCGCAAATTACTTGAAAAATTCTTTGTTGTTGTCTTACAAATTTTACCGTTTTTTTCATGTTTCGTCTTTTTCAAATTTAAATTTGATATTGTTTTGTCACGAGAGAAACGAGACGTGACAAGACGAGAGAAAGGTTCTCTCGAGCGAGAGAAGCGCCTTCTCGTCGAGACGAGAGAACAGTTTTCTCTCGCCCTACGAGACGAGACGAGAGAGGCCACTCTCTCGTCTCGTCTTGTCTCGCGGCATCACTAGGCTTTTGTGTCTTAGATCGCATCAACTACGTAGACTAATTTTGTTTACAAAAATTGATTTTCAAGTACATAATATTTTGAAGTGCGACAGCAGTGCGTAAAGCAAGCGTCATAGTCGTAAGTACTAATTCATTCATAAAACGCGTAATGCTTGGCACCTCAGATAAACAAGCTTGCACAGCACAAACTATCCGCACTCAATTTAGCGGCGGTCTTGCTCGTTCTAATGGGACAGCCAATGCGACAGCTCTGTATGCCTCATAATAAAACACAATCTCTTGCAATAAATAAGGACCTAATTACGAATGAATGTATCAGCAAGGCCGTTCTTAGGGGTGTGCAGGCTCAAAGGCGGCCAAACTTAAGGGCGGCCGCAGGCCATCGGCCGAAACAGTTCGTATACAAGCTGAAAAAACCTAATTTTTGTATGAAAATTTTTAAGACATTTTTATTACATTGCAGAGCTTGTAAATTAGTAGAAGAAAGGTTTCAGTAGGTTCTTTCGTTTGCTGTTGGTGCAGTGTCAACCAGTACAAATTACACCAGTTACACCGCCTTATTATCCTTAGTTTACTTCCCTCCTTATTCCTTATACACATGTCGAGTGTAATTCACTCCTGCTAAATAACTGGTGGACGAAGTATCCACCAGTGGACACCACAACGCCGACAGGAATGTGTAGTTGATTTTACACCGTTCCAAACGAAAGGTCTTATGGTGTGCGTTGGTGTATTTAATTCCTACACCAGTGCAAGTGGGACGAACGAAAGAACCTAATGTGTTCAACTTTTTAATGCAGTTTTATTACACCCGATGATTTAAAACAAAAATGCGTTAAGATTAGATTGGCATTTACATTTACACATGGCCAGTCAAAGGATGTAGTTGCTGAGAAAATTTATAATAAATTACAATTTAAATCTTTAGTTTTGTTTGTTTGTTTGCAATAGAGCAATCTTGTTATGTGGCTAATTCAAAAGATATCGCTATCATCGTCGATATTAAACAATAATATGATCTGTCATTTACTAATAGATTTCGCTGTTCAAATAAGTTGATATCTTAGCAAGTTCCTTTTTGTACTTTTAGCCGGAAAACAAGGTGGTTATATATCATTTAGAAATAGCTGATCCATTATTTCGTCACATTTTTTCTAAACGAATACAAAATATAGCGAGCAGGTATCTACATATTTCTAGTATATAGGTAAAAGCTATCTTCTACGTTGTAAATAATCAATAGGTACTTATTTATATTTACTTTTAGAGAAATCAGGTGACTAGAATTCCGAAATATCAGCGATTATATTAAATTAGGAATATAAGTGATCCTTTCGAAGCCTCCACCGTTCTGAGATCAATTGTGGATATCTTTTGATTAGTATTAGAGCATTGTGTCTAGTTTTATATTTTCTAATGGACTCCATAAAAGTCTTGCTAAACTTTGGCAGATCGACGTTTTTGATACATTCAAATACCAAATTCGATTTCTGTCTCTACGGCTCTAATATAAAACTGAACTTTCTCAATTTATGTTGCTTAAGAAATGTATAGGTAATGTAATTTCATTTCCTTATCTTATAACACAATGAGTTACCTAAAAAAAATGGTGTGTGCCATGGCAATGTCAAAATAATTATCTTTTAGAAAGCTGTCACTTTAATAAATTTTCAAAATGAATTTATGAACATTTATAAATTGTTGATATTGTCTAAAGTCTAAAGCAATCCTTATTGCGGCCCTGACAAATATCAATAAGTATCACAATATCAGTAGCGCACGGCTGTTTACGCTGCTGTAGCTTTGATTTAGACAGAATATATAGAGATAATGACTGAAGAATTCTTAACTCTTCCTAGGTATGACATCAAACTATTTTTCGTTGGGTTAAAAATACTTAAAAAAAAAAACAGAAATTAATTCTGATTAGTTCTAGGCGTTAAAGATGTCAAAAATATGTCGGTATATATTTAGGTAGGTAGGTATATCTACTTACCTATAGGTACCTTCTATTCTATTTTTTTTATTTTTAAATATTAAAAATCATGTCAACTAATATTGAGTGCTAAATCTTTCTGGTATACCTGATGTAGGTAGAAATATATCTACAGGGTGTGCTGGAAATAATTCTCTTAGACTACATATATTTCACTTGACGAGACAAAAATATAAAAATAAAATTATAAATAATTAAAATTAAATTAACTAAAAAATGGGTTACAACACGTCAACACGATAACCAGATTTTAATGCAATTCAGCTTTCAATAATAGACTTCCTATTATTATACATACCTATACCTAATGATTAATGACATTAATAGGTATTAGGCAGGTAATTTAAATATTTTTCAGCTCGCTGATCCATATCGTATTTTTCAACTAGGTATATACCCTACATACCTATATTATGATCAATTTGTTTGCTTACAAGAAGAGTGATTCTATTTTTATTTTTTCCGTTATTGTATTTTGAATGTTATTTTTTTAGTTGTTTCTTCTTTTAATGTACCTATAGGCTACAGGTAGTTAGATAATTACCTAAATAAAAATTATTAAAATAGTTTCCTATAGGTATCCATAATATTATTAGTGGATGTAGTTACCTTCCTATCTAATCAAATTTCAAATTCAATATTTTTGTATAGGTAACTTAGGTAAAAGTCATTGTACCTATCCATAGGTACCTAGGTATATTTATCTATTAAAATTTATTCAGGTAGGTGTCTACCCCGTTCTAACTAATAATGAATAAATCTCACCTTCATTTCTTGTTTAATATTATAAGCTTGACCTTCCACCTTGATGCACTTAACTTCTATCCCTTTATTGCACAAAATATTGCCAAAAGTTTGTTGAAAATAAATAGTCTTTTTTTTTAATAAACTCAATATTTAAACACAACTGTCTATAATAATACCTAGGTATAGATAGGTATACATAGGTAATTAATTTTTATCCACTTTTACATTATTTTGAAATAGTAAGAATGCAGCTATCGGGTCACTAGTACACAAACAACTGCCAACTCGAAGGAGGCTCGCTATATTCCACCGTAGGAAATCAGGATAGTATCCGGCTGGGGAGCTGCGATTGGTGCGTCGCGCTTGAAGGGACCAGCGAGGCTCGAATTTGGGCGTCTTTTCGCGCTGGCTCCGCCCGAATCGGATAATATTCAATACTGGTAGGATTGAAGATTCGGCATTTGTTTTTGTTGGTGGCTTGACAACTGCCAGAAGCATGGGAGTGATTTTATTTGATATAAAATGTAGCAAGATAAAATAACTGGTTTTGATTTGGCTGTTACGAGTTCTGTAGTTTATTGCTTAGTAAATCTGCTGTTAGAAATGTGTAGGTAGGTAGGTACCCAAGTAGATAATGTATAAAATGTATTATTTCTATAACTATTTTATTTTGCTGATATTTAGCGGAAAAAAGTGTTTATAATAGGTACATAGGTACTATAGATACAGGGTGTCACAAAAGGATACTCAGTAAATTTAACCAGTTTCTGCGGTCGAAGATAAGTCGATGTAAGCTAACTTGCTTACATAAAAAATAGAGTAAGTAGCAAGGTCGGCCAAGACGAATTTTCAGGGGCCACATTGTCTTTAACCATTCCCTTTTTAGCATATTTTTTTGAACAAAAGGCCCATAAATCGTAAGAATTTTTTTCATCTCGGGGGGGTCATGGCCGCCCTTGGTAAGTAGGTAATTTTGTGTTCGTACTTTAAAACGGTTTAACATATTTTTATGAAAATGTACTACTTACTTTAAAACGGCTTACCTAACATATTTTTATGAACCAATAATACCTATGTGGCGTTTTAAATTGTTTTAATTATATAGGTATTTCCCAGCTAGCACAAAAACATCCCATCTACGTCAATAAGCTGCAATTTTAGGCTCATTAAGCTCACATGGGATGTACTTTTAATGTAACCCTATTATCCATGCAACCTCCGAATGTCCGCAACGACAAGACTTTTGTAGCACATCTCGTAGAGGTTACAAAGTTAAGTTCGGAAAACATTATACTAACTTTTACGGTACTTTCCCCGAAAGTTACTCTGAAACGTTTTATAGATGTTATAATGTGAATTCATTCATTCATTTTACAGCATTATACAGTGTGTCCACGGATGGACTTAACAATACTTGTAAAAATATTTATTTTAAAATTAAAAGCACTTCTTCATAATTTATTTTGCTTGTAAATAAATACGATTAACATTGAGAAATTATAAAAAAGATTTTTTTTGAAAAATTTAAAATAAATATCTTTACAAGTCCATCCTTGGATACACTATATGAAAAATAGTATATTGAGGATATAGTAAAATCTGAAGAAAACAAAATAAAACATTGGATAAATTTATTATTAAAAAGCTTTCGAAAAAAAGTACCAATATCATACAAGTAGAGGTAGGTATTAATAATATAGGTAACGCAATTACACATGTGTGATACCATAAACAGGCCCGACTAGAGGGGGGGGGGGGGGGTAGCCGGGACTAACTCCCGGGGCCCGGGCTCAAATGGGGGCCCGGCAGCGCTATAAGGGGGGCCTGACAATAGGGTTTTCTGTTTCGGCATGAGAAATTTGACATAAGAATAGAAAGAAAAGGTGATGTGATTGAAAGTTACAGGAAAAGTTTTAACTCATTAGGTTACAGGTGTTTTTGGTTTGGCTGAGGTAATTGAAGTAGGGAGAATTATGTTTGTCAAGATGAGGACCTTTTTTTGTTTTTTTTTTTAAACGAAGTTTTTGGTTAATATTTTTTGTGACAGGGCCCGATGTAGACAATTGTCCCGGGGCCCGGCCAACACTGACAAATTGGACAAAAGTAGGTATAAAGGGTATATAAGGAATATCGAAAACACTAAACGCTTGCACGAAAGAGTATAATAAGGTTGCAAAGGTTCACTAGTAGCTAAAATGGTGAACGATTGTAGAAAAGTAGTAAAAAGTGTTTTTATACAAGGTATATTTCAAAGGTCACTAGGTTCTTATTAAGATGGCATCAGTTATACGATGCTAAAAAAAGATATTTGCTTACAACTGGTACTAATCATAGTTTTAATACGATATAACTTGATTAAACTGAATATATCAATAAATGTAAAATCATAAGGTTTAATAAAACAGCTAATATCATTATGCATGATTATGTCATTGCAGGTTCTGAACTAAGTGTTGAGCAAACTATAAATGATCTTGGTGTTATTTTTGACAGGGACTATCGTTTATTCCTCATTTTATTAGATTCCTTGTTCCTGCCAGACTTACTAGGCAGATTGAACTATTTTATGTAAATACTCATAGAACTAACTATGGACAGAATTTATTTGTAGACCGACTGATGTCCAATTACTATAAGTATTTTTCAAATTATGACATTTTAATAGGTTTTTTTTAAAGCGTCAACTTTCATTACACTATTGACTTCATTTTTATACTAGGTATGACAATTTTATTGATTTCTTTTTTATTTTATTTTAAATGTACCATTTAGAACTTTATGTATCTGTAGCGTACTGTAAACAAACAGATAGATAAATAAATAAATATGAGAACTTAATTATATAGTTTCTTCCGTAAATATAACTTTTTAGATAATACATTTACTTGTTTAATTATTATTAAAGAAAATAATATGTATAAAGAAAATGAAAAATATGCTCGTTTAAATCGTTGCACCTATTTTTAGTTGATTTTTACTTACTGTTTTTAATTAAATAATAACTGCACCTTAGTTGATTTTTACTTACTTTGTTTTTTTAAATAAATAATAACCTTTATTTTGATTTTTACAAATTTGATACTTAATAATGGATGTTCAACTTATACAGAACAATGTTTTTTAGCATGATATTCTGCTATGAAAGAAAAATAAATAATTTCAGATGTTATATATTCTTCTTCAACCAATTCTGTATTATTAACTTTAGCTTCTAAAATTCCTGAGATTTTTACTAGAACTATAATACGGCACAAAGGAAACCTACAAAACAATATTTTTAAAATTTATTTTTAGTGATTAAAATATTATTACACTAGGGTGACCATACTTATAGCAATTTTGCTGTATTGTAAAGCATTTTTAAAGTTTGTTCAGCAATTGGTATTGTGCAGCAAACGTACAGCAAAACGGCATAGGTATATGTATTTATCCACCAAAACGTCACTACTGTCCAGCAATGGTAATACTTAATTTACTGAAACGTAACAAATTTAAAAATGTTCATTTATCTTTAGTGAACTACATGAGCACTTCTATACTGCCGTCCTAGCAAGAAAGGCTTTATCTGCAAAATTAGCAGTTTTTTTTTATTTATGTGCATTTGTCCAGGGCCGCCGAGAGCCAGGCCGGGCCCCAGGACAACTCTCTAGATCGGGCCCCGTGACAAGCTCTTCAAACAAAAACTTTTCCTCCCCTACTTGAATTGAATTTTCTAAAAAAAAAAAACACCAAAAACTTCCCCCTCTCGTCTTGTGTCACATTTCTCATACAAAACAAAAAAAATACCAGTTGCTTAGCCCCCATTTAGTCCGGGCCCCGGGAATTAGTCCCGGCTACCCCCCC
The DNA here is from genome assembly GCA_927349885.1 of Psylliodes chrysocephalus. Taxonomy (NCBI): domain Eukaryota; kingdom Metazoa; phylum Arthropoda; class Insecta; order Coleoptera; family Chrysomelidae; genus Psylliodes; species Psylliodes chrysocephalus. The sequence goes on along the minus strand of OV651816.1, from coordinate 40,038,934 downwards.
TCTAGTCGGCCCTGCATTTGTCTACATTTTATCTTTCTTGATACTGAAACGGAATGTCTTATTTGCATCAAAGGTACTAAAATGTTAAAAAGTTACACAAAAAAGGTTTAAAAGATAATAAACATATCTGCTAAAAATAGTTAAAAACTCGATTATTTCAAAACAACAAATTTTTACATAGGACCTCTCTTGCTAGGATGGCAGTATATGACTTCTCTGTTTTTGTATTTTTATAGTTGGGAGTAGGGTTATGAGTATCGGTCAACGGTATCGATACCGGTATCATGTGAGATACTTTGTGGTAGAGGCATCGATACTGTTCGATATTATGTTAAAGATATCGATATTTATAAGTATCGAGTAACAAAGTATCGAACAAGTAAAAGATTTTTTTTATACGACTGACAACCCCCATTCAACAGGAAGGAGTGAGGAACTTAACTAAAAACAAGAGTGCATCAGTAAAGTTTATTCTGTAGTTGACACCTTTTCTTTCTCTACTGGTACTCTACCTGGCAGAGGCGGTTTGCCCGTAAGGGCACTTGGGCACGTGCCCTAGTATAATAAACAAAAAAAAAATAACTTACATATTTTATATTTTCCTCAATGCATATCTATTAATTTATCTAATATTCAGCGCAAACCGCGTTGGCACGACACTGGACGACCGGGCGTTGAGCGACGTTCCGAGAATTCCGAAATTAAGTGGAAGGTGGACACAGTAAATGTGTGCCTCTGTTGTTTTTTTTATGTAAAAAATATTATTATATGAAACTTTACCTACCATTTTTCAGTTTTTATTGTAAATTTATTCATTTTTACAATTTGTCACACATGTTACCTAAATAAAATAATATATTTTTTAAATACCTTTTATTGGCATAAAACAAGTGAACTAAAATGTGTATTTTAGAAGATGAGTCTCATTACAATACATAATATTACACAGATACAAACTAGAATGAAGATATATAATACGTGACATTCTAATTTATAATTTTCACAATATTTCACGTTGATATTGTTTGTTTTTGAGTAAGATTTACTATAAATCTTTCAACCCCCTTTACCCCCCACTTTTATTCAATATTTTTTTTACTTTCAATAAGCCTCATCTCCTTATAGAGCTTGATTTCTACTAAAAATTTCATGTTGATATCGCTTTTCATTTTTGATTTATGATTTATTTTTTAATTTCAACCCCTCTGAAACCCCCATTTCGAAACAGATTTTCTTTCAAAATCAAAGGGCTTGTCCTTATAGAGCTTGATGTTCGCTAAAAATTTCAAGTTGATATCATTTTTCGTTTTTGAGTAAGTTTTTTTTTTATATTTTAAACCTCCTTAACTTCCCAATTTACTCAGATTATTTCCAGGATCAATAGAGTTTTATTTTTACTAAACATATCATGTTGATATCGCTTTTCGTTTTTAATTTAGAATTTTTTTAATTTCAACCCATCTTAACCCTTTTTAATCAGATTTTTTCAAAAACAATCAGCTTTGTCCCCTTACAGAGCTTATTTTTTGCTTAAAATTGTTAAATTGCTATATTTTTTCGCTTTGACTTATCGTGCAGACAAAAACCGTGTGACATCGGACAAAGTAAACCTATGATACTCTTCACAGACTACTTACTGTGTGAAAAGCAGAATAATAATATAATCAAGGCTAAAACAATAACATAATAGTGTAAAAAATAGGTACACTAAAAGAATGATAAAGTCAAAGTTTTGAAAAATTATTTAATAGGTATATCAGTAAGTACCACAGAGTATCCTACCTAAAAAAGCTAAATCCGCCCTTGAATTGTCGCCCATATAGGTGGTGAAAGTGGCAAACGACAGTGCCTTAGTTTTCTTATTTAAAAAAAAAACGGGGATTATCACGAAAATATGGACACTCAACACTTTGAAGGTTGATTTGAAACACTACTTTCACGGATCGAGCCAAATTCAGTGATAGTGCTTGATAACGCTTCTGATCACAGCCGCTTAGTTGAACGTCTACCCACTATGACCACTAAAAAAGCAGTGATGCAAGGTTGGTTGCGACAAAAGGTAATTCCCTTTTCTGAAGACATGGTTAAAGGGGAGCTTATAACCATAATTAAACAGCATCGAGACAGATACCGTCAACATATTGTATATACATTGGGTCTTGCTCGAGGTATAACCGCATTAAGACTTTCTCCGTACCATTGCGAATT